>JAMJFZ010002927.1:5595000-5980000 GCA_026225945.1 Cricetomys ansorgei
GCCAGTCCAGTCCAGCCCAGTCCAGTCCAGCCCAGTCCAGCCCAGTTCAGTCTAGCCCCTTGAATTACTTCTGAAATACTTTGCTCACCTTACTCCTTTTATCCTCTCTGTCCTCCTCCTCCTCCTCCTCCTCCTGCCTCTGCTCATCCTCAACCTCTTCCTCCCCCTCCTCCCCCTTCTCCTTCTATTCATACCCCTCCTTTTAAGCTTGGCCATGGAACATCAGGTTTGACAAAGGAAGAGCGATTTGACACCCTTTAACCAAGGAAGGTTGATTTTCATTTGAGACCAAATGGCTCATTTTTACCTTTTTAGCTCCTATAAGAGTAAACCTTGAGAGGTCAGCTCTGCATCACCATGGCAACCCCACACAGCTAGGTCCTGGAGCAGATGAAGGGGGGTGATAATAGCAGGGAAGTTAGCCCCAAGTTCTTTAACATTTTTCCCCATTCAGAGTTGGACCAGGGTATGTGAAAAGAAGTATATGATTTTAGAAAAATCCAGCTCTGTACTATGGCTGTTAATCTCTCTGTGCCTGAGTCTTGACCTGTGCTGTTGTATGGAGATTTGTGCTCGAGACCGTCACAGCCTTCATCTATGTCCACCGGATCTCGAATTATGCCTATGAGCTTATTCAGGACCTGACCTGGCCAAATGTGTCTTCCTACCCAAAGTTTTAACCACCAGCTTTCAAAAAGTCCGTCAAAGAAGAAAGGCACTGCGATGCTAGGTAGAAGCCTAGTACAGAGAGAGCCCACGCTTCATCCACAATACCTCATGGAACCCTCTCTGGGAAAAAACAAAAAAGATATTGTTGTCAATCCCATTCAAAGACCTTAAAGAATAAAGTAGAAAAAAAATCAAAACTATGAAATGCCAGATTCTACTTTCCAGCAAGAACTTGGGTCTGAATGGGAAGGAATTGTCATGAACTGGACTCCATCTGTTCCAACGCACTGTGCGAACACTGCTAGGTGGTATAATGTCTGTCCTCTTGCTGCTGACCCCCACAGCACTGTTTCGAGGTAGGTAGCTTAATCTCTTGTTTTACAGAATAGGAAAGAACATGCTCAAGAGGGGTGCAACAACTTGCCCAAGGGCCACAGATTCTGATGTGGGCATGCTCCTTGCTGCATGCATCTTCTCTCCAGACTCCTTAATATCATCCAGATGCAGGAGTAATAACTTCATGTCGGGAATCAGGAGTTTGTGCTTTTGCTCATTAGCTTATTCATTTAGTTGCAGTGAAACCATCAACTGCCTGCTATGTTTGTAGTGCAGTTCCAGGTGCTCAGGAGACTAATCTGGAGATGCTGATGAGGCTAAGAACCGCGGCTGAATGACTTGAATCTCAGCGGTGAACATGGGACAGACATTCAGTGGGACCGACTTTCTACTTTCTCACATGTGGGCTGGTGAGAATACAAGGGACATTTCCCAAGGGCCTAGCAGGGTTTTTGCTCACGCTGACAGATTCTCAAGAGACATCTGTTCTCATTCCCCTTTCTCTATCTGCCACATGCTTCCCTGGATTTCCTCTTTCTACCTGAAATCAAGCTAGCTGTCTCTACTCTCATGGCAACAGGACTCTTGCTGTATCTGCCTAGCCCACAGGCAGCAAGTGGTCCTGTTGAGGCAGAAGTCTTGTACTCGAGATTGGGGGAAGGCTATAGAATGGCAGAACCAAGAACAATGAAAGGAGATTAATTATCGATAAATAGGCTATACAGAAAAAAAGCTACCTTCACCTCCTCTGCCCTTTGTCTTGGTTTTGTTTCTGAGATGAGACAGGGTTTCATGTATCCCAGGCTAGCCTGCAGTTCCCATTGTAGTCTTGAATGACTTTGAATTTCTGATTCTCTTGTTTCCATATGCCAAGGGTTAGAATTGTATTGTGTACCACCACACTCAGCTTTATGGAGTGCTAGGGATCAAACCCGGGGCTTCATGCGTACTAGACACGAGTTCTACCAACTGAGACACAGCCCCAGCCCTCTTTCTCCTTTCAGGGCATCTGGTGTCAGCACCGAGTTTGCGGTGATCCATCTCTTCACTGTCTGAGCAGGCTCCAAGGGCTTTGTGTAGCTTGGAGCTCTTCCATATTCTCCTTACTCCGGGCAAGGTTTAAAGCTGGCTTTAACTTAACTGGGCTTTATAAATCTAAATCAAAGCTGGCCCTGAAGGACTTGACAAGGTTGTATCAGCTGAATGGCAGCTGCTCAATTTTCAGAAAGAAAAGATGCCATGATCACAAGGTGATCTTTCATTTTAATAGAGTACAAGTTACAAAAACAAAAGAATAACGCCAAGCCCTGAGCTGGATTCAAGTCTAAGGCTACGCGAAGGATGATTCGAATTATTGAAAGTATGCACCTCAGTGGCAATAGACTCCTCAGTCAGTTTCAGAATTGCTCACCCTGGTGAACAATTGCCACCTTAGGGTTGGAAAGTGCAGAAAAAATTTTCTATTCACGAAAACCCAAACCTGAAGCTTTATCTGCCAGTCACCTGCCTCTAGTCTCCGTCTGCTTCTGATTCGACTGCCGCCTTCCCCTGCCCTTCTTGTACACAGAGATGTGCACAGCACATACAGACCATCAGCCCTTTGGAAGCCTGCTTAATTGATTCTGTGGGTCCTGTTCTCCTGATGACCTTGACTCCTCTGGCTCTCATAATCCTTCCTCCTTCCTCTAATCTCTTCAGTGGCTTCCCTGAACTCCCCGGGAGGAGAGAGCCAATGGAGAACTCCAATTTAGACTCTCTCTCCACCTATGCTTGGCTGTGGGACTCTGCATCTGCCTCCATAGCTGCTGGAGGCCCCAGAGCTAAGGATACAGTGAAAAGGGTTCTGAACCAAGATCCTCACTTTAGTAGCAGCCAATTTAGTGGGCTAAGTTATGGGAGGTCTTGCATAAGATAGGACAAGGCTCTCTGGGGATGGAACTACCTGATGCCTTCCTTGTTGTAACCAATCCCAAATGGGCTCAGAACATAAATGTTGAAGCTAGCACGCCACACAGCGTGGTTACTGACAGCCATCATTAATGCACTCAGAATCTAGGGAGGCCCGGTCCCGTTTTGATCTTGTTCCATCTCTGCTCCTGCAGCCTCATTGTTGAAGTCATGTCATCTCTCCTGCATTATCTTGGAAGCTAAAATACACCATTTTGCCACCTCGACCTTGTTTGCCACATGCAACGGGACAAGTAAAGGGCGGCATGGTGTGAGAGCTCTACCATGTTGGTAGGAGAAAGCGAGGGAAGTCAGTTCTGGATGATTAAAAGTGGCATGTGCCTTTGTGATGACAACTTTGTCTCCAAGTTTTTCAAATTTCCAACTCTGGCTGTTCCAATATTAAAGCAAGTCATTTCTATTAAAAAAACAAACAAACAAAAACACCAGGACTGACCAGCATATGACAGTCCCTAGTATGTTTCTCCAGTACACACGCACAACCTCTGGAACCTTCGCTTCTCCCGATACCTAAGATAAATCTGGAATTCCTTTTCTGCATGTGTTCCTGTATCCTATGTAACTTCTACCACAGCTCTTTTCCCATAGAGGGAAACGGTCCCTCAGCTTTGACTGTAGCAATTTGGGAAGAAGTTTTTGTATGAGCCTCTTCCTAGAGAGAGAGAGAGAGAGAGAGAGAGAGAGAGAGAGAGGTTTCCTCCCGCAGATGGGGCACTGATGACACACCAAAGTATGACTCCATTGAAGTCCAGCTTGGGAAATCAATGAGTTATTGGCTTCCCAGTTACAGAATATTACAAAATCTGGAATAGATGGGCACGAAAGCCTGGCAGGAACTCCCTGTGAGTACGGTGCAGGTACGATTCTCTGGGAGCCTCAAGTCTTGCACTCGCTCACTGATCATTTCAATGGAGCCTAAACTTTGTCAATCCTTGTGTCAGAACCATCTCATACAGAAAATATGGCAGAGTCACGGCCTATCAGGCTTAACATAAGGGAGACTTAATCATAAAAGGCAACATACAAATGGCTATTCTGAGGCATTTCAAATCGTTTAGTGCTAAACATATGCATACACTATTATGGAATGCCTAAGAAGAAAGGAGGAAAGGTATTTGGTTTTGAGATTTTATTCTACTTATTCATGGTTGGTAGTGGGGATTGAACTTTGGGTCTTATGCATGCAAGGCGAGTGTTCTACCCCTAAGCTGCGTCCACAGCTCTGAGTTTGAGACGCAACAGAAGAAAAAATGGATTTGCTAGAAAAAGCTGGTGAGGTCAGTCGAATGCTGGCTACCCTTACTGAAGATTTTAAGATACCTTTCCAGCAATGGGGTGGGGTCCTTGTAGCTCTGAAGAAGGGGAGTAATCTGCTTAGGTTTGTTTGACAGAGAGGGCACTGGTAGCAGAGTGAGATTCCTTTGTGAAAGGGAAGAAAACAACAGTGGCCACAATTCCAAGGCCCGGATGTCCGTCTCTGAAACATCTGCTTCTAAAGAGGAAAGTATCAGAGGACCCTACTGAGTGCGCAGGCTGCCCAGGGAGGACTCAGAGATGTTAGGGTGTCACGTGTTAGGGAGGAGAACGACATCTTTGCCTCGGTTACCTCTTTGTGACTGGAGTCCCACGGAGTAAGTTCTAGGAGGTCAGGAAAGTTCCGAGCCCAGAAGTTAGTCTACTGCTGCTCTCTTGAGGCATGAGATAAGTTCTGACATTCCAAGGCGGTGAGATGCAGTCATAAATATAACCCAAACATGCTTTTCCTTGGTTTCCAGCAGGGTATCAGAAAAATTAATGCTCAAAGGGGAAAATTGATCTGATCTTAGTTCTGCTCTTTATTTTCTGTTTCCAGGCCAAACAGCTTAGAATCTGGCTTAGTCAGAACAAGACTCTACAGGCATGTTCGTTTTGTTAGTCTTGAGCTGCCTTGGGCCAAGACAGAAACCTGCCCTTTGAATTAGACCGAATTACTTCTTAAGATTAGTACACCCTTGGCCGAAATATTTGAACCATTTTCTTTCAAATGGAGATCGGGAGGACATCCCAGAGAAGGCCTGACATCCCAAACATCTTGATGATTTCTTCACTCTGTCCAAGACACGTGCTGCTAAGAGGCTAGTTCTGACTTCTTCAAACCTTTTCAAGCTACCTCAGTTCCGATTTGAGACCCTCAGAATGACACACGCAGAGACCCAGACACAGGTCCCTGCTGGATTGTCAAATCAAAGAAGTCATGGGTTTGACCCAGACACCTGGAGGTTGATACATTTGCATTGGAAAAACGAGTTCTTCTAGGGAGGTTGACCAGGTTTGATGACGAAACAAAAAAACACTAATACACACAAGCCCCGCCCCGTGCCCAGCAGTCAACACAGAACGAACTCAATGGAATTTTTCCAGGTTTGTTTGTTTGTTTGTTTGTTTGTTTTTGTTGTTGCTTTGTAATGCTTTCTCTGGACATTATCTTCTTTCTTTCTTCCTTTGTTTTTTCTTCCTTCCTTTCTTCCTTTCTTTCTCCCTTTCTTTCGCTCTGCAGGTATTTTGCTTATATGATATAGTACTGGTTTTGTACTTTTATGAGAGTTCTGTGTGTGTCTCCATCTATATGTTCCTTGTGCATTTTACTTTGGCTCATTTTTTTCCTGTTTGTTTTTTTATTTCCTATACTAGTTTTTTAAAAATATTATTGTATCATCATCGTTATTACTTAGATACCTGTTTGTTATCTAATGAGAGAGATAAAAAAGAAAGGGTGTGGACTTGGGTGAGTAGGAAGGAGGGGGTGTCTGGGAGGGGTTGGGGCGGGGAACACTATAATTGCAATTGTTGAATGAAAAAAACCTATTTTCATTTTTTTTTTTTTTTAAGGAAGAGAAGAAAAAGATTAGGACAACAAAAGAACGGCAGAAAGAAACCATGCTCAAGACATTAGCTGTGCCAAGCTGGTTCCTCCTGCCGTGGGGAGGTCAGGTAGAAGTTTTTTCAGAACAATCTACAGAGACTGTTGATGCCATCTTTCCCTTTTGAGAGAAAAAAGGTACTATGGCTAGAATGATACAGAACCTTTCCCTGGTGATTGACAACTAGCAATTTAGTGGAAAAGCCAGGATGAAAATGCAGGTCTTCTACAAGAGGGAGTTAATAAGATCAACTCAATTCTTTTAAAGTTATAACCTGACTCACTTGGAACACGATTATGCAGGGACGACTTTGTCTTTTGGGTTGTAACGAGGTGTAACGTGTGTTCAAAGATATGGCTCAGAGCAAGAAAAGAAAGAACCAAAGAGCAGGGCTGTTGCAGAAATAAGTCTTGCTCTTCCTCAGGCGTTACATTCACCAAGGCATGAATGCCAAGACTGGGAATGATTCCAGTCAGGGTTGTGTGCAGTAATAGCACCTTGAAAATTTCATTTGGTCCTTCAAATGCAATAGCGACGATCAGGTTTATGTACAGAATTGCTGAAGTGTCCTTTTGGCAACTTTCTGAAAATGAGGGGGGGGGGAATAAAAACCACTTAGGAAGCTGTAGAGCCCACTGAAATGCAGGCGCAACTTTTGACCTTGGGGCTTCCTTAACAGGAATGGATATTAACATTCCACAGCTCATATGCTCCTAGGTTGTGTTTCAGAAACAAGGTACAACACTTGGGATCTAAGCTTTTATTTTAAGCTCAAGAACTGGGGTCAGCAACCTTTTTCTGTAAGTGGCCAGATAGTGAATATTTTAGGCTTTGCAAGCCCCAGGAATAGTGTCACCACCACACAACTCTATCCGCTATTACAGCAGAAAACAGCCCCAGACACTAACATAATTGGCATACTTCTGCTATATATGTTTTCCTTTTATTTTCACAAAGAGGTGCTGAACTAGATTTCACCAGTGGGTCACAGTGATCTGAACTCTGCTCTAGAATTACATGAGTTTGGGGTTACAAGGAGCCAGGCAGTGTGTGTGTGTGTGTGTGTGTGTGTGCGTGTGTGTGTGTGTGTGTGTGCTTGTATGTATATATATATACACACATACATATATATAAATATATATATTTTTTCAACAAATATATATATGTGTGTGTGTGTGTATACACACACACACACACACACACATACACACACACTCAACAAATACTCAGAAAGTGAACAATGTCCAATACATGCCGCCGAGAAGTTCAGTCTAAAGTAGTAGACTCAAGTATAAAAATCAAGTTATATTGAGTTTAAAGCCTGGGCACTCAGAAGCTGAGATGTTATGGGAACTTGAAGACATGAGATGATAAATCTCTCTGCTTCCGAGGGCGTTTCAGAAGGCTTCATGGAAGGAGCGGCATTTCCCGCAGACTGCCTCCGTCCCTGACCCTTGGAATACATTGCTAGTCCACTTCCACACCATTCAGACACAGTGGGTCACGACCCTACCAAGCACACAAGCTCTGGAAGGCAGCGACGCTCCATACTGCTTCCCAAGTGAACGCTAATCCTGCCACTCCTCTGGAATGATGCATGGGTTTCAATTCACAGCAAGGAAGCAAGGCTTCAGGCAGTGCACGGACGGTGTGCAAGGGCGACTTGGCTGGAAGGCTGGGACTAGCACAGTGCTCACAGATCAGCAAGACTTCATTCAAAGAAGAGGGGAATTCGGAGCAGGAGGAATAAATGTCAATAAGATCACTGGGGCTTCAGTCCAGGACTCAGGTGTCATAGTAAGCTTTCAGCTTGTTCATGCCTGTGGTGATGATCTTATTTATAGTTTTGGAAATTAATAGCAGTGATGGAAGAGCTGGATGAAAAGTTGTAAGGTAAGGACAGGTGGGGAGGGTGAGGGCCAGAGATAAAGCTCAGAGCCACTGCTGTTGCAGAGAACTGGAGTTCAGTTCCTGGCATCCATGTTGGCTATCTCACAACAACTGTAAGGCCATCTTAAGGTGGATCTGAAGCTTCTGACCTCTGTGGGCACCCACACACATATGTGCATATATCCCCTGATACACACAGAGTTAAAAATAAGAATTAATTCTTAAAAACTGAAAATACAGAACTGGGGAGAATTGGAGGTGGGCACGGAGAAACTGTTTAAAATCTTTGTAACAATTAGTGAGTAAAGATTTATCATAATAATATGCAGTAGGGATTAAAAGGCGAACACAGGCGTCTTTCTTTCTTTCTTTCTTTCTTTCTTTCTTTCTTTCTTTCTTTCTTTCTTTCTTTCTTTCTTTTTAATTAAAGGCACATCATTTTTGACAATGGAATCAGATAGGGATTAAAGACGAGGTAAATGGGACTGTGTTCCAGTCTTAAATAATGAATATCTTCCACTCTCAGATGACGCGACCTACCTATAAAGAAAGACACATAATCAAACCAACACCAACTGTCCTAGTCTGAACAAAACCTTGAAAATCTGTGCAAAGCAGAGTTTGGATAAAAGGCAACATCAGCTTTGGAAGCTGGAGAAACCTCTGCTGGTTTTAATTTGTAATCCCCCTGGCTTTCTCCGGCAGTCATGGATTCGAGTAAAACATCACATCCCTCCCGTTGGCTCATTAGCACTGAAGGATCTGATCTTTAAAAGTAAAATTGGGAAATTTCGCCACAGATGGGGATGCCTTGATTACACAGGAAGGCTGCGACTGCACAGTCAGCAACAGGTGCTGCTGTATTCGTAGAACCCTGTGCTTCAAAAGACTAGCTGAGCCTCCCGGATGGCTGTGGAATAACAATTTAGGCTGATTGCAAACCCCTGATCTCGTTTTCTTCCCATCTCCCTTTAATATTGAGCAACTTGGGGTACTATTTCCCTTTCCAGTCAGTTTATAAAAGTTCTCCAGATATTTCTAACTCGGCTAGTCTCCCCTTTCTCTGTATTCGTCTCTCTTCCTAGCTCACGGGGGGTGGGGTGTCTCTGACCATGTGTTGATCATTCTCCAACACAGAAGAGAAAAACTTCTTCCAGAAACTTGCTGGCAGCACGTTTGCCTTTCGTGATCTGGAAATTCTTAAACTTTCCTCGAAGAGGAAGAGAACAAGATGAAGAAGAACTAGGAGAAGGTCCCACTTATTGGCTGGTGGGATGGGTCAGTTGGTAATGGCACTTAATGCCAAGCCTGAGGATTTGAGTTCAGTGCCTCAGATGCACAAGGTAGAAGGAGAGACCATGGGTACCTGCAGATTGTTCTTTGACCTCCTAATGGGTTCCATGACAGATGAACATAACCCCACACTAGATAGATAGATAGATAGATAGATAGATAGATAGATAAGTAGGTAGATAGATAGGTAGGTAGGTAGGTAGATAGATTGATAGTAATAAAGCTCCAGTTTTTTGTTTGTTTGTTTTTGTTTTTGTTTTTTACCTATGGGAAATTGAATAATTCAGAGAAGGCAGGTGACACCTTCTCTCATGAATGTGGTCTACTGACAGGTGTGCCAAGCCTTAAAAATATGAGAAGAGATGTTGGATACTTTCACTGAATGCACAGGCTGCCAGGTAGAAAGGGATGTTGCAGGCACAGCGAGCTGAGTGTGGTACTCCTCTTTCATGAAACTTTACCATGAGACACAAGAGTCCCCACAGATGACTATCTGCATTGCAGTATTTGTGTGTGGGTATGTGTGTGCAACTGCTCTACCACTGTGGGTACAAGTGGCTACAAGCTATTCTTTAAAGACAACAACAACAACAAAAGAACTTTAAGGTAAGGTTTCACTGTGTAGGTCAGACTGGGTTCTAACTTTAATGTTCCTGCCTCAGTCTTCCAAGTTCTAGGATCACAGATGTTTTCCACCACACCAAGCTAAGAATTCTTCCATGATGCAATTTTCATAGTCTCATCCAGGGGAATCTAAGATATACCTTCCTTAGACCTTAAACTTAATTTGGTTATAGCTTATCACTATGTCAATTTGATGAGCTTGATAGACGTTTTTTCCTTCAGCTCCAAAAGTTTTTCATGCATACAAAATTAGTCTCTGCGTCCCCACCCACAAATTAAATCAACTGTCAACCGAGCTGTTTACTGTGCAGCTCCAATGTACTCCATCAAACTCCCCCAAAACATCTCATTGTTCATCCTTCACTCGGAACTTTTGAACTACACAATCTTGGGCAAGTTAGCAATCTCTTCTCAACTAAATTCCCTCGTGTATAAACCGAAGATGATTTTAATATATAACTTCGAGATTGTCAGAAGTAGGGAACATGATGTTTAAAGTGAGACAGTGCCAGGTAAAGAGTAAGCAAGCACTCAAAGTATGACAGTGTTCAAGGACGTCGGGATCCAAGAGACTCCACACTTAGAGATCTCCACCGACTCTCTAAGTGTGGCAGGAGGCTTCAGCTGGCTGCTGCTTCCCAACGCACATCTGCTTTTGAGGACGCAGAGCTAAGTGGTCAATGATCAGTTCTGTAGGAAAACAAAAGCCTAATGCTCTTGTTCTTTGCTGGTGACCTTCCCGTCAGTGACCTCCTTACCTCCCCAGGTCCCCACTTAGACCCATTAGCAGGATGTGTTTCAATATGCTGCTTGTCATGTGTTTCAAAGACACCGTGCTAGGATGCAGGCACAGCAGATGGGTAGACCTAGTGTGACTAATTATTGTGTATTTGCCTTTAATTATTATCATTTATTACCAGAGACAAAGACAAAGACAACGGAGGGTCTCTGACTGAGAAGAAAATTTTGGCAGTGGGGAAGTTTTTCCTGAAACATGACTGAGTACCCCGGAAAGTTTCCCTAGCTGGTGACAATGCATTTGAATATGCAGACGCATACCTCATGCACATTTGACAGATGAACATACAAGGTGATTCTCTTTAATCCTTAATGAAACTGATTTCAATGTATATCGATAATATTTACATTTTTTTCAAAAGAATTTCTTATAAGAGTCTACAAGCCTCCTGGAGTATTTTATAGAACAACCCTTGGCTATAGTCAGCCAACAAGTGTCCGGTGACTAATGAAGTGTGAGCGGAATGGAAGCACAAAATAAGAAAGAAATCCCAAGTTTTAAATAATGTGTATTTCAGTAAGAGTTTCATCAATTTGACGTTGATTTTCTTTTCATTACAAAACAGCATGTTTTAAATTACCTACTATCAACTTCAATAGAGATGATTTTTAAAATCATGAAAGGGTTCTTAAATTTTGTTTTATTATTTTTAATTACGTGTACATGTGTTTTTGTGCATGTGCCTTTCTTTGTATGTGCCTGCCATGTGTGTAGGGGTCCCCGGGGAAGCCACAGGCATGGGATCCCCTGGAGATGGATTTGCAGGCAGTTGGGAACTGCCCGGCATGTGTTCTGCGAATGGACCTAAATGCTCTTAGCCGCTGAATCATCTCTCCAGCTGCGAAAGGAAAGGTTTTAACCATAAACTCAAAGAGCTATTTTATGAAAACGCTGTATGAGGAACTTCTAGGGGGACAAAGTTTATATTTAAGTAAACTTCTTATTTAAATAAACAGTACACATTATGACAGAACTTAAAACCTATGTACTTGGTTTGACATCTTGATATGCGGAGCCATAAAACAACTACGGTTTCTCTGTGTGGGCAAAAATACACTGGAAGAAGTCTAAAGCAGAAAAATGAGGGTCTGTAATACCATGAAACTTACAGTTTGACCAGGGATTGTTTTGGCTTTTCCTTTTTTTTCTTTATTTCATAAATAGGTTCTTTTTAGCAAAGCACCTGTGTTGCTGAGTGTTATTTGGAGAACTAGTAACAATGGGCGTTCTCTAGCAATCCATTTGCATTTAAAGTTAATCCTTCCTAAGACCTTGAGTCTGTAGTTTTCCTTTTTCCTAGAACCTAAACAATATATACAGAAGAATAAGAGGAAGCATTTGGCTGTCTGCAAGCAGGGAAGAGGAGTCGCCGGCGAAACCAGAGGGGCCGTTTCTACGATGAAGCTGAGATGTCGTGTAGTCAGTGTTGGAGCCCACAGCTGTGTGGGAGGGACGTGAGCCTGGTTTTGAGATGGACAGTGTGCACCCTCGTGCCCACTAATGTGTTATTTCCTAGCCGTGTGTGGCAGATACTTGTGGGGTTCTGTTCGTTTGATTGGATGGTGGTTTCTCAGCGCAACATCATTGCCCACATGTAAGGAACTGTTTTTTTCTTTCTTTCCTTCATTTCTACAAACAGCCTTCTCATAGCAAAGATAATGATTAATTAACTAAAAGCATTTTTTTTTCCAGAACGTGGGCCTCTGGTAGAGGACTATGAAGCCTATTGTGTTCCGTTGCACTCTGGCTGTGACCATACCACCGGAACACCAAACTCTGCTGTGTTTTATGCTCCTGGGATCAGAGACTGCCTTGTATCCCAACCACGCGTGCATCCCACAGCAGCAGGCACGCCTGTGTACTTCCTTCTGCAGACTTCCTTTGAGTCCCTGCTAGTATTTAATTTCCCTTCCCTCAAGGGAGGTAGAATCAGTCTACTCTTCTAATGGGCATATGCCCATTTCTATAAGTTATTATTTTGTGTTTTTCACATAAACCACTTTAAATGAAATATTACTTAAAATGCAGTCTCACGCTAAAATACACATATGTATATGTAGGTATACAGAGGGTGGAGATACAAAGCATTCTTTAGGGGTTTTGTGTAAAGTTTACTGTACAGATGAAGAACATATCTCAGGGGTAAAGTCCTCATGTAGCTTACATGAGATATTAAGTTTGATCCCTAGGATTCCAAAGAAGCAAACAATGTTTATCATAAAAAATATATATGGTAAAAGAGATTAAAATCTCAATTTTCAGGATATTTGAATTCTGTGTTGTATGTTAGCCTACACATACATGTGTGATCTAATTTAGATTATCTATGTGTTTTTCCTAATTCACATCATGATTAAAAATAAACACATAAATGAGAATTTTAGGATGGCAAATTACTTCTTGAATTATCCAGAGTTTTGAATTTACTGAATCCCTTTAAAAATATGTGACAACAATTCAACAAAAGCATTCGTATTCTGCAATGCCTTGGTGATACATATTCATTGTGTATATGAAAGTATACATGTGTGTGTGTGTGTGTGTGTGCATTTCATACTCTATATATGCATGTATGTCTTTATACAATACACACAGACATGTTTCTTCTCCTCCAGTCTTCCCTGTGAATCTTCACCTGAGTTTTCCTTGACTTCTCCTTAGTCATTCCACACTAAAAAAAGATTTTCTCGTCTGTTTCCTTAGTCAAAGTAAGCTGATACTCTTTCCAGATCTGGTACAGATGGACTTTTCTTTTGTCTAAATGGACCATTATTTTGTACTCTTATGCCCAGGCTTTATAATATCAGCTTAGAGAATCCATAAAATAAACCAACACATGCTTCACATTTCTAATGAGAAAAAGAAGAAAAAAACCCTATGGTTAACGTCTTAATGCCAAGAGGGAAATGGTGCATGGCTTGCTTATTTAGTCATATCAACACTTTTGCTTTGAGGGCGGTGAGTCTCTCTGAACATTTTCATCTCGGGGGCAGGCCTCTTTGGAATCTGAATAGAAGCTTCCTGAAAATATTATTTTTGGAAAACTGGTACTAATTGAAAGTCAACAGCAATAATGTGAGTCTGTCATCAGAAGCATGAAGTGATAGGAATAAGCAGAGTTTAGGAAACAGAGCCAAAGCATCTGGAGTCTTTCTCAGTGTGTGGGAGAGGACCTCACCATCGAGTGCCAGCAATGGTGCCTTGGAAGACACTGCGCAATCACCCATGTCTGGCCAGTGCTTTTAACTGTGCTGTCCGTCTTCATCTTGCTTATAATTGCCTTCTTTCTTCTTCTTATTAATTCAAGCTGAGACACACTTTTCTACCTTGATTCTGTGCGAAAAAATATTAAAGACAAAATGATACTTAAATCTTTATCGGTTGTCATCCCAGATACAGAAAGTGTGGATTTGCAGCCATGAAATCCAGCCTATGAATATAGACAAGGTACTAAGGAGCTTTCTTGATGTGGTGTGATCCAAGCACATTACTACAGAAGGAAGAAGAGAAAAGGGTGATTGCAATGCTCCTTGAGAACAAAGGTCATATCTTTCTGCGAACAGATGTTACTAGTCCCAGTCACTAAGAATACAGCAAGATGGCTAACCAACAAAGGGAGGAGGGAAGAGAATGGGAGTTGGTCAGCTGTAGCTCCATAATGTTATGACATCGTATGGGTAACTTAGTGTCTTTTCTGAGACAAGCCTTTCCAACGAAAACAGCCAGCGTTAGGACGTGGCTACTGAACTGATTACAGCAAACACAGAAGTTTCCTGTGAGCAGAGAACATAGCTGGTAGTGGACGCTGGTCGGAGTTGAGGTTGTAGAAACTAGCGAGGGAAGGTCTGAAACTTGAAGTCTCTATGGTGACTGCTGAGGTCGTGTGTACAGTGTTCTCTTATGCCACACACACTTTCTGCACCTGCTGAGCTTTTTCCTCCCATTATTTAAAGAGAAGAAAGATTTGTGGGGCCAGTGGGGCTGGTACGGTGGTGCACATCCTTAATCCTAGCACTTGGTCGGTTAAGAGCGAAGGATCGTGAGTTCGAGAACAGCTTTATTATTTTAAGTGGATGCTCTTCACTCTGGATGGAGGATTTTTAAGTTGTGACCAAGTATCTGCTGCTGTTGGTGAAATCCCCTGAGCCCATTGCAAACAATGCATGCGACATCAAGGGAGAAACAGGCTACCATTTTGTGTTACAGCACTTCCTGCAGTGACTGGAAATTAAAATATGATCACAAATGCACAATTTAAAGCAATTTAAAATTAACTGCCCTCTCATCAACTAGGCCTGAGTGGATAATCTAGGGTACCAACTTTCCTGAAAGACTGGATCTGAGATTCCAGACCTAGGGGATTCTAAGGAGCAGCATGGAAGCAGAGAGACATAAATTAATGGAGATGTTGATGATGTACACGCACTGCTTTTGATGAAATGCCTTGTATATAAAATAAACTAAAATCCCATATCTAATCAGATACTAGAGGGTTTATTTTCCTCCATAAGCACGCAAAAGCAACTCTGATAGTGTTGGTGACTGCTCCTCTCAGTGTTTTGTAGGTAATGTTTGACACTTGTGACTTTCAAAGCTAGGAAAGGAAGCAGTATGTCAGGTACAACGGGTGCCTTCTGACTCACTTGTCAACTTGAAATGAGTATGTCTCCTTTGAAAGTAGGCATGATAACAGGAAAGACATTGATGGTCACTTGGTTAGATTCCTGTGTGATCAGCGGCCATAGCTATGCGGTCCAAGGCAGGCTCCCAAAGAAAGTGTTAGTCTAGGTGCCAACAAAGCAACTTCTAAGCAGCCAGTGCCTACACAGTGTTTGTTGACTGATTCAAAACAAAGACTGAAGATTTTGTAAATTTGTTTGTATCCACTTCACAATTTCCACGGAAGATTTATTGATATTGCCCAAGAAAAATAAAAATGTTTCTCTTCTGCTGTTACCTGGCACACATAACTCAATGTGAGCCTTGATGAATCCACCTTCAATAAATCAATAAAGAGCTGTCAGTGCGCTTTATATCTCTGCAAGGGCTGGTGCAAAGGGAGCTTGGAGGAAAGAGCGGAGAAAGTTTTGAGACATCTGCTCACGTGGTAGCAATGAGAGTACACATCCATCTTCACCTGGGCAAACATGGGTGTGGTGCTGGCCTCCAGTCTCCTCCCTCTGCAGAGCAGAACCGAGGAAGTGTGTTGAGGAAACCCAATGCTGAAAACTTTTCCTATGTGACTGGGGAGAGCCACATCTTCTCCCGGCTGAGAATTAGAACCTTTTTTCGATCTCTCTCAACTCCCGGGCTCCCCTTTGATGCTTACCAGAGGTATTGATGGTTCAGTTTCCTTTGGCCTCTGGGGTTTCCTGTTCTGGAGTTCAGGGAGAATAAAGAGGTTGGGACATGGAGCCTGTTTTCTTGCTCAGTGAGATGGTGCTGGGTTCAGAGTGGATTGGTCTGGTGCTTAGATGTGGTACTGGGCAGAGATTAACCCCAGTGATGGTGTCCTCTGGCTGAACATCTCTAAGCCAGGGACCCAGAGCACTTGGGTCTCTGCAGTTTTGGCTTGAAGCTGAGACAGAGGTGCCCCCCTCCCATACCCAAGACTTGGTTCTCACTAAAAATCAAAGCCAGAGACCTGCTTTTCTTTGTTCTGATGCCCACCCTCAGAGGCAGCCCTCCAAGGGGGCTGCCTCCAGTCAACAAAAGAAGCCAAAATGCCTCTGCTCAGAACTCTAGGAAGCTTGCTTTGTTTTCTGAAAATCCCCTCTTTATTTTCTCTCCAATTAGTTTTATGTGTCTATTTATTTTTCTCAACAAGTTCATAATTTCATTTCGTTTTTTGTTGTTTGTATTCCCTGTTTCCATCCAAAACCCTGCAGTATTCCCTACTCTGAAAATCTGCTTGCTTTTTAAACCCATCTGTATTGAATTATTTATAGTTTTGATAAAGTCTTGTTTTGTCTGATGTTTATTTTCTTTAACAACAAGAAACCTGGGTGAACTTTTTCAAAAGACTTCCACTCCCCAGAAAAAAAAAAAATAGATTCTAGTTTTTCATAAGTGCTAGGCAACCCTGGCCAAAATGCACATAACTACAACTGGGTGCTCTTTCCTTTGTGATCTGGGATTTCTACTTCACTATTAAACATTTCTTCCATCTAAATGTGTTGTGGGGAGAGGGAAAAACAAATCTTCTGAGCATGGGCTCTCTCCAGAAAACCATTATGTATGTCCCTTTACTACATAATTCCTCTGATGTTTTACCCTCTATGCCTGATATGATACCTGGATCCTTGAGGCGCATTCTGCGCTGTGATTGGCAGAGAACTTCACATGTCACAGATGCTTATCCTATTACTTGTTCATTTGTATTATGCTCTTCATGAAAGCTATCTAGCTCTAAATAATTGATGACCTGAATTTACTACATCTCTGTGGTCCTCTTCCTCTCTAACTGTCCTGTCCTCACCCACTCACTAGTAGCTGATAATTTCAGCCTGGGTATCTTTCATACCCATGTCCCCCTCACCAATAACCTTTAGCTTCTGTTTCTTTATAACACTCCACCGTCTGCATTAAATCAATTAACTAGCTTAGATGATGGTGGAATTCCTTTGGGGATGGGTGAGAGACAGAAACAAATACAGAGAGAGAGAGAGACAGACAGACAGACAGACAGACAGAGATAGAAAAGGACAGAGAAATTGATTACTTTGGAATGAGCTAAACACACTTTGCACACATGCACACTCATGACTGCTGGACCTGCCTACACACAGGGGATCCTAAGACGATGCAGATGGCCAATACTGGGAAGGGACCTCAAGGAGAGAAAAGGAACTGTGTGAGTCACAAGCCAGAAAGTATTGCTAGCTCTTCGTATTGGAGTAGCTTAGTATACTGGGTGTAGGAAGAAGAAAAGCATATATATATATATAATTTATGTAGGTGAAAATTAAAGTTTTATTTCTTATCCTTCTCTTTTATTTCCTCTTTTCTCTGCATGTGTGTGTGTGTGTGCGCGCACACACACGCTTGTGTGCTGGCGCACACACACCCATCCCTTTTCAATCCTTCCTTTAAGGTTTAATTTAACAATAACATTTGCGATCGGGGTCCTGCGCATCTCAAGGGCATTGCGCTTGAAATTGCACACGCTCTGCACCATTTATCATGGGCTGACATGTGTCATGTTCCAGGCTGCGGCTCCAAGAGGTTACAGCTCACGCCTGCTCCTTTGTTGATCAGCTGCCGAGACAACTGAGGTACCTTTCTTCCCTTCTCCTTTCATTCCCCCCTCCCCTCCATCCTGGTTATTAAAGCTGCCTCATCCCCTTTCTGAAGGCCTGGTTCACCCCTTCGCAGAAGAAGAAACACAAAAAGAATTTGTATTGTGTGGATGCTATGTTCTTCATTTCCTGATATTTCTGGTGGGAGCCACACAGTGTTTAATAAGATTGGAATGCACCTCTAATCAACTTTAATCTTTGTCTAGAGAGAAACGGAAAAGACCATTAAAGTCAGCACCCACCTACCTTTGTTTCCCAGCACACAGAAGCTATGCAGGATGGGAGTATTTAGCTCTGATTGGATCCCACTTGCTAGTCTGCAACAGCGTCTCACGTCCTTATCTAAGGGCACCTGCTCTCAGAGAGTGGTCTTTCTCTCCTGGTAACTTTTAATTCATCAGGGTGGTCCTTCTGTCGTGGTGTCTTCCAATCCAGCAGCGATGTGTACCTAACCCAAACGTTCCTTTAATGCCAATGGAAGCATGAAGTAACAGATGAGTGGTAACATTTTCCAGAACAAGACTTCCTTTGACAACTCCACCCACCCAAGACTCTGCTTGTCCCCAACGTATCCTGGAAAGTTGAGTTAGCAAAAGTTTTAAACCAAGGATAAACTAACAAATAAACTAAGTACTACCATGTGGCCAGTTTTGTTCTGAGATATTTTAAAGCCGGTATTCCTGACTGAGTGTTTTCTTCCCCTGAAGAATAGAGGTCGAGAGGTGTTACTATGGTCTCTTCCCCGACCCCTCCATTGGCTAGTTCATATTGGCCTCTTCTCCCTGTACTGGAATGCCAAGCCTCTGCTTCTCTGCAAACTTCTTCCGTACTGTACTTGATCCAGACAACAGTTCCTCAGGCAACCCAAAGCCTGCTGCCCTCACCTCTCACCTCTCTAGAGCTTACCAAAGCTGGAGAATTATGGTCCTGCTCACTATAGAATAAAGATGAAATCTTCTTTCTGCTGTGTTGAGTCTTGTTCTCTTAGTATCTAGCCATGCGTCTAGCGTATGCTGTGGCTATTCAATTTATCTTTTGAATGAGTGACTAATAATGTTAGTGCCCTTGCTTAGACGATCTGAAAAGCTGTCTATCTGAAACCCCAAGAGAGATTTGCTTCTCCTTTCCCCTTCAGCTGCCATGGTAGCCATCGCCCTGCTGGCCCCTACCTGTATCCCATCCATGCCAATATTTTAGGCATGATCATTTTTCTAAAGGGTAAAGCACTCTTTATAGACATTGAACCTGACCAGAGCACACAGAGGCCTTGCTGGAGCAACATAGTCACCCAAACATGGACACCTACACTCTGTCTTCCATTGCTGACAGATACTGATTGATGAAGGATGTCACACAGCTTGAGCTTCAGGAAGTCTGTAATCAGATGGCACGAAGATAAGACTAACCAGGTACCGAGCCCTATAAGATTTTAAGATTTAATCCTCATTTATAGATCACTCAGATCTGGGAGATGTAATTTTGAGTTAAAAAAAAAAAAGAAGATAAAATCTGATCATGGAACTATGGGTGTGTAAACAGACAAGCAGTAGCAGACCTTGGAAAGTTTTCCTAGCTTTACAGAGGTTGTGATCTCAGGTAGGAAGGAAGGGAGAGTTTACCAGATAGACAAAGGTAGTGGTCACCCAGAGGAGGGTGCTGCTCGGAGATAGGCTTTCCGGGAGTGTGAGCAAGTACAGTTATGTTTGATTCCACAACTCCATTAGATCCAAGCAGACCATGTGATTAGCTTTGGAGGTCCCTGAAACACAATCCTTAAGAGATCTGGAGCTCCTCCAGCAACAATAGTGAGATGTGCACTCCTGAGGTAGCCATCTCGGAACTGGAATCTTTCCTCACCACCACCATCAGCCTCTGAAACCAGTTAATAGTGACTGCTTTCATAAGGAAGGGTTAAAGAGAGAAACCAAATGTGTGAGTGCATGCATGTGTCACACACAGAGGGAAAATGTCAGAAAATCAGCTGAGTGAGCCCTGCATCCTCATGACAATAGGCAACAACCCTTGAGTTTATCTCAGCAGAGAGCACTGCTGTAAGAGTCTGGAGGCCCCCTTATTCATTCACAAGGAGCCCTGCTCCGCACACTTCCCCGCGATGACCCAACAAATGATCGACAGCTGAAATCGCATCTCAAAACTCGTTAGAGGAAAAGGTGGGTTGAGAAGAGTCCTGCAATGCTGAAGCAAAACGCTGAAAAGTGGCGTGCTAAATGCCAGGCTCATTCCCAACGTTTCTGCGCTTGATATCACTCAGTGTATTGTGAGAATCTGTGTTTAGTCCAGATATCTTAGTACTTTGAAACAGTACGTCTTAACTTCATGGAATTTGAGACTAATATTCCGGAATAGTGCTGGTTGCTGAGTGAGAATGTATTGTATTGGGTAGACCTGAGAAATGGGCTAATGTCTAAATTGAGATTCTAAGTAAACACATAAAATCGAATCATTTCTCTCTGCCATGTAGTTACCCTTTTTCATATTCCCAAGAGCATAATTGTTATTCATACTGTCCTACAAGTGTGGAATGTAGCAAAACTATGACTGAACTTCTCAAACAATGGGATCACTTTACAAACTCAGTCCAAGAGCAGGCAATCATTAAGTCGAACATGTCACTGTTATCGAGTAGGTAATTTTTATTAATATTACTGCTTTCTTGATTTTCGTTGGAATGTTAAAAACAACCTCAAACCACTTGACATTCTTCTCTTATGAAAAAGAGGAACCTCGTTAAGATATCCATCAGCTCCTGGGTATTAAGAGGGAGGTTACTCAAGGCTAGAGGTCATCTGATTCTTGAGAGGGGAAGGTGCCACTAAACCAAACCAGGAAAAAAAAAAAAAAGAAAAGATAAGGCTTAATAATAGCTGGCAAGTATTTGAAAGTAATCAAGTGAAGATACTGAGAATATTACACAAAAGAATACTGATGTGCGTGGTAGGTAAAATACAGATTACAGAGTTTTGATTTATAACAGGATGCAGGAGGGAGACAGGAATTGTTTGTAAGACCTTGTGACAGAATTTCAACAAATGTCTTTGAAAAGCTTTCTTTCTGCCTTGGCATGAATTTCAGGGCAACCCTGGAAGCCACGTCAGATGAAATTAAACACTCAAGCTGGCAGGATCCGGGTCTGAGGTACTGACTCCAGGAGCAGCCGTGAGTAAGCTCCTTGGTGTCATTCATCTACCGAGTCAAAAGCCTCATTTCTTCTGTCCCACATCATTGATCAGGAAGTTTATTTGTGAAAAGTTTCTAGTATTTTCTTTAATATGAGGTGGTCAAAGTGAGCTTTGAATTGACCTGTTGAGTGGGTCTCCCTTCTTAGGTACCTATTACCTTCATGGTACTGGATTAAAACTATACGTTTAGCTAAAGTCAAGGGTTGGCCAGGGCTCTCACAGAACCTTCTTACTGTACAGCTGGATGCTAATGGCAGCATGGCGATTTTGTATGTACTTCACAAGGTTCATGTGATGGTGAAATGGATCAGTCCATGCAAGGAGCCCAGACTGGTGCCTGGCTCCAGGGGCGGGCTGGAAAATACTAACAGTCCTGTTGCTGTTCCCATTCTTGGGACTAGTGACCTGGATAAAGACATTTGGCTGACGTGTGTTTCCACTCTGATGCAGTTTGCTGTAACGTCCCTCTTGCCTCTCTTATTCTTCCAGCCCCCTTCTTTCTAAGGCGTTATGATTTGATACAAAGAGTCCCCCACAACAGGCTCATGTGTTTGAATGGTGTTGCCCCGCTGGTAGTACTGCTCGGGAGCAACTGAACAACAAGGAGGTGAGTCCTGGCTAGACCAAATGAGTAGGTCCCCGGAGGCCAGCGTGTGGACACAGCCTGCCTTTGGTAATTGATGTGTGACCAACCATAGGATTCCATACCAGGGTGCAGCCTGAGCCACCACGGCTCCTTTTCATGAAACTGTTAGCTGAAGTAAATCCTTTCGTTCCCCAAAGTGTACCCTGTCATGTTTTAGGTTGTAGAGATGAGAAAACAGGGATTTTTCTAAGGCAATCTGGCTATAAACTCCCGACTCACTGCGGTGCTATGCGCTAGCATTTATTATACACTCGCCGTGTGCTGATCACTAAGCTATTTTACCTGCATCGTCTCCCAAACCCCGGATACCCCATCCCCAAATGTGCGAGGCAGGCGCTGCTATGATTTCCACTTTACACAGAAGAAAATTGATTTGTGTCTCTTCACTAAATTGCATGATGTTCTTATCTCTACTGTTACTAAATTTTCTGCTGCTGGTCATACCATCCCACAGAATGAGTACGTTATGAAGAAAAGAAATTTATTATGACTAGGGGTTCTCATCCAAGATGAAGGGGACACAAAATGAGGATGATTTTGCTGATGAGTCCCTATATAGGGCATCTCATGGTGACAGAGAAAGGATACAGGCAGACCTGACCACACTGACTCTATGTGACTGGTTACTCATTAACCTATTGACTGCAGGGGTAGACTAATGGCTTAACGTTTGTGTGTGGGGGTATCATCTGCTGATTTCTTATAATAGGCCTACATTTTAACAGGAGTTTTAGAAAGCACAAAGCTTATCATAAACTCATCTGAGAGTTGCTTCTAAATAGTCCTGACAGCCGGAATTCCCCTCAGCAGGTAGGCTTGTCCCCATTTCTTTCTCCATTGTCAAAGTTTGGGTGTAGTTGACATTTACATTCCAACTACATCTTCTAGCTCACTTCCTGACTTAGATTTTAGAGCAGAATCCAGTGCCAACTGGCATGGCCAGTGGGCAATCTTGGTTATCTCTAGGAACCTTGATTTGTATTTATTTTATTGAATAATCAATCTCCAGAGCCATCAAGAAAAGTTTTCCTAGCAAATCCACTTATAATGGAGGATTTTCACACTGAGTGAGAATCAGTGATAAAGTTGTTCTCACAAAATTCACAGCATCAATCAGACGGGTATAATTTTGTGGTATATTATGTTTCCTGTGTCGATGCAGCTGATCAAGGATGGGACCCATCTGAATGGTTAGTACTGATGCCGTGGATGCAGAGTGGGGCCTGTCACAATGGTGTTAGTGCCCTTACCAAAGGAGACCTCACAAAGATTGCTCTACTCCCAGTTTGAAGATAGAGAGGAGAGCTATCAGTGAAGTGGGAAGTAAGCCCTCACCTAAGCCCAAATCTATAAATGCCTAGCTTCTAGACCTGTGAGAGATGAACTTTCATTTAATCCATCTAAGTAGAGCGTTTTCATATCACAGATCAGACACACTCTGATATCTTATGTGTGGAGAAAATGTCAATTAAATATAATGCTTAAGGAACAGGGATTTCTGGGTAAATTAAGAGTTTTCTTCTTTTTTAAGCTATTTATTTATTTACTTACCTATTTATTTGTATGTATGTATGTATGTACGTATGTGATGTATGTATGTATGTATGCATGCATGCATGTATGTATGTGTATTATGTGTTTCTGGGTTTTAGTTTGTGCATGTGAATGCAGGTTCCTGAAGGAGCCAGAAAAGGTCATCAGATCCCCAGAAGCTAGAGTACAGGTAGTTATCAGCAGCTTGATGTGGGTGCAGGGAACTGAATCTGGGTCCTCTGAGAGACACATACATACATGCTCTTAACTGTGATCCATCTCTCTAGTATGAAACTAAGGATTTTCTACTATTGTTGATAGATTATTATGAAAACCAACTCCTAATTTCTGTTACTAACAGTGTTTTTTAATGGATTAAATTCACCTCTGGCATCCAGCTCTTGTGACATAATGAACTTTACTGATATTTTACTTGATGATTTAATATACTATGCTTCGTCGGGTCTACTTTATTAATTGGGAAAGTTGATATTTGCTGTTATAAACAGCGTCTGTAAGAACAGAGTGATATTTTCTGGCTTCTTTCCAAAATACAGACCTGTAATTCTTTTGCAAATACTTTTCTGATTCATGTGAACCACTTATGGAGAAGGAAAAGACTCAAGGAGAAGGTTCATGCATGCTTCAACGTATGTCAGAAATATCATCATTTTAGTCCAACTCACCCTTTTCCTCTTCTAACACATGGTCCTGTTCAACTCCCCATCCCACATAGATCTTTCTGTTTCTTTCTCTCTCGCCTACAAATATAATCGCTTTCCCCTCTTAATTCTCCATGGAGCCCCATGGCGCGTTGTAACCCCATCACACAGGCCTGTTGGGGCTCCCTGACACTCCTCTGCCTTCTTGTGTTCCACATTCTCCATCCTCTACCCTGAAAGTCATCAGCACGGCCCCAATTGTTAACGCCTTGGTCTGGCGTTACAAGAGTGGGTGGTAGGAAGGAATACCTTGAGGATGCTGGGTTTCTAATAGAGCCTGCCAGTCCTCAGTTAAGTAACTTCAAGCAAGAGCAAGCATTAGCACTGAATATCACCTAGGAGAATTCATTCATTCATTCATTCATTCATTCATTCATCCATTCATTCTATAATGCCAAAGCTTGACAGATCAAGTTTGTCATTCACTGTCACCACACCAGGGTTTGGATCCTGGTCTTCCAGTTTTAAGTTAGTCATCTTCGTGTCTCATCTATCACATGCCACTACAGAGGTATTTTGTGAAATGTTGATTAAGTAGGTAAGAATCGATTCTTCAGAAATGTACACAGACTTCCCCCTAGATGCTGCCCCAGCTCAAACTGCTGGGAGCCTTAGCACAGGCTAATCTATTATTCCTGTTATTGTGGATTTTACCAAAACAGGTAAGTTATTATGATACCCCCAAAATGTAATTTGGAGAACATTTTTGTTTGCTATAAGACAAAACCAAAGCTAAAGTTTGCTGATTGTAACCTGTTACTTCCAGCCATTACAATAATGAGAGGGATGAGAACTACAGACACTGAAGCCAAAAAATCTAAAATCCTAGACAGACGAAGAGTATTCTATACAGTGTCTCTGTTGGTTCATCAACTCAGGGAAAAGAACAACAATATTTCACACAAGGGATGAAGAATCAGCAGCAGGTACTGCAGGACACAGGTAGTAGACTCTAACTGCATGAACATCTAAGATTAAATTTGAGGTGAAAGCTTACCTAGGTATATAGAAGGCAGGTAAGGAGTGACTAAGCAGTAAATGCTAAACAATGTCCAAGAACCGTTAACACAACTATAAACTGAGTCAGCCAACTGTCAGTCCAAAGAACAAATAGGAACGAACCACATAAGTTATCTGAAATTTCAAACATTGGAAGAACTGTTCAACCAAAGAAGACAAAGAAGCCCACCACTCCTTCCTCTTAGAACCAGAGCACATTGTTTAGAGAGGATATAGGTAGACCCGAAATTATAAGATTATGTATACAATCCCCAAGTCCTTATTCTGCAATGAACTCAGAAATTAATAGGGTGTAAGACTTATCCGTTGTAGTGATATGCTTTGTGTCACAATATTGAAATAACTGAAGATAGGCAGCTTTACAAGCAAAAAAAAAAATGTTTCTTAAGTAATAGTTTTGGAAGTATGTTCTTACTGGAAGAGATCTGAGAAGACTGGAATCCCATAAGATGCTTTATCTTTCAAAACAGTTTAAGAAATGAGGGTGCTTCTTCTGTTTTATGGTTTGGTGAGTTTCATCCCTTAGTAACACGGGCTCTATATTTCTGGGCCAGTGATAAGTCAGAATATCACGGCAGTGGAATCTAGTGACAGAAGATGTTGCTCAGTACAGTGCAGCTGAAAATAATATGGGATAGGGCTTCTTCAAGATACATCCTATGTAGAGGAACACTTGGAATTTTTTATGTTAAGAAAAGCTCTTTGGTTTAACTGACTAGTCACTAGAGGTTCCTGTTCTCACCCCGGCTGTGGGAGAGTTGTTTACGAGTTGGAATTGGAATGCTTGAGGCAGGTGGTTATCATTTGGTTGGGTGCAGTCCTTCTGGCACCTGTAGCTTGTCTTTGGGATCGCGTGCCACATGGGTTTATGGGAACTTTTGGCTTAGGGAATAAAAGGTCTGAAGCCTCTGAGAGTTGGTGTGGGCATTGGTTGGTGGTTCGTTGGTTGGGTTGTTATCCTTAGTGTGAGCAAAGGTTGGAGAGATTTGAGCATAGGACAGCCTAAAACAAGGCTGAGAAGATTTCTTTGTTTCTCTCTTTCTGTATTAAGGTTACTTGTAAAAGCATGAAGATTCCTATCTTTCCTTTCTCCTTCCCTAAATTGAGGGTAAAAGCTTGTAGCGTACTGCTACATCACCAATCTTTAACTAACTTAAAAAAAAAAAAAAAACAGCCCTACCTTCTACCAGTTTCCACTATCACAAATCTATCAGTGATTCAAAATATTAATAAAGTCAGAGCCTTTATGATTCAATCATCTCTCGTTAGCCCCACCGTATTCAGATCATGCATTCAATGCATTAGGCCGTGGAGATTATTTTATATTTCAACAGCAAGATAGGGGAAGAACCCAGGCCACCATGTACACACAGAGGTGTGACTTCTGGTCTCTACTTCTTGTCAAAAGGCCACTCGGATTATGCAGTCTCCACTTAGGTGATCCGAATTAATTTTACTCACTCCCCAAGACCCCCTACTCTAAATTCCATAAGTAAATGAGATGTCCACCTCTGCTCTTAATACTTTAGAATGGGGATGAAATTTCAACACATGAACTCTTGGAGGACACATTCAAGCCCGATCTAAAACAGCACCCCTCATATCTAAATGAAATATTTACATAAACTTAGTATGTGAGTTAGTTGTTTTTCATGTTTGTGTCTAATTGCTGTACGAGGGGGAAGGACACAAATACACTCCTAGGGTCTCTAAGAAAGAAATACTTAGGTCATAAAAGGAAAAAAAAGGGGGGAGGGAGGAATCAAATTACATTATTGGACACAAACTGGGCTCTTGGTAGGAGTCTTTTATCATTAGTGAAAAATCAGTTACCTATTAATATTGTCATTTTCTTTGAGTAAGACCTGCTTAAAGAGGCTGTAGGAAGAGATCTTTAATTTGCTTCCCTGGCTGGTGGCCGCCTGAAGCTGGAACGTGGATGTGCTGGTCCCAGGAAATTAAGAGAGTCTGTGCTGGGGAGCTCCATGGGAGGCTGATTTGAGACGGAGATAATTGGCAAGATGATTAATTATTCCTCAAGTCATATACAAGTGTGCTCTTGCCTCCTTCTCCCTGGCTGGCTAACTTGAAAGGAGTGGCCAGCCCAAACATGGAAGGCCTAGCTGTCAAAGCAAAGCTGGCTACACAGGCTACATTCTCTCTGGAGGAGCAGTGGCCAGAGGAAATTGGACTCTCTCTTCCCTGACACCTGGTTACAACCCATCCCCTCTTTCCCACCCATCCATTCAACTCTTTCTTCACGAGAATAGATATTCCCTAACTTACAATAGAGTTATGTCTCAATAAATGCATTTCTGAAAGTATGTATTTTCTAAATGTCCTTAATACACTTGACCTATTGAATGTGGCTTCCCTAAGAACAAAGCACCTGAAAGAGTTCTAACTTGTTTCCTTTGCAACAGATGAATTGAGATATTATACAGCATAGGATAGTTGTAAGGTGCCTTCTCTTGATAGTACCTTGTCAGGCCATGTGTCATAAGTTTACCAATTGCTATATCATGACTTTAAGCAAAAAAAACTAACATATTTTGCTTCAAATGTTCACATTTAGGAGATGAGTACAATGAATTGTATTAATAAAAAAAATAATAAGACAGTGGTTTGGCCTGTGCTCTTATATTAGATTTAGCAGACAAATGAAAAGGAAGTCACTCACACTGCGTGTTCAAGGTATGTGGTCCAAAATATAAGAAATCAGAAGAGAGGAAGAATCGTGAGATTCCCCAAAGAGGGCAGGTTTGGTTTGATGAGGGAATCCTCTGTTATAGCATTAAGAGGGAGCAAAGCTTTCAAACCAAGCTGCTTCTCATTCTGATTTTGCTTTTCTAAGTTCTCTCCTGTCTCCAAAGTCCCCGTCATCAGTTCAGCTCATTGGAACACATGGCCTTACTCTAAAATTCCTAAGGAAAACCAGTTAGTGTCTTTGAATTTGTTGTGTTTTAGTCTTTTGACAATGCTTTCTGATAAAATCATTCTGAAGATTAAACGTTACATGGACACGGCATACAACTTGACCTGTACCATAGTTCCCACTCAATAAACATCAGTATAATAACAATCATAGCAGTGGAAATGATATCTACACAAACTGTGCTGTAGGAGGAAGTAAGGCCTCCCTAAGAACCGGCTGCCAGGATTTAAAACGGGCTGTGGTCGCACAGATGTGAAAGCTAATACCTAGGAACAGATGACATCACGAGAGCCAACCGGCAAAGGACATCTCACCAAGATTGTGTTCAAGAGACGAATGGGAGCGGGAAGCGGTTGATGAGGGGTCATAGAGGGTATAAAGTGTGCCTTTTGTCCTGAACAAAGAGAGTTTGCTTGTCCATGAATCTCCCGGAGTCTGCTCTTTTGATTCCACGCCGGCTCATCCCCCAGGCAGCAGTGGGGCGGACAGGGCCAGAGGTTCCAGGCAGTAGCTAGGAGTGCCCCCCAGCGTGCCATCCAAAGCTACGCTTCGAATGAATGGCATAAATGTGAATTTTAAGCCAAAATCTGTGGTTAAATAGAGAAAGAAGCAGGCAAAACAGAGCAGGAAGAAAATAAACAGATTCTATAATTCAGATAATTATGTCTGGAAATTGGGATGACCGAGAGCTAAGGTAAGTAGAAAATAGGATGCCATTACTTTAAAATGTAAGTAGATTCAATTAGAAGGTCTGTTGGTATAGAGAGTGCCTGACAACCTTCAGCCTCCTATTCTCGTTCAGCAGTATGAAGCAAGAGGGAAATTAATGGCCTCAATGTAGAATGTGCCCAGAGGACAATGTACAAAAAGAGCAAGGAATCTAGTGGGCATTCCATTTGAGGAATACTTAATGAACACAAGGAGGTTGAACTTAGTGACATGTCAAAGAAAAGTCTTGACTTGCTGTTCAGGGCGATGTTTTAGCTGTGAGAACTGTCCAACTATGAAATAGGCTATTCTGTAGGCTTCCGGCCTCATAGAGCATACTTGATGACACAGAGAAACCTTGCTGCAGATTTTGCAAGATAGAATTTCAATGGAAATCTGAACTACACAAACTACTCTAAGGCCCCTGTCATCTGTCTCTGCCCACTTATTGCTACTATAACAGAATACCACAGACTGGGCAATTTATTAACAACTGAAGATTACTTGGTTCACGGCTCTGGTGGCTGGAAATTTTAACATCCAGATATCGGAACTGGTGACGCATGCCAGAAATCAAAACACATGAGAGGCAGGGGACAAAGAGTATCAGGAGTTCAAAGTCATCCTAAGTTATTTGGGAAGTTTGATTCCAGTTTGGACTACATCAGACCCTGTCTCAAGCAAACAAACGAACAATGTCCAAATGTGGTGATTGCCTTTTTCCCTGCATTGTTTTATTGCAGAAAGCATCACACGGTTAAAATCTCAGCGAGGGCAAGAGGGCATCCCACACCTGTGAATTACCCCACTCCTGGGAAAGCAACACTAATCTGTTCCTGAAGGCAGAAGCCTCCGAATGTAATCCTTCCAGTAAGGTACCACCTGTGAAGAGAGTGCCAATAGGGATTAGGAATCTAACAAATGAAACTTGGAGTCGGTTTTCAAACCACAATATGGACCCTGGTCATTTCTGAATCTGTTTCCAGAGGAAAAGGTAAGGTTTCCATAGATACCTGCCTCCAATAAGCAGAAAACACACTCCTGCCAACCACTCCATACTGAAGTGCTTCCTTCCGTCATCTCTGATTGCTGTGGTGGACAGAATACCCCCGACAGCAGCACGGCATGCTCCAGGATACCCACACTTAACTCCTGCTTCTTTCCACAGAGCTGGATCCTTTCCAAGAACCAGGTGTATTTGTCTCTGCTCCTATTTAAACCAGTTGCATCTGTTACTATAATTGCTTAGTTTCATTAAACATTATGAAAACTGGTGAAATATTAGTGTTGGGAGAGAGCGAGATGTTGTGTCTATGAAAACTTAAGTTGAAAGCTTGGGAAAGATTTGATGAAGGCGATTTGCTCAGACGTAATCGCTGTTAAATTAGGTGTGAGTTAGACAAATGTATAAGATTGGGAAAGATCATTAAAATTTAGACGAATTCTCTTTCTGAGATTGCTCTGCGAGTCTTTAAGTTCTTGCTCCACTTTGGAGAAACTGGAAATCATGGGTACTGCTTAATGGGTATGATTTATGCAGAAAGGCAATGTGATGCTCCTGTTAGTAGGCCCATATTCAGACAAGGCCTTGGCCCTAGACCAAAAAGTTGGCTAATTAGAGATCCATTTTTGCATGTTTTACGTTAAAAGTTTTACATGTCTGCTGTGGTTTCACTTTTTAAAATGTGTCAGAGACCGTCTCCCAGGCATAACTCTGCAGGGAGAAGTGCTGCAGTTGTTCAAAGTGACAGCCTTGTGACTGGAAAGTGGATCCTGCTGTAACTGTTCCAATGACAGACTGATTGCCTGTGACTCCTGAAGAATTCTATGGAGGGCAAAGGCTATGGAAAGGAGAGGCCACGTCAGGTTTGTAGAGAGGAATTGAGGTGAGCCACGCTGAAAGTACAATAACGGGAGAAAAGAGGAAACATAAAGATGAAGAGAGAGACAGAGAGTCAGAGACAGAGACAGAGACATTGAGACCAGATGGGACAGGTCTGTCCCTGGCTGCTCCAAATGGCCTTGTATAGAGCTGGTGTCTCAGAAGTCCTCAAAACACCTTTCAGCAGGACCAGTTCTTTGCTTGAACAGAAGAAGAATGCTTGATGAAGAGGCTACAGAGCCAGGCAGGCTCCATGGTGTGCCATTGCTGCAGCCTTAGGCAGATTCCCAGTGGCATTGCAGTTTGCCTGTTTTTCCCTGTCTCGCTTCTTCCTTACTGGAAGGACAAACAAATGTAAAATAGATGAAAAGGAGGGAACACATATAAGGTTTTACTATTGTGTGCCAAGACTTACAGCTTGCCATTCAGTTCAGCCAGGACTGCTGGTCCTAAGGTGAAGCTGAAGTTAGTAGAACCGTAGCAGTGCAAAATATTGTGTCATCTTTTAATGATTGACATTACTGTGGGCTGATTGTGGTTACTTTAGCATTTGCTGATAATGTGTCTCATGCTTCCAATCATAGAATTGGATTTTTCTTTGTTTTATCTATGACTGTGGAGCCAGTCATTTGATTTAATTAAAACACGGCTACCTGTCACAGAGGTGACTCTGTTTTGGTACCTGTGACAAAGTTGGAGGAAGCAGGTAAGCTTCAGACTTCTACGATTCTCTCAGTCTTTGCCTTTGTAACTAAATGATAGCCAGGCTAACCTGGCTAACAAATATTTACAGGGACATTGAAGAAGCTCATGGTTATATACTTAATTTACCTAGTTTGATTACAAATACAAAACAAGGAAGCACTAAAAATTATTGATAGGGCTATCACAAAATTCAGAAGCGAAATTCTATGTATTCAGAAACAGGATTATTATTCCAACATCATTATTAGGAATCAGTCACTTCTTGAAATGGATTTTTATTTTCTATATGAATTTATTCTTAGTGGCTTCCTAATGCATTTAACTAATTTCTAATGCACTTGATTCCTTAGCACTTCAAATGCCATTTGACTTATAATCATCATAGAGACACCAGTTGTACACTGCAATGACTGGAGAAGAAAGAAGAGATAATCAACAAGTATATTTTGTTTGAATCCTAAGCTGTTGGAGGCAGGCAAATTTTACTTAAAAATCAAGATCCAGAGAAGGGAAGGTAGGATGAATATTGAAAATAGCAACTACTTACTCTGCAAGGTAGGTTTGTGATGAAGGTGGAATTAAGGATGGTCAGCAGCCATGAGCCTCAATCCATGTCCCCAAAGATGTATGGGCATCTGAGCTGCCTGATGGATTCACTGACCAACTAGCATGCTGCTCTCATTCCCGGAGATGCGCAGGATGCGTGTGGGCAATGCGGTCTGAGAATCTGGCCCTCTAACTTCTCCTGTGGTTCTGATATAGCTTACCTCACATGAAACTTCAAGTGTCATGGCCCATTTCAACCCCACGTGAAGCAGCTTAGTGTTCAACCCTACATGAAGCGGCTTAGTGCGAGAGAAGCAACACTGGATTCAGGCTTGGGTGCATATCTTCAGTGCTACACAGTGCTGCTGCATGGAGCTGCATGGAATTGTGAAAGTCATGTCACTGCCCCCCAGTTGCATTAATCTGAAAATAAAATAGACATGAACATTGAGCCGAAGATCCCAAGAACTCTGAATAAAACGATTCACTAAAGACGTTGGGCAGAGTGTTTGACACACTAACTGCTTCTCAGTGGGGCTGAGCCCACAGTGATGGGAAATTAAGATAAGATCCAGAAAGCAAAGTATGCATTTATGAGGAAAAGGTTTTTTTTGTGTGTGTGTGTCAATGTATTGTTTGTTAAAGTAAATGGCCTCTTTTAACGTAATTCGTGCCGGCTGGAGTCCATCCGAGTATCTGAATACTGAATGCTGAATCTAAGACCTAAGTAAAAACTGTGTCATTGAAAAACAGCTAAATAATTTCATAAGTAACAAAATTCATAAAGAATGCTTCTCAGATGTGGGAATGCACTGGCGAAAATGTCATAGATACTGCGTTTACAAACATTTAAAAAGTAGAGTGAGTTTTTTCATAAGGAAAAAAGTAATCCGAGTCAGAGCGTGCATCGCGGATTCCTGCGGAAGGCTGCTCGGTCAGTTATTCAGTCCACAGTGGAAACCTTGATTTTATGTCTGGTTTCCTGTGACCTCACTAGAAAGAGATAAGAGGAGTTTTCCCTATCGTTAATCCTCTAGGTAATCAATAAACAGGGTCAGGGGTCTCTCTCTATGTATGCTGAGGAGTAATTGCCACGAGTTAGGAGCGTTCCCACCCTGTGCAACAGGAGGAGAACAAAGGCAAGGTGTTGAACAATATGCACAAGATTTCCCGACCAGTAAGACCTGGGACCAGGCTCTCAGCCCCAGCCCCAGCCCCAGCTGGTCTCTGCAGGCTGTCCCCATGTCACTGGGATGCTCCCTGTAGGAGTCTCATTGGAAACTTGCACAGGACAATGAAAGTCAGAACCCAGGTAACAGGAGTGTAGGGAAACGACCCTTAAATTTGTGAAGAAAATGACGAGACCAAGTACGACCAGGGTCCCAAGGTTTTCCTCCCCCCCCCTTTCTTCCTTCTCCTCCTCCTCTTTTTTTTTTTAAAAAAAAGAAAAGATAGAAAACTCAAGTTTACATAAAATTTCCAGACGTGTAAATATACTTCAACTCCAAAGGAAAGTGCTTACAAGTCACACTCTGCTGATGGGCCAGGTTTGACTAGAGCAAGACGTTGCTCTGAGCTTCTAATTCGGAGTCCTAGTCCCATAGCAAAATACCACTAGCCATGTGCGAATGGTTAAAAAAATTGGAATGATGGGATGTTTTACACACACACACACACACACACACACACACTCATCTTAGCATATAAGAAAAGAATTCTGAATACAAGTAGAACTTGTATCCAGAGCATAAACAGAGCCTATGATTTCTAAGCTGCATGGCTGAATTTTCAAGTCATAATTTTAGCTATTGTACAGCCCCGCTTCATTTTCATTTGGTTGGTGTAAAAGAATACAGTCCGTGCTTTTGATTACACAGTGTCATTTACAGGATTCTCTCAAGGACTGCCAATATGCCTGGAGCTTTTAAATTCCAAATGCCTGCAGCAAGAGACAGAAACCAGCTTCTTCTACCCAAAGCCCCAACCCCTAGAAGCAAACTAAAAACGCTCCGTGTAATTTATCACTCCAGTTGAACCAGCAGGAGTGAGTATTGCTTTGACTATTTTTCTAGGTCAAGTATTTTGACAATGTCCATATCCTTGAACTTGCAAATTATAAATGAACGGCCGCAAAAACCCCTAGAAGCTATGGTCTCATCCCTATGTATCACGAACCAATAGGCTAAATTTAGCCAGAAGCAGGCAAAAATAAAAGCAAGTACCTGAGTTCACAGAAATGCCTTATAGAACAGAGAGGGGAGATTTTTTTTTTCTATCTCAGTCACTACTGTAACATGAGCGGGAATATTTGGAAAATAAAAGAGAAATTGCTAATCGTCAAGACTAGACTGTCAAGGAGAATCCTGAATGAGAAACTTTTGCAGGTGTCTGGAGGTGACTCTTTTTCAGCAGAGCAAAGTCTTTTTCTGACCCGAGGATGTCACATCATTGCTGAGGGCTTGGTTCATAGACGCCCGACGGCCTCTGTGTGTTTTATTGGTTTTGGCTCCTGATGACCTCTTCCAGCAGAACAGCCTAGAATGTCCTGGAAGTTGCATCATCATCACTCACTTTGAGATGAGATTTTGTTTTAGGCCAGCACAGAGAAAGGAGGCTTCTCCCAGCTAGTCCTCCAGGGTAGGGGGGAACTACCCAAGCAATCCAAGGAAATGAATTCAGAGGAACGAGTGTCGGGAGAAAGAATTACTAGAAAGAATTATTAGAAGCATCATAACCAACGCCTGATTACTTGAAACTGTCATACCTGGGCTTAGATTAAGAGTGTTTAAGTTTCTGTTCAGGCTCTGCTAACTATTCCCAGTAAGTTACAAGCTTGACATGTATTAGTTTGCTAGAAAAATAGAATAATAATTCCATTGACTGCTACAGTTTTTGTAAGTGTTTAATGAGATGGCAGCAGCCAAATATCTGTGCAGGATGTTCACACATTGAAGTTTATTATTTGCTGTAATTACATTCACCAGACAAAGAAGCAATGATGCAATCAATGGATTCCTACAGTTGTAGAAAGAAAATGTGGTAAAGAATCCACATTTGTTAGCTGGGTCCATTGTACTGAAATCTGACTCTATAAACATCTTGTAACTTTATAAAGCATTATCTACAGAAACTAGGACGTGAAGGATCCTCTCTGAAGTTGCACATCAGAATACTCAAAATAAGCTCAGGAAAAAAATGTATGAGTTTGAAGCATCAGGGAGCATTGGGAGCCATATCTGTGACTATAGGTGCCATTAGGGCTCTGTGACAGGGCTAGTGTGTTCAGCAATGATGAAAGTAGCTTTACCTTCTTAGAATGACTTCTCCCTTGGACCATCCTTAGAGAACATTTGGATAAAATTAGAAAAGAAGTAAGCAAGTTAGTAGGTTTTGAGAATACCCAGTCAGTACTGCTGTTCAGGAGTGAAGTTAGTACAATTCTATTTTCTGATCCATCAACGCAACTCTAAAAATAACAAGTGTTCCCATTGGACAGCATCCTTCCCATCCAGCCCACAAAGCACTGTGAAGCATCTATCAATATAGAGCTACATTGGTTTGTATTTTAGGGTATCTAGCTACTTTGTATCCTCTGATTAGAATGATCAGACATGAAGACAATTGGCAATAACTTTTTACTTTGACTTCAGTCTCCATGTATGTTGTAGGCAGTCGGTTGTTTCTGGAAGGTTATTCAACTAAATGCATTATACAAGGAAATTCCAAACGAATTCTAGTATTTCAGAAAACTAAATGTAGTGATTTCATTAACATTGCGTAATCTTTATACATAGAATACATAACCTTTCTACTGCATAATTACGTAATCTTTCCTTTACACTTGAAAAAGAAAGGTGTAGTTTAAAGTGCAAGCCAGCCCAACTATCAGACTTTCTGCATGGCAATGAACACTGGTTCTTCAATCTTAGATAAAGGCATACTTCCATTAGTATGTCTCTACAAGTAGATATTTGAAACACACATGTTCGGCAAAGAATTTGTGTCTAACCTATGAAAAAACAGCATGATAAGAAATCACTTTAGTTTCAAGAATAAAGATTTGAAGGGACATTTCACCAAAAACCACATAACTAAAACCTAATGGAAGATGCTCAAATCATTTACTATTAAGAAAATGAAAATAAAAAAACACACACACACACACACACACACACACTGTAGCCACTTAGTAGGAGTGGTATGAATGAGAAGAAAGACCTTGGAAAGAGAAGACAAACTTGAAAGGACAGGTGGGATCTGAGTAGGGAGGCTGCTTGATGTACTTGGTTTTGTTGCTTAAAACAATTACTGATCTCTAAAAACATCCAGTCCAAGGCTGAATAAAGTTTGGCATTAGACATCTTAGAAATATTTATAATGTTCACATAATTTAAAGAGGTCAGCTGAGAATCCAGATGCAATTCCTAGACCTTACAATTGAGAGGCCGGTGAAGTTTTGGCAAATCAATGGTTCATCAGAGCCTCCATTTCCTCATCTCAGTATGCAGCTATAAGCATCCTCCCTGGCACTGCTGGTGAGAACGGAAGGAAAACCAAAGCCCGTGTGTCTTAAGTAAGACCTTATGGGTGCTGGTAATCAGTTGAAAACATAAAATCCCTCTGTTATCCGAATACCATAGCCACATACTAGAATAAATTGTGTCTCACTGCTTCCTGGATGTTCTTGGAATTACTAGATACCTTCTTATTTATTTTCCAAAGCAAGGCCCAGAAATAATAATGCCCAAGTAATGGGGTTAATCAGTTTTACCTTTGTGTCACTTTCATATTTAAAGTTTAAGAGGTAGAGCACTCTTTTCAATTGGAGTTGAAACCTTCCAAACACAAACAATGAAAAATAAACTTCAAACTTTATTTTTTAAAAAAAAAAATCACTTTTTTCCTATCCTCTATCAGGACAGAAAGAACAGAATTTAATTTAATTTAATTTAATATAAAGGACAGAATTTAATTTCCTAATGAATCTTTTAGAAGCTTCCTGTCTCCTAGAACGTGCACATGAGAAAAAATATTGTTGGAAACAGTTGAGGGTGTTTGTCAAGGTCACGAGGTAGCAAGTGGCTTAGCTGGGGACGAAGGTCAGAGTCCCCTTGAAGGCGGAGCCTTTATTCCTTCTCTCAGATCATGCTGTCCACTGCTAGACTTCACGGTTGTTTTGGAAATAGCTAGAGAAGGAGGTAAATGGGAGACGTGCTCCGATTCTGCATGTTTCCTTAGGAGGATGTTGTGCACTGAGGCTGCCTTTCATTCAGCTAGTTGGGAAACGGCCACGATTTAGCCCCAGGTGCTCTTCAATGAGCCTGAGTTCCTAGAAAGCTGCCATAGATGTTTTTATCCCTGTCCCACGCTCATAGTAATTACAAATAAGGGCCTGCTCTATGTGGGCGCACCGACTCTGTAATTTTGTCTTCAGTTTCCCAGATTAGTAAATGTGAGGTATGATCACTGAGATGGGTTGCAAAGCTGGAGTTATTTTTGTTGCGACTTCCCAGAAGTTAGAAGTGCAGTTTAAATGTTCACAGTTGCTGTAGATCAGTCGCAGAATTTACTAGCCACATGATTTGTTTGTTTGTTTGTTTGTTTTTGCTCTTCTTTTTTATTTCGGTGTATTTCTGGAAAACCACGAAATTAAGATCATTTCTCTGATTCTCTCTCCCCTCACTCCTATCAAATTAATTCACATTGTATAAAACTGAATGGCCAGTGATTGTAAAATTGTTGTATGGTTTCCATTTTCTACTAAAGGAAAGTGTAAACGGAAACTTTGAATAACACAAACTACATAGCTCATCTAAAATACCTACCATCAATTCTATTCTGCACGAGGCAGGATGCCAAGCCAGTATCCAAGACTTGGAAGCCGATAATGATAAGACGCTATTCTGTTTACCTCCTCTCCACAGAGCTTGAGGTCTGTGCTATGGAGAGAAGGTGCGTCACGAGTGGATGGTGATTAGTCAACGTGGTTGAAGAGATCAAATTACATGCGGAAAACATTTTGAGTTTTTTTGGGGGGGAGTATGTCAAATAGAAACTTGAATAATATTTTTAATGTGAAGAGATTGTATGACTTCATGGCCTATAGACATGGTCTATAAACATTGGCCTAAGGCCATCAGTAATTCAAACAAAACTCAGAAAGATCTTCCTTTCTTTCCCTCATGATCTACCTCTGACAGTGTCACTTAGTTCTTGGCTCCTTACCCATGGTAGGAAGATGTCGGTCAGCAGCACGTGCATTGTCTCTGTTCAGCTTCCAAGTCAGTGACACTGAGGGGGCCTGCTACCTCTCTGATAATTCGAAGTATCTAGAATAACATTTGTTTGCTTAAATTTGGCCATGGTTTTCGTTTCTATTTTTCATTGATGTCACAGAGTATCTGACAGAAACAAAATAAGAGGAAGAAGGCTTTATTATGAAGCATGGTTTCAGAGGAGATAGTCCATTCCTTATGGTGGGGAAGGCATGTCAGCTGAGATTCCATTCATACTGAGAGGAGGTAGACTAGACTCATGAGATTATTTTTTGTTTTGTTTTGTTTTTTACATTTATCAGGAAGAAGAGAGAGCTCAGGCAGGAAGTACTGCAAAGTTCCAAACCTGTCACCTTCTGTATGTCAGGAAGGCCCTATATTCAAAAACATCCTCTCTTCTAATGCAATACCACCATCTTGGGGCCTACTGCACAGATCTGGGCCTGTGTGCATTCACCCAACATTTAAATCATAACGCTCATGGACTCATCTCTATTACCCTGTGTATAAAATGTTGTCATTGGTTTTACTCAAGACATTGGTACAACTCTGGAAACACGATGGCTTCATTTTTTTAAAAGTGAAGGGAAAATGAACATGGTCTTGATGCATTTCAGGTACAATTGCTGCAAGAAGGCAGATATGTAGTATCCAAGAACTACAATAAATGTCTAGATACATGTGAGGTACATGCTGTGACTATAGACCGGCAAAGGGATGAGAAATGAGCTTGAATGTAGTCAAAGATGACTTTGCAGTATTGTTGAATATTTTGTAGAACAAATTTGTTTAAATTCAGGTGACACAGGAAAGGAGCTGTATCTTTACAGAGAAGAGCACATTCTTCATTGCCCGAGTTCCAAGTCAGTACTCCCCACTCCTGTCCAGCTTCCTGACTCCCAGGTCAGTCCTCCCTACTCCTGTCCAGCTTCCTGACTCCCAGGTCGGTCCTCCCCACTCCTGTCCAGCTTCCTGACTCCCAGGTCGGTCCTCCCCACTCCTGTCCAGCTTCCTGACTCCCAGGTCGGTCCTCCCCACTCCTGTCCAGCTTCCTGACTCCCAGGTTGGTCCTCCCCACTCCTGTCACAGCTTCCTGACTCCCAGTTCAGTTCCTCCTGCTCTTGCTTCTGTTTCAGCCATTTCGGCATCCCAGCATTGAGAATTGCTCAGACTTGGAATCACACATTGCTTCTCTCCTTGAATAGCTGTGAGACTTTCATCAACTTAATATCCCTGGAATTCTGTTTTCCTATTGGTGGGGAAAGGGATGTCTTAACATCTACATAGTACTTTGCAGGAGCTATGAACTTTAGTGGTTTGCTTTCATGTCAATGTGACCACATTACCTGACAGAAAGCATTGAAGTAAGGAATGGTTTCTTCCTAGTCATTGTTTCTGAAGGCTTCATGACCAGAGAGGGATGGAGGGACAACTGAGTTCCTGATGGCAGGATAAGGTGACAGAGGTGGTCCTCATTCAGGAAGGAGAAAGCCTTCAAAAGACTTCCTCTGTGGCGTACTTCTACCAGTTGGCCCCACCCACGAACACTTCACGATTTCAAACAAATAAAGGGAAACAGCCATTCAGGTCATCCTCCTGTGAGGGATATTCCAGATTCAAAGCATAACAGGGGCTAGATGATAAAAACAAAACAAAACAGAACAAAAACCTGTACAAAACGCCTTGCCAATTGATGGGCAAGATGTGAGAGCCTATTATTTCTCAGGATTCTATAATACGGCATGCCTTTGAGGAAATACAACTTTACTAATACCGAGAAGAAAGCGAAACTCACAATGAGGGTACGTTAGTATTGGACAGTAGTATCGTGCTGAGAAAGACCAGGGTGCTGTCTACACAGAGCATGACCTAGGCCAAGGTGTATGAGTGCTGCTTTGCACCTATCTAATGTCTTTGTAAAGTTACTTAACTGTCTCAGTTTTCCAGAATATCCGCTACAATGTAAGTGACAAGGGCTCTGGGGAGTTGGTCAATAAAGAATGGAGCTTGCTATGTAGCTAGAAATGATGCCACGCTCGTAATCAGTGCAGGTGATAGGCAGGTTTCTTCTCTGCATAGCGAGTCTTCCCAGCCTTCTTTGAAGGGTTCAGGGATATTCCAGTCACTGCAGGTGAGTCTTCAAGGTGATGTGAGAAAGTCATTTCACAGACTGGGAGGTGCTGGAGAAACGTGATTGGCTGCTCAAAGTATATGTTCAGATAGCAGTTACACACACACACACACACACACACACACACGCACGCACACACACACACGCGTGCACACACACACATCCATTCAAGAAAACAAATCACTGAGCATGTGTCTCCTGTGGCTCTACATAGATCCCATTCTAGTGACCCCAGGTTCTGAGAGCATACAAGCTGGTCCGAAAACAAGGAGAGGATGAGCAGGTGCAGAAGGTGCTCTCAAAGCCTCAGCATCCACGGCCCCGCTTGCCTTCCATTTATTTCCATAGCACCGACTGTGTGTGCAGCCGGCCGTGCTGAGCGGAGATACCCCAGAGAAAGAGGAAACCCACTGAGCTATTTTTCACCATTACATACTTCACTTCCTAATAAATGAGATCCAGAGCATGCAAACAGCCAGTCTTGTAGATCATCATCTTAGGGAAAAATCACAGACCTAACGCAGCACAAAGTAAAAAAGCAAATGAACCCAGAGGAGAGTCATTCTCCTGATATTTGATGCCATAACTCTTCTCCCCTGGCATCCTGTCCTTCTTGGGGAGGCCCTGTGATTCAGGGAAGTAGCAAGACTCTTAGTGGTGGCTGAAAAAGAAAGTACATTCAGCGCTAGGTCTTTCTCTGCCGTTATTCCAGCTGGCTTTTATCACCCGAAAGACATTTATATGAAAGGAAGGAGAACTCGATCGAGACCCTGTTGTGTTTGAACTGACTCCGTGCCTATCAAGTCCTAATTAGTGTCATGAGTTTTGAGGGACGTCTCTGTTACCTAGAGCAAGTACTGAGAGACACGGTTTTCAGTACTGAAACGGCACCTGAGCAGGCAGACAGATGTCCTATTTATCTAGGGAAGCCCATGCTCTGGTCCTTCTCAGGCCTCTTCCCCATCTGTATTTTCCTATGGTACTTTTGCAAAAAAAAAAAAAAAAAAAAAAAAACAGCAACTCTACATTTGGATGTACCCCTGAGCGCTGAGGTCATCGGCGCTGTGGGTTGTGTCAACTAAGGGAATCAGCGGACAGTAATACAATCTCTCCACGTCCGCTAGGGACTATAATATTTCACACAGAACATAACAAAATACTCCCATGGTCCCAGGGCAATATCCTGAACTTGTTTGAGGTAAGAGAAAATAACTGTCTTTTGGGCCAAAGAACCTAGATCTTTCCACAGCAAGATCATTGCCTTCTGCATTACGCCATCTGAATATTTATTCAGAGCTCTTGCGGACGAATAAAGAAATTCGTTCTTCAGAAGATGTAACTTTTGTTGTTGTTGCTGTTGGTACAAGAGCCATCTGAGATGACATGTTTGGACTTTGCCAACAAAACTGAACACCTTAAATGTGCACGAGTGCATCCTCAAGGTCGGAAGACTCACCACCTCTTCCTCCTGTCTTGGGCTGGTACCCAGGCGGAAGGAATAAATAAGTCTAAATCAGGTGATTTAGACATCTCTGTCTCACCTTCCTGAGGACTCTAGTATGTATGGGCAGTAATGAAAGGCAGTTCCTCTTCTGGAAAGGGAAATGGCACCAGTTTGATGCAGCTCGGCATTGAGCGATCCAGTTCCGGGTTCCCTTTAGAGGGCAAAGATGTACCTTGCTAAAGATCAGGCCTCAGCTACGGTTTTATAAGTAAGAGTCGAGCAACTTGATGTGCACTTTCTGTAGGTCAGGAGGATGATTTAGGCAGGAATGGTGTCACCACTTCTGGACTCAAATGTCCAGGCCATTCCTTGTCCTCTCTTTGTTTTTTTTTGGGGGGGGGAGATAGTGGTCACATGACTTCTAGCCAATGGTATGTTAGCAGACAAATGGGGTATACAAGAACTTCCCATGAGTCAAACGGAAAAAAGTATCACTGAAACCCTTGCTGAGGTCACCGTGCCAGTGTGTGACAGAGAAGCAGATGGACCACAGGAGTCTGGACAGGGAGATATTTAGCCATCTCCATGATGGCCTAGACAGCAGAAGCCCGTTCTTGGGGATCTCTGTCAGGTGGAAGTTCAATGTCACAATAAATTTGACTTACAAAAGTACAATCCAAAGTTTCATAAGGAAAACTCCAGAATTTTCTCAGAACACTAGCAAAGGAAGATGTTTCCAAAGTCTAAAACGGGGACAGAATGACATTTTAGGAGTGCGGTACTCAGACCATGAATGCTGAGGCTTAGCCAAGGCTGTGTTAAGTGCCTGCAAGGATAAAAATAAATCTTTCTGTATGATAAGTCACCGAGGGTCCAGGTTTTCATTGTTAAGGAAGCTGGTATTATCTTCACTATTACAAATATAAAATAAGAAATGAACGTCCAAATATTGTAGAAACGCTAAAACACTAAAGGTTTTGTTGGCTTGGTTGTACGGCACATTGTGGGTAGGTGGTAGGGCTTTATTCTAATAGATTAACATTGTCTTATACTTAGTATTTTAAAACATCTAATGTTTTTTCCTCCCAGCCATCTTGAAGTATAACTTTCTGTCATTGCTATTTGTTTTGTTTGTTTGCAATGGGAAAACCTTGGTTTTATGGGAATGATGTCACTGACTGGAAACCTTACAGCTTCCCCTAGCTAAACAGTCATCACAAAATGTTCTTTTTGCACACTGTTGTAGCACTTGGACATTTACAACTTCCTCTAGAGGAGAGCTCACCCTGGATTCCACTTGCCAGTTGCAGGTGATAATTACATAGGACATTTTGTCTCTTCTATCAAGTCTTGCATTCCTGGTGTTGGAGAAGGTATTCCTTGAAGTCATTCTCCAATTACCAGCTGTTTTTCTCTCAGCTAATTTAGTTCTCAGTGGGTCTTTTTTTTTGGTTTTGTTGTTGTTTGCTTGTTTTATCAAAAGAAATTCAGAGAAGCACAAGTCTTAAGTAGATTCAGTCTAGGTTCCTTAAGACTTGAAGGTGCACTTGGTAAGATATGGTAAACTATGAACTGCTTTTTAAATATTTTTACCAGGTGAGGAATTACTAGAACATTCCATTTTGTCAGTAATGATTCTACATTTGTCAGTCTTAGCAGGAGGATGTCGGGGGACAATGTACCATTTTCACATTCATTGTGGACACTATTTGTGGGTATTATTTTTCATCCAAGGGCAGGCATTGGAACTGGGCAGATAATTTATTTCATACAGTCTGCAACTGTGGGGGACTGTCACAGATGTTAGCCTTGACCCAGGGCATTTCAGATGCACTCCCCCCCCAACCCCACCCCCCGCCAAAATTCTGATCTTCATATAAATAAACAGTGAGAGGACTAGTCCTCTGATTCAAAGACCCAGCTCCTTCCTTTTTTGCACAGGTAGCTGTAGATGCTAGGCTCAGACCTGAGAATTCTGGTGTGGTTAAACTTTCTGCTGTTCAGATAAAAAACAGCAGCAATTTTCTGCTTGAATTTCTCTGTGACTAAATCCATTGATCATCCTTTCTCTCTGTGAGTGAGAAGTGTGTTTTCTCCTTAATAACTCCTATCCTTCTCCCTGGATATCCCTCCCCCCCTCCCCGGCTTGTTTGGGTTCTGTTGGTCAGTCTTATGCGCTATTCCTCTGAGAGACAGAGAGAGTGCAGAATTGAAGTTATTTTATGCTTGGACTCCTTCAGTCCCAATTTTCAAATCTTCGTGTCAATTTTCACACATCAGTGTCATGTGGTGAATGTTATGGAAATTTCAGTGAGGTCTTTGGGAGGCAATTTATACACGAGTCCCTCCCCCCCACCCACCACCCTGCTGCAATTCCTGTCTTTTCTAAGAATAAGTGGATCTATAATTAATGTGGATTTTAAAATATAGCGCCATTCAGAATCCTCATAGCAGGTTTTCCATGCCATGTCTTCTCTGTGCTATAAACACAAAAGCATAAATGCTTGCTAGCAATCTCTCCTAATAAATGGGCTTCTGTAAAGGGAATAAAAATTACAGTTTGTTGGCGGTAAAGAGCAACTAATTACTCAGGAAGGAACATGTTTTTATTTTTCAAAACCGCACTGAAAATGGTTTATCATGCAATAAATTTGCTAATCACTAGTTAGGAAACACCGCGATCTCCACCTACCTACTGTGACTTCCTTTGAAAGTTGGTGTGTTACAGTTTGGATAGGAAATTACATCCTTCGGAAAATGAACATGACAGAAGATGCTCAGTGAATAGCTGAGAACTCTTCACCAGTCAGAATTCAATCGGCATGCAAAATAGTGTGCTTCGCGGTGCCCTAGATGGGACCTGCTGACCTTGGCTTTGTTTGATGAATGGAGGTGCCAGACCCATTCTCATGACGACAATTATTCATCTCTTTCTCCCGTTGTTGTTTTTTACAATGATCTTAAAGTAAGCTTTTCAAATATAGACCAAATTTAGAAGTCAGTCTCTGTTTGTACTTACCTCAAAGTTAAATAAGATAGACCACTTGAGGAATTGCTATTTCATTGTGGCATGGGTTACTAGGGACCTCAACAGTTGTTTATGGGAGTTTAATGATAATTACGAACACTTCTGAATCTTGAAAAGCAGTTCACAACGGATCCTATAAAGAACAAGGGTCATGTGGGCTGTGGGGCAGCTCAGTCAGAAAAGTACTTACTCTGTAAGCATGAAGACATGAGTTCAATCCCCAGAACTCATATTACAAAATATTCAGTGTGGTTGTGAGTCTCCTGTTCCTGGTTCTGGGGAGGCAGAGACAGTTCAAACCTTGGAGCTTGGTGTCCATCCAACCTAGCCTGCCTGGAGAGTTCCAAGACAGGGAGAGACCCTGCCTTGACAAAAAAAAAAAAAAAAAAAAAGGCCGGTTGTATCCTGTGTCTAACTAATGACACCAGAGCTTGTCCTCTGGCTTGCATAGGCACGTGTGCATGCCTGCTTGCCTGTACTTGTGTGTCTTCACAGATACACGCGCACTTGGGCACATGCGTACGCACGCACGTGCGCGCACACACACACACACACACACACACACAGATAGGGTGGGGGTGGAACATTTTATTGGAATATTTGGATGACATACTATTCTACAGAACACCAACTCCCGTGCTTCACAGTAACGTACTTTCGTTGGTCATTGCTTTGTTCAAATGGTGATACACTTCATTTTACTTTAGTTTTTTAACTCATTTTGTCATTTTCGCTGTTGGGAGGCCAGCTACTTTCTGCTTGATTTCATTGTGACGCTGTGGCAGATAAACATAGGGCAGTAGGAAAATTATCCCAAGTCTCAAATTCAAAGCAGGTGTCTTTCCCTACCTCATGCTCTGTGGGAGGGTGTCTTCCTTATTCACTTGTACCCAGAGCTGTCTGCTTAGTCTGCTGATTGAAACTTGTTTGGAATGTGATAGTCTTTTGATTTTATAGGATCAAAGAGGTTCCCTACCCATTAAAGATCTCCCAGGAGCATTCTTCCTTAAGTCTGTCTTCATATTTCAGTTCCTGGGGGGAATGGAGTTTGTGAAAGTCTATCATTTAGATGCATTTAAGCTACTTCACATTATGTCAGGTCCTGTCTTCTCTTTTCTTCCATTTAGATTCTCCTCCTACAAAATTATTGCTTTGAGAACAAGTAGCTGGCCTTTCCTTCTATCTTGTTTTAGGGCAACAAGCTGGAATTAATCCTTTTACATGAAATTACAACTCTCAAGTTCAAAGTCCTTAATCCAAAGTGATGTCCCTGTCTTGATTATGGGATAGTTGCCTTCTGGTTCCTCATGGCAGTTTTTCCATTTGAGAAATGGCAGCGCTGATACCTCTTACCTTCAGTATGAATAAGATGGGGATAAAGGAACAAGTATGTGCCTTTGTTTATAATTGTCTTCACTGTCTCAAACAAATGGGGGAGCTCAGAGGGGTGCCTCACCCAGGCCAATCACAAGGAAACTTCAAGACATGGTGTTTAAGTGGAGCTCACTGATGTCTGAGTTCCTGCTGCTGCTATGTGCCTGTGAGATTTTACACATTCTATCCAGGCTCCGTGCCTCGGTTTCCTAGTGTATAAAATGGGAGTTCGTTCATAATCATTAGCTCTCAGGTTACTGAAAGGTTTCAAGACGATCCACATGATTATCAGGTAAACTAGTAATGCTAGTTAGAGACACAGAAGTTACCCAACGTATTACTCATTATCTTTATTTGAACTGGTAAGTTGCCTGATTGTCCGGCTAGTAAAATGTGAAGCAAAACCACTTGAACAGCTTCTTGAATATTTAATCTGTGTGCTTCTGCTTCTGTTAACCATAGCATACCAGTGCAAAGGGATTTGTGTGGTGCCCTGCTCCAACCTACAGTCAAACCTATAGAGGAAATTATTCACTCACCTCAAGTTGAACTGGAGCCTTCGTAAGCACATGGATCTTCATGTGACTATGTGGCTATATCCAGATGATTTTTCTGCCCCTTTTCTACTTCCCTTTCCCTGCTTTCCCTTCCTTCCTGCCTCCTATTCCCCAGCCTTCTTCCTTCCTCCTTCCCTTTTCCCTTCCCCATATTTAGCAATAAATCAGGACCCAGTAGTATGTGTTAGTAGTAATTTGCATGCATGAGTATACTTGCTATGGACAACTATATGAGAAACATACTTCTTTTTTCTCTATAGAGCGCCTACCACCAAGAGATAATTTCCTTCAGCTGAAGGGCTCACAAACTGCTAGCTCTTTTTGGCTCAGCATTACATAGCCATTCCAAGCCCATCAGTAGTCACTGGACAAACATCTACTAGAGGGGAAGTAGAGCACAGAGGAGGGGGTGACACTGTGCCTGGTGAGAAGATCACAGATTAAGGGAAGCCAAGAGATCAACAAGCCTGAATATCTTTGACACTGAAGCTGGTTGAGGATGGGACTGGATACAGTGTGTCAATAGCTCTTTTACAACAGTCAAGACAGGTCCCTCCTATGGCCCCAGATCTAAGCAGCCTCCAAGTGCTTAGGGCCTCGGGGAACATCTGTCTCCTAGGATCACAGGCATGGCAAGGCAGGATTGCATCCTGAAGTAACAGACTGAGATGGAACCTCTTTGCCTTTGTAGAAGGGCTATCTGTGTGCTTCCTGCCCACGGCCTGAGTCAGGGTGCTTTAATATGGACACATATGCAGGAAGAGAGAATTCTCTGGCACAGATATGGCCATAGATATGGAGGTATAGTTAGGGACCTAAGTGGATCTTCTAGGTATAGGCTGGCTATTATCTGATCATCCATCAATCATCTATCTATCTGTCTGTCTGTCTGTCTACCTACCTACCTACATATCTATTATCTATGTACCTGTTTATCTCTCAATTTCTATCTACCTACCATCTCTATATTTATTTATCAATCATCTATCTGTCATCTACCTATCTATCTATCTATCTATCTATCTATCTATCTATCTATCTATCTACCTATCATTTATATACCTATTTATCTATCAATCATCTGCCTGTCTGTCTGTCTTTCACTTGACATCATTAAACACCCATTTTCAGTCTTGGCAACAAAGTACTCAGGTGTAGCTCTCCACTGTCAGTTGCTATGGCCCACCCACCTGGGCTGAACCCTTGCTGTCTGCCTCCTCTTGATATTCTCTGCACACATTTTTGGAACCTTACCAAGGGGAGTATCCCCTGGGCTTGGTTTTCCACCGCTCAGTGAGAGCTGGTGAAGGGTTGGCCTGACAACCCCTCGAGGCTGAACCCTGTTGATTAGAGGATGAATTCTGAGCAGGCAGCTGTACTTGCACGCCCCCCTCAGTGACCCTTGGCAGCATCCCTCACCCATGACCTGGAGGGACTGTCTCTTGGGGCAACAGGGTCAGGCTTGGTGTCCGTCAGGCTGTGCTTTCTACTAGCTGTGTGATGGAGCGTTTTCTGCTGTTGACATCCATGCAGGGCAGGCTGGATGGGAACACTGCTTGTTTCACATTGAGCTGTCATCCAAATAGCCTGCTCCTTATCCCAGCCTTCGAGGTCTTTCCAGACTGTGCTGACACTCTTAGTCTGCTGCTTTTGCTGCTGCCACGACTTATGAACTCGGGGCACTTCTGCTCTGGCCAAAGTCTGGAAGGTTTTTCTGAGCTGAACTGTGGATATATGACTATTTTGTTTTCCCAATGTATAATTTTCCTAAAAAGTATTCTAACTATATTTCTTTCTCTGCCCCTTGTACTCATTTTCACATTAAAATAAAAACATGATAATTAAATGGACTAGAGCTCTGTGAATGGTTTGACTGACAGGCACAATGATGGTGTTTAGAGAAACAACTGGAAACTCCAATCTTTCCTTATATTGCTTTCCGCTGGCTTAGTCCTGAAGTCCCACTCATGTGGGTTTGCACAGTGGCAGGATTTCCAAATAAGTCCGTGTCAGGGAAAATCAGAGCATAGTATATAGCCATACCCACCTATGCTTGATGCTCAGATATAAATGCTGATGAGATTTTATGTAACTGATATTGTTCAAACACTGATTCTCTTGTGAGAGTCTTTGGTAACAGTGTTGATGCCAGCAGAGCATAACTAATAGGGCACAAGCTCCATAAATATCAGAGATTCCAATTTATCTTGATAGTTCATGGAACCAAAACCCCCCACCATCTTTGAAACTGGAATTATCCTTCAAAATGCATGTAATTCTAGTGACTCTGAGACAAAGTATTGATATGAATAGTTTTTAGGAGCAAAAGCACCACATATGGAAATTTAACACGAAGTTAACTATTTTAGGAAGATTTGATATAGATTATTGACATGGCAAAATCCAATTAGGCTACCTGAGAAACAGAATCTACTATAGATTTTTCATAATATAAAATATAAGGATCTTCTTAGTCACCTGGGATAAACTTACCCTTGCCTTTGTGGCTCCTACACAACCTCTGAACACTAGAGTCTTTCCTGTCCAGTGGCCCAATGTCATATTTGCCCAAGTTTCTACTAATCCAGCCTTATAACTTTGTATCCAGAAGGGCCTAGACTGCAGTCATCTGGCAATCTCAGTGTTTTCCCAGAGAACAACTCATCTTCTCTTCCCTTTCAATGGTGTCTATTAGCTCCAGATCCAGTAGCAGCCTCTCTCTATGATGATTGAAATCTTCTTAACATAATCTCTCTGCTACAGCTATTAGCTAAACTGTGGACTTGAACCACTGTGCATAGGATAGTTTATAAGTGTAATGTGTTTGCTGCAAAAGAGCTGATTGCAAAGATGCCAGGGAAAAGGATGTCTGACCATCCCTACCTACTACAAAATGGCCAAGCCCATTATTCGTTACAGAGATTAATACTTTATAGGATGAAAATTGGTTACTTGAGCTTATTGATAGGCGGCTTTTGGTTGTAACTTGTCATGCACTTTCTTAGATTCACTAGAACAGACAACTATAGTAGGCAGATGGTTTTGTTATTCTCTCTCTAGATGAGAAAAACAGAAGCCAAGAAAGTGAGTGACTTCTCTGAGGTCATGTTGGAAGTTAGAGCCTCGGTTTAGGCTAGAGGCCTGAAACAATGTTTTATGTTTTTATTGAGACTTAAAAATTGATCATCAAAATTAGCAAATGACCAATCAATGTCTAAATGTGAACTGTGCAAACAGAAGGCATACAAAGAGCAAATCATTAAAAGACACTTTCTTCTTGGATCCAGTGGTATAAGTCCGTGCCCCTTAATGCTCATAACTTCATTCAGTGCTTCTGCTGTAAATGCAAGATATATTTCCCTTAATTTGTGAATGCAAAAAGTTAACACATTTTTCTAAGGTCACACGGCAAGAGTTAGAATTTTTAATTATCCTATCTTTGTGTAGGCTCCTTTTACAGTGTCCAGAAGAACAACATACACATGAACAGCTAACTTAACCAACTCTTCTACTCCACATTACTAATGGCACCTCTGTAGCAATGACAGACTTTTGTCGGTATGAAAGGGCACATGTGTAGTAGTATGTTGCTGTGGTGGCTCAGAAAGGACAACAAGGAGGCATTCTCATTGGAGCAAACCCTTCCAGACCTCGGCAGAGGGAACTACCTTCATGGCAAGTGCTATACTCAACAGTGGAACCCAACCGAGAGCATCTGAGCTCAGGTGTTTTTATTGATTCCGAACTCCTCTGGTGGTCTACTGATAACACGTGCAGATCATTAGCAATCAATACCCCCCTGCCCCGCCCCGCCACGCACCTAAATCCAACATCTGCAGACAATACAAAATGCCAAGACCTAGGGAGCCCCTCATTCAACAGTGCCCAAAACAATTATTTTATATATAACTAAAAATAAACTTCCACAACACGCATGTTTTGCAAGGCACACAGGGTGAACTGTCCATGTTCATCTCTTGTGAATGTCACAGCCAACTTCATGCTGCATGTGTCATGAACCACCATATATGTCTTTATATACCAATTGCCCTCTGTTTTTAATATCTGCTCTTCTTTTAAAAAATATGTTATTAGGCAGGCATGGTGGCTCATGCCTTTAATCCCAAGATGATTTAATTAAGTGGGAGGCAGAGATAGGCAGATATCTGCAAATTACAGGACATCCTGGTCTACATAGCCAGATCCAGGACAGCCCAAACTACACAGAGAGACCCCATCTCCACAAGAAAAAAAACCACAAGAAAAGTAAATGAAAAAAATATGTCATTAATATGTATGGAACTAAAATTTCTAGAACACGCCCACTATTCTATTCTATAACACTCAACTTTTTTTGGGGGGGGGATGGAACCCATATGTCAGATCGCTATGCATTTATTCAGATAGATTTCTGTCATGAGTGAGTATCAACATACAATTATTTTCTTTCATACCAGTGGCCACCTCTTTGGAGATCACCCTGGAATGATGCATTCCTGAGCTGCCTCGTTCATCCGCATATCTGCTCTGTGTTACACTGTCCTGCCATGACTTACTGGATAAATTCCTCTTGACTGATATTTGTTTCAAGTCATTCGATGTATTGAGGCATGGTGTTACAAACATCCTCAAGCATACTCCTTTGCCCACACATACACGCATGCCAGGATATCTGCAGAATGATCTTCCAAATGAGAATTTCAGGGTCAACAGAGCCAGTATCTCTAATTTTTAAGTAGGTTTTTAAGTAAGTAATTTTTAAGCAAGAACTGCTGGTCTCCATCCCAATGCACAGTGATGGTAAATATTCAGATTTTGATAAATGAAATGGTGGAAAGTCATATCTCATTATGATTTTAACTTGCAAAATATGAAAGCCTAGACTCAGGTTGCTTAGGCAATAAGATAATAATCAATAAATAAGATTTCATGAAATTAAAAGGTTGCTGTAGAGTAAAATAAACTGTCAATCAAGTGAATAGGCAGCCTCCAGAAAATCTTTGCCAGCTATATAACCAACCAAGAATTAATATCTAGAATACACGAAGAACTCAAGAGATTAAACATCAAGACACTAAACAGCCCAATTTTAAAAATCACTGTGAATCTGAACATGGAGTTGTCAAAAGACACATACAAATGTATCACAAACAATTCAAAAGGTGTTTAGGACGATTAGACATCGGGAACATGAAATTAAAACCACTTTGTAATAGTGTCTCACACAAGACAGAATGGCTACCATCAATAAATCGAATGATGACGAAAGTTAGCTAGGATATGGGGAACCTGCATCCGTTATTGATGGGAGGTCAAATTGGTTCAGCCACCATGGAAATCAGTGTGGAATTTTCTCAAAAAGCTAAAGCAAGAAGCACAATATGGTTCAGCTATTCCCCTCCAGTGTATAAACCCAAAGGATACTATGTCCCACTTCATACGTGCACATCCATGTTCATGTTATTCTGTTCACAACAGATAGGAAAGGGAATCAGTCTAGATGTCCATCAGCTGATGAATGATCAATGAGGATATGCTACACAGCGTATATACAGACTCTGTGTGATTCTGCCATGAAGGTATGTAAAATGGAAATATTATATGGAGTAAGTTAACCTTTGCCCAGAAAGACAAATGGCATGTGTGTTCTTGCATGTGTGGATCTTCTCTTCCAATTTTTAAATTTGTGTGTTTAATTCGAAGTACCCATAAAGATCAGGAAGCCACAAAATGTTCCTGAGAGGCAATAAAGCCTTAAGGGGCTGGGGATTAGCACACATGTGATATGAAACTAGAAGGGGGGGGTACTGCAAGTTAAAGATTTAAGGAAAAATGGGAGTGGAGGGGTGGGGGTCATGAGCGGGGAGGGTAAACCAAATTAAAGAATATGTGAAAACGCCTTACGGAGACCTACTGCTTTCTAAGCTAATTTAAAAATGTAACTCAAACAGAGAGGAAGTTTGAATGGAGGTTCCCTGTATGGGCTGACACTACTTCCCCGACAAGATATAGCTTATTAAATGAAAATCACATGGCCAGATATGGGATGCCTTCATATGAGCTATTGATAAGGGAGGCCCCAGAGACTTTCCCGACACAACACAAGTTAGTGCCATAGCACTTGGTTGCCTACTCAAGCCAGATGGTAACATGTTTCCATTGTAAGACAGGGAAATCAAGCTGGGACTGACCTGGAATTGACCTGCTGCTGGCGAGCTTTCACATGCCAAAAGCGTCTAGGAGAAAAGTCATCAATGTCCTTGCTAGTTGTGGACATTGCATGTTAAAATTGCAAACTGCCAAGAGTTTGTATGTGTAGCTCAGAGGTTCTCAACCTTCCTGATGCTGTCATCCTGTAACACAATTCCTCATGTTGTGGTGACCTCCAAACGTAGCATGATTTCTGTTTCTACTTCATAACTGTAATTTCACTACTGTTGTAAATCACAGTGTAAATATCTGATATGCAGATGGTATTCAGGGACCCTCTGGAAAGGGTTGTTCTACTCCCAAAGGGATCAGGACCCACAGATTGAGGACTGCTATAATATAGCTGTATATAACGGCATGCCTATTATTATAGGAGTAACCACCCTTTCAGGTTGGATTTGAGGCCTCTGGAGGAAGAGGGTATGGGTATTGCTGTCCTGCTGTCATCTGGACCAAGAGTTGGCAGATCACAGGTTACCATAATATACTTGGAGAATGAATGAATAAAATAAAAAGCACACGTTGTTGTTGAATCCTGGAGTACAAGACTCAAATAATGGATTTGAATACAGCTCACTCATTTACTGGGAGTTCTAGGATAAATCAAGTTACTTAAGTTCACTAAATTTCCCATTCCTCGGTGGCAAAATAATCTCACGAACATATATCATTGAACTGGAGGTACAACTTGTTGGTACAGAATCCACGGGTCCTGCTCTTTATTCCCAGATCTGAATTATTTTAAAATGAAATATCTCATATGCTGAAGATGAAGACTATACCAGGTACTTCCTGCTAGTGACCTCTGACTATGAACAGAATGATTATTTCATGAGCCTGGAAGACCCTGTAAACGAGAACCAGAAGATCCGAGTTCTAATCAGAGCGTTGCCCCTAACTGGCTTTATGAGTTCAGTGCCCTGAGCCTCCCTTGGAAACACGCTTTCTGCTGATGAGAGCTCTCAAGTCAGGGGTCTGACCGCGATGTTGCCTGAGACCCACCGTGCCGCTTCTGCCTTACTTTGGTGGTTGGTAGTTTCTAAATGGCCGGAACACATCGTGGTCTGACATCATACCTCAAGTTTACAATATGATAAGAATATTAGATGAATAAAAAACGGATATGTATGTACTAACAGTAACAATAACATTAAACTAATTATAAAGTAATAGGTTCTTAAATCATGGTACTATCTACAGTACCCTGTGTTTTAGTAACAAATATAACAGTAAATACATTAAGAGTCTGCTTGTCAAATATGCAGAATTCCAGGTTTTCTTTGTCTGTTTGGAATCTAGTCATCTTGCTTATGTGCGATGTAGGCTCAGGGATCTTAGTGTGTGAGGAGAGTGTTTGTGGAGGCTGTCTATGTGTGTGCACATGCACATGTATGAGCGTGCATATGTAGTCAAGAGGACAGCTTTGAATGTCCTAAATTATTACTCTCCAATTAGTTTTTCTGACAGGATATCTCACTGAATTTGAAGCTTACCCAGGTTACTGGTGAGTGATCTCTGCGAATCCTCCCACCTCTGCCTCCCCAGCGCTAGGATTAGAGGAGCACACCATCCAGCCCAGTGTCCTGTACGGTTGTTGGAGATTCAAACATGGGCCCATGCTTGTGTGGAAAGCCACACTGCGCTAACAACTGAGTCCTCTCCCCAGCTCCAGCAGTCTGCATATCTAGCCAATCCTACAATTGCTGCTTTGTCTGCATACAGTCTGAGAACTCTGCTTTACTTAAAATGCTTCTCCACACTTTTGATGCATTTAGGAATTCTATATAGAGCACGGTGCTTTTCACTACCCAGGGATTCCTGCAACCAAAGAGAGCATCCAGCAGGAAACACTTTACATGATCTTTTACCTGGGAGGAAAGGTTAGCTTCAGGGGATGTAGGAAAGAGTTTCTCTCCATCCAGTCTGAACTATCAGGACATGTCAGATGAAGCTAATATAAATGTCAGCATGCAGCTTTCTGTAGTGAAATCTGAGTTTGTTGTAATGCAGTTCATTTTCCTTCTTCCAGCCCCATGGATGTTATCCGCTGATGTGTCTGACAAGTATTTTCTACGCCCAAATAAAAGCCATCTCAGCAGTTCTTCTGAGTGAGCTGCCCTGTGTGTGTATGTCTGTGTGTGTGTGTCTGTGTGTCTGTGGAATTCATGTCAGTCACATTCTTCTCTTGGCTGCAAGGAACAGGTCTCCATGGGCTCCCAAAGCACTAGGCTGGAAGCCCTGGAGCTGTCTCCAGGAGCCATCACACTGGTTCATAATGACCACTAGAGGATGGAGTTATATAGACATCCAATGGAGAAATTAATTAGGGGGAACATGAAGTCCCTGTAGGGATAGACTGAAGACTTAACACCTCCCTCATGAATACTCTGCCATGAGAGTGAGGAAGCAGCCCAGTTGACTCCACAGAGCAGTTCTACATAACAATAGCCTGCCTGTTAAACCACTCAGCTAAGAGATGCCCTAGTCAGTCAGAGCTTATCTTCCCCAGGAAGGGACCGAATGCAAGGGAGGCAACCATTGGCTGTTGGATATTTTTTGTCACTTTTTTTTTTTATATATATATCATTCCTTTGTCTATTGTTTTTCTTTAGCCTTATTCTGGAGGTTTCCTGGAGAAAATAAACACACGCCAGCCCAGTGGTGAAGTACAATGACTCCCAGATGCTGCCTGGAAAGCAGGGTATAATATACCTAACTTGGCTTGTCAAATCCCGTCTGAATATTTTCAATCAGCAGCAACTAGGAGGGATTTTAGAGACCACTCTCTCGTTGCCCATACTGCTCTTATTTCCAGGACAGGTGCTTTCACCCAAGCTGAAGGTAGAGCCATGCTGGGAAGAGTTAGGGCAGTCCTCCGAGCCCCCGGCTTCCAGTTCGGGTGAGTCTTGTTAATGTCCCTTACGATCCTATGTCACGCGCGTCAGACTTTAAAGTGTATTATTCTGCATCTTCCCACTGACGGATGCATGTGGATGGTAGATAAGCAGAAGGGAAAAGAGGACAAATGATGAAGGAAGGAAGGAAAGAAGGAAGGCAAAACTTTAAATAATGTAAATCCTACAGTATGCTACTTTCAGAATATGTGTATGAGACTTACAGAGGAAACCATTCACGTTGACCCTTGTTAATAAAGGTATTGGAAGTAGGGCTGGAGAGATAGCTCAGCAGGTAAAAATGCATGTCACATGAGTCCGAAGGCTCGCTTTGTTCCTAGGAAGCCAGCGTGGAAGGGGAGAACTGGATCCTGGGACAAAGCCCTAGAAGTTGTCTTACCTCCACGCATGCTCTGTGGCATGTGTGTGCTCATACTTAGGCATGCATAGCGCACACACAGTTCTTTGATGTATGTTCCCTGTTTCTGTCTCACCAAGAGCACCCCTCTGTAAATGCTATCCTGTTGATTGAAACCCGATGACAGTCAGGTGAGTGTCGGGACCTCTCATCTTAAGGTTCAAGTCAAGATGTAGAGCAACAAGCAAAGAAAAAAAAAATGGTTTAATCACTGGGTTCATGGGCCTTTCATACCCTAAGGTTTGGGGGATTGTGGCTACCACTGTGAACTTGGTATTTTAAAGTGGTAATGCTTTCCAACTGTCAGGTGCAGGCACGTGAAGAATTCTGGTGACTTGGTACATGGAGAGTTGAAACCACAAAAGTGCTGGCCTTTGGCTTTTGTGCAGAAGATCAGGTTGGAGATGATGGGCAGTGTTTGCGTACACACGGCTTTGTGTACACAGGTTCAGTGCCTCGGCTGGGCCAAGACCCTGACCATGTTTCACACAATCCCACTGAAGCGCTTCCATGATTTCTCCACTGCCTCCCCTCTCCTACCTACCAGCCTCTCTCTCTGCGCTAAATCTACCAATTATTCCCTTTAAGTGTCAGCAGTACACCAGACACGGCAAGATATAACCGTTCCTCGAGCTGACGCCGTGAAACCATTACTTGAAACTGAAGTCGCAGTTGTCAATTGTGACTTCAGTCACTAATAACTGCTTCAGAAGTGCGAGCAGTGTCTGGGCTCTTAATGCTGTGGCCCAGGGCTCCAGGAATGTCTTCACAGGTCATTTAGAACCATCCATCTGAGCTGTGTCGAGATCAATCTTTCAGCCTGGTGCTTCCTGCTCTTCCTCCAGCTGCCAGGTCCTTTATTTTTTCTCATCGGACCATATTGGGGGGATGATCTTAGGCAGCCATATCGACCACGTAGCTTGTAAAGATTCTGAGCTCTGGACATTGCCGCACGTTCTCATGTCGTGTCCTGTCACTTGCCTGGTAGGATTTTCCCCACAACACCCTAGCCTATCTTTTTCTTTTCTGTAGTTTCGCTGGCTTCTTCTTTAAAAGCCCTTTTAACCATCTGTACATGCATGACATGGCACATAAAAAAAAAATGGACACAGCTGTCATTTCCCATAAATAGTATAGATAGAGTTGGCTTGGGAAGGTTTATGGCTGTGGTTTTAGTGAAAGCTCCTTTTTTTTCTTAAACCTGTTGACTTTGGGGCTTCTTTTCAAAGTTGAAATAGGGTTTGCAGTTTGAGGTAATCATGGTTTTTATTTCAGAGATATGAGTTAATACATATCACGTATCACTACTACCACGTAAGAGTTACTAAATATCACTTCGCAAATATGAGTGTCTGCTCACATGCATGTGGATGCCCCTGTGTCCGTGTGAGTCTTGTGTAGATTTATGTGGGCTCGGCTGTGGAAGTAGGAAACCAACCTTGGTGTCAGTCCTCGGAGACACACACCTTTTAGATAGGGATTCTCATAGGCCAAGAACTCCCCAAGTAGACTGAACTGGCTTCCAGGAAATTCCAGAGATCCTCTAGTCTCTTCCTGCCCCGCCCCTGGATCAAGCATGCACACCGCCAAACTCTGCTTTTTTATTCCGGTACTGGGGACTGAATTCAGCTCCTCATGGCTGCTCAGCAAGTAGTTTATCAACTGTGTCATCTCTGCAGCCCACTCTCCAGTTATTTATTGTTTAGTAAGCACACACACTATGTGTTGCACAGGCGGGGTAATGGAGGACCTAACAGGTATGTATAATATTGCCCACTGGGGCAGTGGGGAAAGTACAAAAGTGTAGTCCCCAGGTGGCAACATGGGAAGCCCCCACCACAACTCCATAACTTCTCCTTCCTAGATCAAATGGTCATAATCCTGGATGACCTGAGATGTTGTCACAGTTAGATGGAATTGATATATCAGCTATTGCAAGTGTGGGACACATGCAAACTCCGGCTTTAGAACATCTAGCAGCATTCAGTGTAAATACAAAGGTAGGTTACTATAACCGCAGAGCAGATTTTTAATGGGGTGCAGTCACCCATCCGAAATCAAGTATTTGGAGAAATGAAGAGGCCAAGAGCCCTGATAGAAAAGCCCCTCTGACCCCCTCTTTCTAGCTTCTTACCTTCTTATGTTTTGCTACCTCTCCTGCCCTTGGCAGAACTGTGGGAATTGAAGGGCAAGGAGCTGGTGGTACTTAGGGAGAAATCCTCTCCCTCTTAACATAAGGGTGATGATGTTAGTGCAGGCACCCAGGCTCCCTTCCAAGGCAGGTGACGGTGCTCTGCCTCTTTCAACTCCCTCTACAGCTCCGGTAGAATCTACTCTTTCTTCCCGTCCTGACCATTTGTGCCATCTTCCTGGGCTGCTGTTGAACATGTGCTTCTCCCACAAAGCACACTTTAAGAGGGAGCAATAACTGATTTCTTCTTCGCCACATTTTATTTTTCATGAAAGGAATGCCGCATGTGGTGGCGTGAGCTGGGAGCTCCTCTGATTTCTGTCACAGGGCACTTTAAAATTGACGGGACTCCTGGAGTTCTCGGCTTGGGAGAGAAACACACAGACATTCTTTAGAAGACATTCAGACATTCTGTTGGGCAAGATGGTTGACTGGGTCAAGGAAGCTACCAACCTCCACCGATAACATCTTGGAGAGGACACTTGGAATCCCTCTTTGAGAGAACCCATGTGTGTCTACTGGGAACCCAGTCTGACCCTGTGATTACTGACATTGAACCCTTGGTGGGTCTGGTCTTTGGCCTCCTGACTTGACTTCCGAGGTCTTACTCTTACTTGATCTTTTCTTTCTTGTTAAAAACCCAAAGAAGAAAAGTTCTTTGCCTCTACTTTTTGTTTGTTTGTTTTTACCTTTCGCTTTTGTTTGTGGATGTGGATGTGTAAATGTGTGGTTGCATGAATGTGTGATGCATGTGTATGTGTATGTGTGTGTGTGTGTGTGTGTGTGCACTCCCTCCTCTCTGCTTGCACATGCAAAAGCCGGAGAAGGACATCAGATGTCTTCCTCTATAGCAAACCCCAGGATCCTCCTATCTCTGTCCTCTACTGACTGAGCTCTTTTTGTGGATATTGGACATTCAAACTCAGGTCTTCATGCTTGGGGTACAAGCAGTTTTACCCACCAAGGCACATCTGTAGTCTCCAGATTCCTTTCAAACAGTTGCTTCTCACTGTTCTCTTGGGGCACCGCACTGATAGAGTGACACATGCCCGGCAAATATCCCAAACATTCACATCAGATGCTCTAGTTCCCCAGAGTCCTGAGTAGGACCAGCATCCTATTGCATTTCTAGTCTTTCCCTTTTCCCACATCCTTTATAGTATCCCAGGATCTTATCTGTATATACACTGGCTGGTATCACTGATGCTTGAAAGGACTGAAGATGACACACAACACACCCAGACAGCAGTTTCTTAGCACAAAGGAAATTTACTTGCCCCAGAGGGACAAAGGACAAGGAGAACGGAACAGGGGGCAAGAGAGAGGGGTTAGGGGTATTTGCCTCTGGATAGAGTGGAGACAGACATGGCTCCTATCCAAATGGCAGGTTATAAAGGGTCCTAGGAAGGAAGGGAAGAAGGGGAGATACAGACAGAGAGGAGGATTGGGGTGGCTGTCTCCAGCTGGCTGGGAGAAAAAAGGACAGGTGATGTGGACTTCTTGGGAGAGATTTGGGGGTGCTTTGAGGGATTTCTGGGAGATGGACCATTGCGTGTGAAGCTAGAACTTAACTTATGTTTGGCCGCCCTTTGGTGACCTATCACCACTTCGGCTATGTGGGAGATGAATTAACAGTGTTAACTTTTTCCCCTGCCAAATTAACCCAGACTCTCATCTGTTATGGACAAATAGGATACCCCTGAGCTACATTCCTAACCTCTTGGTCCTAACTTTAAGTATATGGTGACTAGTTAAACTGAGCATTGAATAAAAGGTCTTAGATTGAAAGTAGAGAAATTGTGTCAGGAAAATTCATTACATATACCTGGCAGGTAAGTGAACCAACATGGAAGGAAAAAAAAAAAAAAAGAAAAGAAAGAAAACTTTACACAGCAGGGCAAAGAACCATACAGCAAATATGTAATTGTTAGTTTAATGTATATAAAAAAAAAAAGAGTTTCATTGCAACATTAATAGAATTTGTAATTTACTTATCAAAACTTTTTTTTTTTTTATCAGCAGAGCATAAGAACATACATGCCAGGAGTCAGGTAATTGAATAATAATCATATTCTTTAAAAGTCTTTACAAAGTTTGCTTCCAAGTATACCTTATATCCAAAACAAAGCAGGGGCCAATCAGAAGGGTCATCGAGAAAAGGCACCTGTGGCCGGACTTGGGTCCCACATGGGAGAAGGAAAGAATCGATTCCCACAATTTGGCCTGTAAACTTCACATGTGCCGTGGCATGTGCACCTCCACAAACGCACAACACTCCCCATACACACACAAATAGATAAGTAAAAATGCAAGAAAAATACATAAATAGACCACAAGCTGTCGGGAGGCTGTCTGTGGAGCAGATGTGAACATGATTTGATTGGCGAAACAATTCCATCCTGTACCAGCCTTTCTTAACAGATCTTCTGAAAGCACCAATAGCTCTCTTAAAAAGAGAATACTGACTTTTCAGCAGGCCACGTGGAGACAGATTGGATGCAAGCTTTGTATCTCCTTAGATAATAAGCATACTACATATACAATTTTGGTCTAAGAACTGACAAAGTAATACCCCAAATTCATTTGAGTTTTGAGTTTCTACCACAGAAATAAGAGTGACTTATAAGTAATAAAATATTTTTCATAACTCTGGAGGCATATGTATATCTGTATGGATATATATATATATATATATATATATATATATATATATATATATATATATCTTGCAAATTCAGTGTCTGGAGAGATCCCAGTGTTTGGTTCACTGGTAACTGCCCTTTCTGAGCCTTCACTTGGGGAAAGGCATAAGGAAGCCTCCCAAGGTCTCCTCTATAAGGATGCAAATCCTGAGCACGAAGGCTCCATCCTTGTAGCCTAAACATCATTCGAAGACCCCCACTTCCCAATCTCATCACATAGAGGTATTACGAATTTGACACCCAGATCTTGTAGACCAGCATTTATCTCCTATAGAAGGTAAGGCAATTACTAAAATGTAAAGATGGAGGCCATCTTGTGGCTCCACCAGCAAGAAAAGTAGCATCTTAACTGTGTGATTAAAAATCATGGCAGCTGGACATAAAGTAACTTAGAGAGGGCTTGCAAAGATTGTGTTAAAACCAGGTGTGGTGGCTCACACCTTTAATCCTAGCACTTGGGAGGTAGAGGCCGGTGGATTCCTATGAGTTCAAGGCTGGTCTGATCTACATAATGAGTTCCAGATAAACTCCGTTATGCCGTAGAGGTTCTCAACCTGTGGGTACCGACCATTAGGATACACAGACTTCCAATGGTCTTAGGAATTAAGGCACTGCACAGTAGGGAAATTAGAGTAATGAGTGACCATGAAAATAATTTTATGACTGGGAGTCACCATGGCAAGAGAAACTTTAATGAGTCTCAGCATTAGGAAGATTGAGAACTATTGAGAAACCCTATCAAAATCATGTCGAGGTAAATCTATGAAGCCTTTTGAAGTTTGCATCGGAGGGCTCAATGCTCATTCTCTTCAAATCGCTTCAGTCGTATAATGCTTGAAAGTTGTTTTTACATGAATTAGAGCGTTTGGTAGATGTAATGTCAGTTACAAAACCACACTCTTGTCTCAGTCTAATTTTGTCTTAGCAGCTCTTTTAAACTGCTAAATCTGGTCTTAAAGTATGATGATTTTGTTCTCTGATGGTGTTAAACAGCTGCCGCTTCTCTGATGAAAGCCCATTTCCCATTTTATGTCTGCAAGATGTTGGCTGCATCAGGCCCAGGGAAGGAGGCAGCTGAGAAGCCTCTTGCTGCAGAAAGCATTAAACGAAAGGGCAAGAGGCCTTCCTCAGAGGCAGCTGGCTTCTCAAACCAGGAATGGAGGCGAGATTACCGCAAAACAATCCTCAGACCGTGCTTTCAAGTCCAATGAACTCGGCTTCACCGTTAAGACTGTTTGGTAACTCCAGGGAGAATGAAACACCTGTAATCATCCCAACACACGTGTGTTACTGTTCTCTGCGTAAAGAGGAAAACAATGCGCCTGAAGGCTTGCGTTAGCTTCCTGAAGGATCAGTCTTTGTGTCTGGTAAGCTTTTTGGTTAAGTATGGAGCTATTGATCTCTCTTCTGTAGCCCTGCGCAAGGTTACAAACATCCCAACTTGATTTTAGAAACCAGAGGAGCCGTCTGCACCTCATGCCTGTGAGTCTAGAGCTGAGGTGATTCTGGATGCTCTGGGTGGAGACAGCTCTCTGGCTCTCTATTAGTTGTAGTGGGTCATCTTCAATCCTGGATGCTTCTGCATGTCTTCTATAGAAGTCTGGCTTTGTTATCCTGGAAGAATAGCAATGAGTTGTAGACAGGGCTCACTAGTACATAAGGTTACACCTGCACTCTCTCAGGTCCCTGAAGATGCAAGGAAAGTACTGACTTCTTTTTACGAACCATGACTGAGTTGGTAGGGGCTAAGGAAAAGGTGGGGGACTTCGCACTATCTTAACAGCATGCTATTTGGATTGGTAAATATTGAGCATCTACCACTTACTGCTCCTTACCTTGGAAAACCCTTTCCCATCTCCACTCGCAGTAATAGTCTGACCCTGCCTCCAAGGATGGTCCCCAGAACTTGATCCCACCCGAATCTGCCCATACTCTCAGAGAGGTAGTACCCGTAGCCTAATACTTGTTTAAATATTTTCAGGATTGCCCCAGAGTAAAAGCTCATGAAGTCAAATGTTGTGTGGAGCACTGATTTTTTTCTCTCCTTTCTGGAGAGACTCTCGTGCCCACTCCTTCTAGAACACGTTCCTTTCTAGAAGTTTAAGAGGGTTGAGTAACAGTGGGCTCAGCCATCGGAAACCAGAGTTTCCAGAGTGCTACAGGCTCAGGCTAATGATGCTGAAGCTCAGACCTTAAGAAACCCTACCTGTCTCCTGAGTGTGAAAGTTTCATACCTAATAACTCAGTATCCATGGGTTAGCGTTAGCTCTTTTTATAACATCACTGCTTGAGACTTTACTTCGATTTCATATGTTGAATACAATTAACGCAGACCCAGTTGTTTTGTGGTTGAATTTTAAAAAATAGAATTAAAAAGGAAAAGAACATGACTGCCCCTAGGTGTGGTGGAGGAGGAAGTTTATTGTGTATGTGAGGGAGAATATAGTAGGTGTGAGGGGGAGCATAGCCAGGGGCAGAAATGTCTGGAGGAGTCCAGGGTGGAAATGAGCAGACTGAGGGGCTGGGCCATGTGAGGAGAGGGGGGAGGGGGAAGAGGGGAACCTGGAGTGGAGGCCAAGAGACCAGGAGGCCAAGAGAGACAGACTAACAAAAATGGCTGTATTATATAGGGAAGGGCAGCCCAGCCCTCTGGGCTGGAGAGTTCAGGGTAGGGGTGAGGGTTGGAAAGCCAGGAGGACCCTGTAGCAGGTAGGGATGGAGGGATGCTGGGAGAACCTGGCTGCCAGACTCACTTTGATATAGTAAATAAGTGTCTTGGCCACAGTGTTGTTTGAGACCTAACAGTAGTGTTTTCTTCTTTTATCCCATTAAAGTGTGTGTGTGTGTGTGTGTGTGTGTGTGTGTGTGTGTGTGGCAATTATCAAGATCATTCAAAGAGGTATTTGTCTTCTTTGATGACTATATGCTGTAGTTTTGTGCTAACTGAACAATATTTAAAAACAACTGACTGGGAGGAGTTCTCAGGGCTCAGAAAGCACGAGACTTTAGGCTATGGGCCTTGACATCTTCTTGCTTCTTAAGCATCCTGTTGGGGGTCCAGGTAGCTCCTCCTTCCCAGAAGTTTTCATTTCAATCATTGTCAATTTGAGGATGTGGGTGTGTGCTTGACAAAATAAGAGCCGAGATTTGGAGCCACGAGAGCCTCTATTAATTTGTGCCATTCGTTAAAGTAGTCTACACCGAGAAAGTCTCTTTATTTGTGCAGTGAATTAACAGAGTCGGAGTGGTACTTTCAGCTTCCTGCCAGCAATAAGAGTCTAGGACACAGTGATGCTATTCTCCAGCTCTAATGGCAGAAATAATGAGCATGTTTAGTGTTTTAAACATCACCTCACTTGGACTTCACAGGTAAACGATATAAATGGAGGATCCCCACCGGCTTACAGCTTGAACATCGGGACAATTAGAGATTCCTAAATTACCCATCTGGATCACTATCCCAATTTCCGAACTGAAACGCTGGCTTATGGAAGTCATTCCTTCTGCCTCTATGGCAGGTGTTAGCATCCAAATGTGTTGGCTGAGCTTGGCATCCTGGTGTGAAATGATGGTTATGTGGCTAGCTGTTAAACACATGTGTTTGCGTGGCAACGTAAATATGTGCATAACGCGGTGGGAAGTAGCCTGGGTGCCGTCGAGCTGGAGGATGGCAAGGAGAAAGCACAGAATCACCCATCAGCCTCCAGAAAGGAAGTAAGCAAAGGCAGCTCACATTTACTAGCTAGCCAACCTGAGCTGTCTTAATCAATCTTCACATCGATCCTGTATGAAGGGTGTGATAACTTTCCCATTTTACAGACACAGAGACCTGAACACGGTGTGGTAATTTGCGTGGCTGTTTCTTGGGATTCCCAGCCCAGCAGGTTGCTATGACGACGATGACATCCTCAGCGATTCTCTCTCGGCAGTTCATCAGCTCCACATGTTCTTAAATGAGCAGCTAGTGAGTGACAACCTTGCTAAGCAATGAAGGAACATTCACAGAAGCTCTTTGACCTCCCCATCATTCTTGAAATCTATGGCTTCCGGAAAGGAAGCAGGTGCTTGGGAAGATCAGAAGGGAGAATATAGATATGGTCATGGATGTGATCTTGGAAATGTTAGTAAATGTTTACTGCCACTCAGATGTGATATGGACAGGGAAAATGTAGTCTGTAGAACTTGGGTTAATTTCTATGTATGTGTGTGTATCTATATATCTATCTCTCTCTCTCTCTCTCTCTCTATATATATATATATATATATATATATATATATATACATATATATATTTCTGTTTCTTAACCGTCATGACATCACCACACAATGGGAAATAACACTTACAGCTTTCCCTAGCAGGTAAGTCAGCTTCTACACTCCACGTCATGGAAAAGAAATGATAATCCTGCAAAGACCTTCCTGATTACTAACAGATTGACACACTATAATCAAGCGTTTGTATGGCGCTTTATGCCTAACAATGTATTTTTCTCTATTTTTATTTTATTTATTGTCAACCTTGCAAGACCTTCATGGAAAAAGTAAAACATACTTTGAGCACAGATTACTCTATTTCACTAATACTAAATGTGTTATCTCATAGCAGGGATTGGAAAGAACAGAGCCAATGGTAAAATAAAGCGTTCCCTTCCCTGTGTCACATTGGCTCAAGGAGTCAGGACTGGTAACAGATGCTTACTGTATAAACTATATTAGTTACATTTCCTGTGATCCTATACTGACAAAAGCAACAGGGAGGAGGAAGGAGTTATTTTTGGCTGACAGTTTGGAGGGTTCCATTTGCCCTGATGAGGAAGGTGTAGTGGCTGCACCAGGTAGAGGAAACATGTGGCCAGTTTTCCTTAAGTCAAAGTGGATCAAGAAATAAAGCTCAGGCTGGAAGTGCAGGCCAGGCTGTAACTCTCAAAGGCCCACCCACAGTGACCTACCTCCACCAGGCATGCCTCCTGCCAAAGCTCCTTCAGTTTCCCCAGGCAGCACGGCCAGCTGGTAAGCACATGTTTCTCTGGAGTACATTCTGAATTCAGACCCTAGCATAAATGAAGGTTCGTTCAGTTGGCTGGAGAATAGCAATGAGACAAGGGTTGCATTCTTCCAGCTTTGTGTTCTTGCCATCCGCTGTCAATAAATGCCCCTCTGAAGACCACGGCGTTGCCATTTTTATGTGTCCGAGGACAAAAGAGTGAAAGAAGCTAAACGTTGCGAGTCCACCCACAGAAGGATTCCGCACACAAGTCAATAACATTGCTTTCATATTCTGAAGCCAGCACTCATCTTTTCACAGGCAGTGATTCTCCTTAGGGAAAAATCAATATCCACAGGCATTAAAAGATGACGGCGCTGAAGCAACTTGGTGTTAAAGTTGGAAGCCAATGGGCAATCAGCTTCTCATGCATCCCAGACAAACTGACGGCAGCTGGACAGCCGCTGCTGAGGACGCGGAAATCAGGCATGCGGAATGAGGCGGTCCGCGGTGGTTTACACCTGTTCTTGTTGGCTGTGTCAAATGATCAGGTCGAAATTAGAGTGAACATGCAGTACAGGAGGCATGATACCCCTAATCACAGGTAAAGGAGAAGAGCAGGCTGTTGCTGGGCCTCAAGCACTGAAAGGTATGGATAGATGTGGCCTGTCAATTACAGACATTTAGTACTTTCCCAGGTCCTCGCTGTTAGTATTGTAGTTGTACGCCTACTGTGGGAGCTCAGAATAGAAGACATGGAGGCATTTCCATAGGTGTAAACTCCGCCAGACCCCAGTAGAGGGAACCACGGTCCTTGCCAGCTCCATACTCCACGAACAGTGGAACCCTGAGCATCTCAGCTCAGGTGTTTTTATTGATTCAGAACTCCTCAGGCGCTCTACTGATAGCACATGCAGATCATTAGCAATCAAACATCCCCCCACAGAAATCCAACATCTGCAAACAATTCAAAATGCCAAGGCCTATGCATCCCCTTTTCCAACAGCACGTAAAAACAATTTATTTTAAACAGAACTAAAAATAAACTTCCAGAAGTATTTTAGGAGACACTGTGGGCAAAAGGTACAAGTTTTGATTCTCTCACTTTAGGAGAAGATCCGGAAGACTTCGTGGTGCGCCAGGATCGTTAGGACCTAGGCATACATGAAAAGAAAAAGTCACTATTCTGACAGTGGCCACATCCTCGCCCTGCCTCTCCTCACCAAGGCACACCAAGGAGACCACTTCGAGTTCTTTTATTTCTACCATCTCACATGCCCCCATCTGTTTTGAAGATTTTGTCATGTACCTAGAATGTAGCAGCCATTTAATTGATGGAGATCCTATTACCATTATTTTCATTCGATCATAACATAGGAGAGGGGGAGTCCTATTGATAGAAATTCTCAAGAGACTGAAACCAAGGATGAAAACTTAAGCTTGCCCAAGACTATTCAGATAAAGACCCATTCTTTTGGTTTTATTGGATCTACGGTCCTGGAATCATACCAGTTACGTCAGTCGATGTGCCATGTATTCAGATTGCATTAGAAGGCCTTCCAGTCAATATACCCTAAACTTTATACGTTTAAAGACATAGTGTGTCCAGTTGTTTGGGATTCAAAGATGAGTTCAAATGATATCTCACTCGACAAAGGAAGTGCATACTACGGGCTTTTTAAACTTTTAAATTAGCTTATATTAATTGTACAGAATGAAGAGTTCTGTGACATTGTGAAGTATTTAGGTCTTATCCACAGCCATCTCCTCGATTTCCCCACTGCTGACTCCTCCCTCTTCTCAGATCTATCTTTGTGATGCTGGCTTATGGTCATTATAACTCCTTGCTTTTTCACAAATTTTTTTTTTCAAAATTTATTATTTATATATTAATCTACCTAACTGTTAATATGTTTCTATAAAGATGGGTATGAATTTTTTATTCCACAGAAAATAAATGAACATTAAACAAAGCAGGCATTTAATAACTTATCTGAGATTGGTTCTATAATATTATTGCTTTAAAACCATCTTTGCTCATTTCCTCTGGGAGCAGATAGTATTTTAAGTAGCTATTACTATAGATAATACCTAAAAAACTCAGCAATAATTCAGAATTAGGATTACATTTTGAATCCCAACAATGGTTATCATTTATACACATCTATATTTTTCCTAAGTAATTTGTAATTTCTAACATTTTTGCTCTAATTATTAAGATATTTTAAAATTGAAACACTTAATGGGAGATTAACAGTAGCTCCTAATGTACATTTAACATAAGGAAACATATTCTTGTGTGGTGAAAGAAGTGAGAGATGATAAAACTCACTAGGTAATATCATTAAGATCTCAGGACATCCTCTGCCTCCTGATATGTATTTGAGTTATTATGAACATTTGTCAATTGTACCATATTTTAAAACAAAATTGGAATCCTTTTACACACACGGGAGCTGAATTTCTAGGTCAATAGGACCTTAAATGCCATAAATCGCAATATACATGGCAGAAGACACTTGTCAAAGACTCGATGATCAATTCAGATAAGAATCTGTCTTGAGGACAGAACAAATATGAATGCATTGGATGTAAAAGATGAAGTCCAGATTTAGCACGCTGATGTGGTTAGCAATACCTCTGTGGAATGATGCTTTGAGACTGTCATTTCCAAACCCTCACATTGAGTCCCCTCGGATAAAAACTAGACGTGTAAAATGTAGCTTTCATGTATCACCAGAACCTACTACCTGGCAGGTTCCTTCTGAGAAGGAAAGATTTACAGAGCCTTCCCCACATTTGGTTGCAGCTTTCGTGGAATTTAGAATAGATGAGCAGCTTCTCTGCACATTGGAATAGATGCATAAGCTTCCCAGCCACCCACTCTGAGGGAATCAACAGACATGTCTTTGGGCACCTACCCTTTGTCATCATTGCTCAGGTGACTGGGGGTAATAGCGGGCATTGAGACAGGTAAGATTCCTGTTTCACATAGTTCAGTTGCAGAGAGGATAACATCAGTCTGTGCCTGGGGCTAATAGTGAAATAAAACAGAGCTACAGAGCTATGAAATGAGAAATTACTTGGGAAGAGGTTTTAGATAAGATATTAGTGATGGTTTCTTTGAGTTAACACCTGAAGTGAGATGCCCTCCACATACACAGGAAAAAAAGAATCAGGCTTAGGAAGAGCAGGGGAATCTTTCCCAATACAGAAAAAAAGCACCATGTGAAAAGAGAGAGAGAGAGAGAGAGAGAGAGAGAGAGAGAGAGAGAGAGAGAGAGAGAGGGAGACTGACTGGCCGTGCATGACCCAGAGCTAGCAGAAGGAGTCTGGCAAATGGCTGGCGTGTCCTGAGTGAGGTAGATGAGGAAGAACATTGTACACAGAAGTTGGCAGATGAATCAAGGCCCATTCATATGTGACCTCAGAGGTCAGGAGTTGGGAGTCAATTCCCAGCATGATGGAAAAAGCTTTGAAATGTTTTAAGAAGAAAAGCAACAGGGACAGGATTCGCTTCATAAACTATTAGCAGAAATGTTGACAGATATTATGAAAGCATAGATACATGATGTATCATAGATATATGATATTCACAAACAACTGTCTAGGGGAAAAGACACAACCGTGTATGAAATGGTAAGTCTTGGAAATAGAGTGGGAAAGTACATGAATGTCCTAGAATACTTCATGGTAAGAATAGAGACACCCTAGTATAGAGAAAGTAACCTTGAGATACATCCATGGAAATCCTGTAACAAAGGAAGTGACAGCATTATCCTGAATGGCAGTTATATCATCTCCCTGTCCCATTTGAGTTGGGTTTGAGTTGGTTGTACGAACATTAGCTGGACATCTCATTGCTTCAGCTTGTGACCAGGGGAGATGGAAGTGGAAGAGTCTCTCTGGCTGTTCTAAATCATCGCTTCATTCAGAGGGAAGGATAAGAATTTCTTTTATTAATGAGATCTCTAGCATGTCTAAACAGGAGCGGCCTTTCTTCTTTATGTTTTGTCTGCAGGAGTCCATCCAAAGTTAATGCAGAGAAACTATAAAGGATATTTCGTGCCGGCCAGTAGTTGGGTCTCTGGCTACGCAGTTGCCTGTAGCAAGACCAAGCATTGTGTCTCCATGAAGTTTCACGAGGCCAGGCCCATGGGGGTCATTAGGAGTTAAGTTGCTTCCCGGGGGTCTGCACGGTAGTGTCACGGATGGTAGATACAGCGAGGACAGGATGGGTGAACGTGGAGGAAGGGGTCCGTAGATGACAGGTTGCCAAATCCGGAACCCTGACACTTGTGAAGTACTCTGTCAGGAACATTAAGTATCCAAAAGTGATAAAGCTTCAATTTGCTAGTCCATTAGACTAATTACTGCAATAATTAAGTAACTACTTGATTAGAACTAATGGGTACCTAATTATCCCGGAGAAAAGTATCAGGTGGTAATTATCAGGTGGCAATTAATAGACTGGAGTTAATGTCTTAGCACCGTCTTTGTATGAATTCATAAGCAAGGTAAACAAAACAAACAATAACTTATTAATATTTATTGGTGCCACAGTGTTTTCCAGCTTGTTTCATTTACACAGAACCAATTAGTGGGGAGACCATTCGACTTGTGGGATATAAAGGGATTGAGGCAGCGTTAGCTTTTTAAAGGTACAGGATCTCATTAGCAGTAACGACTAACATTTAACCGGAATCAACCGGGCGACTTCAGCTTTGTTGCTGTAAATCTATTGAAAGGGGATCGCAGAGGTGGAAAATCAATAGTCACGATAAAATCTGTGGGAAATTGGCTAAGATATTGAAGTTAGGGCCTTCATAAAGACTTTTCTTGGTCCACTGGAAACCCCTCCTCTGTTTTTCCCGCCGGTATTTTTAAATACCTGGGGGAGAGCAAAGAACGGGGAAAGATTTAACTTAGAAAAAGTAATACTTCTGAACACACGCCACTGAACCCACGGTTCCCACAGCGGGAGAAGCGATGTCACCTGAACACTTGTAATGCCTAAGAGCTACAGATAATACGGAGAAACATTCAGTAGAAACGTGAGGTGTTACAATACGATCTTCGTAACTCCAGTCACATCCAGCGATAGTCCTGGATTGTAAAAGAAAACCACGCCCAAAACTCTTTTTTTTTTTTTTTTTTTGGAAGTGCATCGCTCAAGTTGAGGGGAGAAAGCAGGTGAGCAGCTATTTATTTATGGATTTAGGAAGACACATGCTGCAAAGGTTTGAGGCCTCTGGGCAGAGACAGGGACAAGAACATGACCAGAGAAAGAGGAGAGGGAGCTACCTTGCGGAGCACGGACCGAATCCAGCAATTCAGATGCGTATTGCAAGGATGAGTTACAGGCCTATAATCCGCTTTGCTTGGTTCAATGAAGTCTTTTTCAAGACAACTGTTTCTGAAAGCAGAGGAAAGGGCTGGACTTGTGTTAAATTTATTAACATTTTAAAAGTCATATAATTAACCCTGAAGTAGAGGAAAATCTCATCTCCTTTTATTGTATTTCCTTGCCAAGTATAAATAATTGAAATAGGTTTTAATCATATTTTAGGGGGAAAACGCCATCACCTTACATTAGAATACATACAATGACAAATGGAGATAAATCTAAAATTTATAGAAAAGAGACATTTGCATAAGCTGCAAAATCCAAACTTATAGGGCATTAAGAGTAACAATTGTTGCAAAGGGCATGAAAAATTCAACTTTGGTTTCTTGATGGGAGCCCAGATTCCTGGCATGATTAAGCTAATACATCATACAGCCCTCACTTATTAAAGGCAAGATCGCTGTTAGAACTGTAAGTGGCACTAATGCTAATGTAGCTTTATATATGTACAAATACAAAGAGAAGTGAACTTGGAGATGCTTACCCTGATGATCCATAGCCATTTTATTAATGCTTGAATAATAACCGCCTAGAGGGCCTGTTATAAATTAAAGGGACGGAGTGAGGTATAAATTTTTATGAGGACTAGTTATACATTTCCATTATGTGTTTAAAAATGAAGGAATTACTGTGAGCGCTGAGGTCTTCACATTTATTTGAGGTGATTTGGATGGGAAGGGTGCTGGAGAGAGCCGCTGCTCGGTGGCAGTAAGAAAGATGTATCTGTCCCTTTGAAGAGATACATCATACGTCATGCATGAACTCTGTCCCATCAGACACATTCCTCTGCTGTGAATCTGCATGGTTATGTCTACGACAATAGAAAGCTATGATATAACATGAGTTTCAGGCCACTTAAGGGTTTTCTTATAGTCCAATCCAGGAAGGCTTGGCTATTATCTCTTAGCTAATGAATAACGGAAATCGTTGGTGATTAAAGGGCAATCTGATTTTTTCCTTTGCTCCTGAGCTACTGTCTGGGATTTTTCAAGTGGCCCTGACGCCTTTGGGGAAATAGATACCACTGAGTGGCAATTGCTCTTCTTTCTTCTTGTCTTCCAATTATTCCAACATTATCTTCTCTCTTAGAGCTATAATAGGTTTGTGAATGTCAATTGTTTATAAGCTGCAACTCCAATGATTTTAGAAAGATTACACCAAGGGGTAAGGAAATGCCTCGGTGGGTAGACTGTTCCCAGCACAGTTGAAGACCATCCTAATTCCTGTCAACCATGTGATGTGGAATCCAGAAAGGGGTAGCAGCCAGTCTGTAATTCCAGCAGTCAGGATGAGACAAGGGATTTCTGGAGCAAGCTGGACCAGCTGGAGTGGTGGGACCAGCCATGCTGGGTTCAAATGAGAGACCCTGTTTCAAGATGTAAGGTGGAGAGCAACGGGGAAAGACACCCAAAGTCTATCTCTGGCTTCTGACCATGTGCATTCACACACACTGGAACACACACACACACACACACACACACACACACACACACACACATACACACACACACACACAGAGAGAGAGAGAGAGAGAGAGAGAGAGAGAGAGGGAGAATACATATGTACTTTTGAACTTAATCCAAAATCTAACAATGCAAACACATATTATGAAACATTGCTCTGCCTGTTACTGTAGTCCCACAGAGAGTCTAAAGTCAGACTTGTCTAAGGTTATATCCTGGCAAGAATTCTCACAGGATAGCGATTTGAGCAAGCTAACACTCAGTTTCAACACATGTTTAGCGAACATGTAATGAAGTTATTGGGAAGATTACTCGCTTTTAATCTAAGGTGCCTGACACACAATAGAATCTTAATGAGCATGTGTTTGATTTCTAAGGGCTGCTATAACAAAGCACTGCAAAATTATAAGACTTAAATAGCATAAATTTGCTACCCATTCTGGAGATTCAGATCATCAAGGTGTGATTAACACGGTTGGTGCCTTCCGAAGCTGAGAGGGGAGGGTACCATCCATCTGAGGCTTCTTCTACTGCCATCTATGCAGATGGGTTTCCCTCTCTGGGACTTTTCTCTTTTTCTTCCTTCTAGGATATCTCTGGCCTTTCAGTTGAGGAACAGGATCATTCCTTTTCGAGTTGTTCTACATCTTTTTCCTCGTCTTTATCTGGCTTCTGTATGATAACAACACTGCATGAACTCCAGCAGATACAGTGATTCAGTGAAGATACTAGCTGCTCTCATGCCTAGATTTCCCTGTAGAAACAGCTACTGGAAAACACTTTTCTTGTCTCATCACAAACCTGAAGTTCTAAGTCAGAAGCATACAAAAGGCTGTAGAATAGAAAGACTGCTTGGGGCACCAATGGAAGCCCATGTGCACACCTCTGTGTGTGTGTGTGTGTGTGTGTGTGTGTGTGTGTGTGTGTGTGTGGCTGCAGAAGCCAGAGGCATTGTGTCAAATATGACTCTAAAACACTGCTTGACAAACACTTTTGGTCCCTAAGTTATAGATGCTACACATAGGACACAGTTGCTTAACAACCAGGGAAGAGTATCCTGGAAGAGGCCAATGCTTTGGGGCTACTGCGTCTGATCCTCCGTGGATCTCTTGATGACAGGTGAGGGGTGTCAGACGCTGTCTAAAGTGAGATGCTCAGATTCCTCAACACTTTAGAGCAGACCCAGCTCCCATTCACTGGGGATGTGACACTTCAGGACGGTCCCCTTAACCGGGGAATCTGGCACCGGGGACAGGAGAGGAAGACGCCTGATATTTTGTTGGCTAGAATTTGCATGTGGAGATGCTTGACCCCAGCGTGTGGTGAGATGGAAATCTGAATAGGGCGAGGAAACATGGGGAGACATTTGGTACTTTTAATCCTGTGGTTGCTGGAGTTTTCACAAATGCATCTGAGTGTCTACATTCCCGTCTGAATTTGTGCCTAGCTGGCATCTCTGGCCTTACTGGTGTTCAGTTTTCTTATTCTGGAAGCAATGCCAAGGAAGCCTTGTCTCTTCTCTATCTGACACATCAGAGCATTTTCAGGAGCCTGAGGGGAAACCATGAAAAGGAGTGATGCCAGGTTCACAGGGATTTTTTTTTTTTTTCTTAAAAGAGCTTGATGGCGCTTTGGCTCGGGTGAAAGTTCAGTTTGGTTCTTATTTTATCTACACTCTTTTCTTATCTCTCGCTGGAATCCCAGCTCTCTGAGTCCCTACATCATTCTGCCCCTGTGTGGGTCTGTCTTCCCCATTCCCATCTGACACAGCTGTATTGTAAAGTAGTCTGGACCAGGCCCACCATTAAAACATGGCCAGCCAGACTGTCATATGGAGAAGAAGAAATCCACACTGTCCTACCATCCTTTCGACTTCAATACTTCCAAATACCCTGTCCAGTGTTTGTGCTTTGCTATGTATTCAGCTGAAATGAGAGCTTTTTTTTTTTTTTTTTAACACAAACTGGGTTCTTTAATCCCATCCAACACTTCTCTCCCCGTTCCAGTCCAGTTACCCATTATTTACTCATCAATCAAAAGAGATGGAGGGATTGCCCAGGGAGGTTAGAGAGGTTGGAGCAAAAATGGAACTAAGAGAAAAGGTTAATTTCCCTATAGTTTCCTCTATTCCGAATGAATAGTTGCAAATTTCATAAAGAATAAAAGGAACACTACTATTAGCTAAAAAGTGAGACTTTTAAAATATCCCCAAACTCAGAAACCAAGATTCCTTTGAGTTATGAAATCATTTAAAGAGGAAATGTAGCTCACGTTTCTCCAGTTACAGTGATGCTTATGGGAGACCCAAGGCCCCCTCCCCGCCCACTCAACTTTGCAAACAGGACCATGTGCTGTACACACACACACACACACACACACACACACACACACACACACACACACACGCACACAAGTAAAGGGATGGCGAATGGCTAGGGAGATGGCTCAGAGGGGTGGCTGCTAGTCGTATCTACATGAGGACCTGAGTTCTTATCCCCAGATAAACTTAAAAGGCTATTTTAGTGGTGAATGCTTTCATCCTGGTGCCGAGCATAGTGGAACAGAGATTCCTGGATTCCTGGAGCCCACTAGCTAGCAAGACTAGGTGAGATGGAAAGCTTTAGGTTCAGGAAGGGACCTAAAATTGTCTCTAAAAAATAGGGGGGGGGACACCTGTGGAAACACACCAATATCAGCCTCTAGCATCTGCGAAGGAAAGCACACCAGCAGGCACACAATACGCCACACACACACACACACACACACACACACACACACACACACACACAGATAATAACTAAAATCACATTTATAAAGAAAAGGATAAGCCGGGTGGTGGTAGTGCATGCATTTAATCCCAGCACTCAGGAGGCAGAGGCAGGTGGAGCTCTGTGAGTTCAAGCCAGCATAGCATGGTCTACAGTATGAGTTCCAGGATAGCCAGAGTTACAACAGAGAAACTGTGTCTTGGAAAACAAACAGAGAGAGAGAGGGGGGGAGAGAGAGAAAGAAAGAAAAGGAAGAAACAGAGAAACCTTGTCTTGAAAATCCAAAAAAAAGGAAAGGAAAAGGGAAAATTAAAAGAGAGAGAGAGAGAGAAAGAAAAATAAAGAAAGAAAGGAAGGAAGGAAGGAAAGAAGGAAGGGAGGGAGGGAGGGAGAAATGTATCTGAAACCAGTGGCAGACTTTTAGTGGTCTTGAGCTCAAGGTGAACCCCAATTAATTAGCAAGTGCAGTCTAGAACCCCCATGAGGATATTAGGTTCTGAATCATGTATTCTCTGTACTCATTCAGTTTTTCAAAACTTAGGAACCCCGCCCACCCCAGAATTGGAGTGACAGGTGGTTTTGAACCCTCCATGGTTTCTGGGACCTGAACTTCGATCATGGCTGCATGCAAAGAACTTTACCACTGAGCTAACGCTTTACTTCCTGTCTCAGCTGTGTATCAGCCTTCGCTTCAGCCCCAGGTTTTGAATGTCTCTGTTTTCAGCCAGCCTACAGATGATTACCACCTCCTCCTGTCTGTTCCAGCACGTTCCTTACTGTCAGTGCGCTAAAGGACAGGACCTAGTTCCTGATTTCCTAGATGTCTCACAGAAGCTCCAAAGAATGTTCCTTATGTAGGTCCTTCAACTCCTTGCACACAGCCTCCACTCTCGTGATTGGGAAGGACATCCTGTTTGCATATTTAAAAGTGTCATTGCTGAAAATGCTCTGGTTAACCATTATAAAACATTTTAGTATGAAGAACTATAGATGGTCTAAATAATTATTGGAAATATTAATTTTGCTATTATCACAGCCTTTCTATTTTTCTGTGCAATTGCTTTCAAGTCCTGTCCCACCCCCTTCATTCCCATTATTATCTGGAGGAACACAGTTCTTTTCCTCGCCTCCTGACTGAGGGTCTGAGCAGGAGAGTGGCTTCTTAGACTACCTGTCTGTTCAAGTGCACAGGGTTTCACCTTGACATTGGCTCAGCATGGGGACTGGAAGGGCTCTTGACAAGTACAGTGTTGAAGAGAGAAGTTGGGGTATTAAAATATTCAAAAGACATACATTCCTTCTTTAAAAAACTCAAAGACATTCTTACTCTACATATAGCCCAAGTTGTTCTGAAAGTCTTTCTGTAGCCCAGGCTGGCCTCAAACTTGTGGCAATCATCCTGAGTTGCTCTCTCAAGTGCTGGGAATACAGATGCGTGTGACCACGACCTCCAAAAACACAGTTCTTACAAAAATAAAAGCCATCTGCCGGGGAGAGTCTGTTGTTATTTGCACATATGATTCGTCTTAGTTACTAATCCTGCCACAGTGAAAAAATACTCTGACAAGAGCAACTTAGTGGAAAAATAGTTTATCGAGGCTCATGGTTCAGGGCTACAGTCCATTATGGCTGGGACATCAAGGGGGTAGGAGCTTGAAACAGCTTGTCACTTTGCATCTGTGCTCAGTATGAAGAGAGTGATGCTCCTGCCTAGCTCGTTTTCACCTTTCTATACAGCGTCCCAAGACCCCAAGCCAGGGAATTGGTACTACCAACAGTGAGCAGATCTTCCTCCAACAATTAACCCAGTCAAGAAAGTGTTCTGCAATGTCCCTCTAAGACCAGTCTTTCAGGTAACTCTGGCTCTTCTCAGGTTGACAACTGAGATTAGTCATCGCAATGGTGAAAAATGTAAACACGTGTTCTTTCATATTTACACTCTGTGGAGGACCTATTGCAGTCCAAGGTGTCACACGTATTATTTTTATTCCTGGCAACAACAATGATGACTCTGACTTTTCGTTTTCTGTGGGAAGAACCTGCCTCCGATTGCATAGTAATGGGAAGAGAACCTGAGATTTGGGAACCAAGCCTCCAGACTCTGTGCTCTATCCCATGCAACCGTCCTGCTGTCCTTCAATCTATTGGCTGATGGATTCAGGTGTTTTCTCAATGGCTTGCTCGGCGTCTTCTCAGAAACTTACTCCTTGCATTAAAACAAAGGATTGAAAGCAGAATTCCTACCAATAACTTTTCAAAGCATGACCCCAGGTCTCTCCTGTAGCAGTATGCTACAATCTTTTACCCTCAATTTAGGGAAGGGGAAAGGAAAGATAGAAATCTTCACAGCCTCTTTTTGGGCTGTCCTATGCTCACATTTCTCCAACCTTTGTTCTTTAAGGAATTATCTCACTAATGACAGCAAACCAACCAATGAACCACCAACAAACACCGCACTCTGACTCTGGAGATATCAGACCTTTTGTGCCCTAAGCCAAAAGTTCCCATAAACCCATGCGGCACACAATCCCAAAGACAAGCTACAGCTGCCCAGAGGACTGCACCCAATCAAATTATAGCCACCTGCATCAAGCCTTCCAATTCCAACTCGTAAACAACTATTCCACAGCTGGAGTGGGAATAGGAACCTCTAGTGACTAGTCAGTTAAACCAAAGAGCTTTTCTTAACATAACAATTCCAAGTGCTCCCCTACACTCTCCCACACTGGGAAATGTTTGTTTTAGAAGCTGACCAAGAAGAACTAACTCCAAATGAGACCACAGAACAGGGAAATTTGAAAGCCCTTTAGTTGTAAATAAAGGGAAGAATAGAAAAAAATGTATGAAACACAATCATCACATTTTATAGTTGGGATAAGTTAGCATGATGATTAAGCCAAAGAGATGTTTGCATAGGGATGCTATGATCATAAGCCTTTCTACTTTCCCAGATAATATGGACTCATTAGATGAGAAACAGAATCTATATGGATAGATTAGGATTCTACATTTATTTCTAAAAACCAGTCTTAAAACTATAGAAGCAGTACCCAAAATTATGCTCAAAAATATAAAGTTGATTTTTTTTAAATTTATTCAAATTTTCAGTAAATTTCTATTTATGTGAGGAAGTCTCTTTTAAAAAAAATGTATGTACTTCCCAATTAAAGCCTCAGCTTATCTTTTTGTTAAACGAATCAGCACGAAATGCCTGGGATAATTTTCATACTAGTGGAGAAGTTTATTAGCAAATATATATTTTAATGTTGAAAGCATCAGATAATTGTTTGAAGGTGGTCTTGTTTTCTTTTCATAATATGTAATTAAAAATCACCAGAAGTGTTTTCTCATCCTGGATAACTGCTGTGTAGCTAGATCGAAGGTGTCTGTAACCTGTATGGTCTAAAGGCATTAAGCAAGAAGCTGAGCCCATCATGAGAAACAGATCATGGATCTCGACAGAAATCGTGCAAGACAACCTGTAATTTGCGAATTGGTTATTAGCATCCAACCATTCACTTGCCACAACTTGGACATTAGCTTTTGGTCTGAGATTTATCGGTCCTATATACATATTATAAGAGCAAAAGAATGATCCTTATCATTAACAGTATCTGTTCAGCTCAGCTTACAGAACTGGGGAAAAATTGCTGTATTTATCAAGGGCGATTTTGTTTTCCAACTCTCTAATTCGAAACTGAAGAATGCAACACTACATACATCAGGTGTTTCCAGCGAAACAGCAGCGGCGGCGGCAAATCATAGACATTTGTCATTCCTCCCAGCTCCCTGACAGTTCTGACAATTCATTAGGCTGGGCTGAAAAGAGGTTTAGAAAGCAAAGGAGGGATCACAGGTAGAAGAGTTGCTTCTGCAGGATCCAGTAATGGCTGATTTGTATCATTTGGGTGATGGATACACTGTTCAGATTAAACTCAGCAGGGTTCCCCCCTCTCTCTTTTTCCTGATTCTCCCTCCCCCCAGTTTTCTTCCTCTAGCTGGCCCCAGGACAGAACAGCATTTCATCCTTGAAGGTATGCTCTCTTGTACCAAGGAAATGCTCTCCTGATGAAGCTACACAGAGTCAGAAAAATCTGATGAAAACATCCCATGCTTCTCAGTATCTGATCGCCATGTCTACCTGCTCCCTCAGCTAATGTCCATCGCAGTAGCGATGAGCACACTTCACTGAGACCTGAGCTTCAACAGGTGAGCAGCTGAGTCGCTCTGTCATGGCCGCTCAGTTCTATATGCTGAACTGCTGAATGGAATGGGTCTAAAGGGTTCTTGGCCAGCAGTCCTGCGTTCATTCTTTGGGATCGGACTGGAATCCCATGGTAAGCATTGTCTTTTTTTGTGAGGTCTAGATCATCCGTGCTAGCACCTCATCTTTAACTTGACAAGTGTCAACATGCATGTACAAATACATATGCACATACATATGCCTAATTATATGCATATATGTGTGGGTGCGTGCTAGTACAGGTGTGCACGTGGAGGTCAGAGGACAACACAGAGCACAATTTCTCAGACATCTTTCACTTTTTGCTTGAGACAGGGTCCCCCATGGGCTTGGAACTTTACCAAATTGGCCAGGTTAGTTGGTCAGAGACCTTCCAAGAATCTACCTGGCTTTGCCTCCCATCTCCTCATCACTGGGATTGCAAACATCTGTTACCATGCCTGAAATTGAACTCAGATTCTCTTACTTTAAAGGCAGTCAATTTAATGAATGAGCCATTTTCCCTACTCACAAATATCAATGATATTGAATAAAGATTTATTTTTTCTCACTCTCTCTACTTGAGGTGTGGATTAGTAAAACAACAACAAAAAGTATTCCTGGACCCAAATCAAAGATGTTAAATTCAATTAATCAAATTTGGTTCTTTTTTTCTCTCTCTCTCTCTCTCTCTCTGTCTCTCTCTCTCTCTCCCTCCCTCCCTCCCTCCCTCTCTTTCTCTCTTTCTTTCTTTCTTTTCCAAGATACAGTTTCTGTGTTGTAATTCTGGCTGTCCTGGAACTCATTCTGTAGAAAAGGCTGGCCTTGAACTCACAGAGTTCCACCTGCCTCTGCCCCCCGAATTGTGGGATTAAAGGTGTGTGCCACCACTGCCTCACCAAGTTGGTACTTCTTAAGTTCAATTTTGTGTGCTATTCATCAGGGGAAATTAAAGGCTATGGATGTATTGTGATAAGCTATGTATACGCATAGCCAAATTTTAAGCTAACTAAAATATAAGACCCCAAATATATTTCGTTACTTAGTTCCTGACTTGTGAGGCAGTGCTTAACTTTCTCCTAGTTTCCAAGGAATTTCCCCAAGAAATGTATATTACTCTTGGGGAAAAAAAGAGAAAACTTCTCAAAGAAGTAGCATTCAACATAGAGAAAATCCATCAGTAATTAAACCAATTAGATACTGTTTTACATTATGATTAGTCTTGGCCCAAACAACCAAATATCAGAAAATAGCTAAGAAAGGACTTGTCTCAAAGGACAATTTTTGGAATGACATTGAGTATCATGGCACCCACTGTGGATACTTCATTTTCAGGTCCTTGTTATTTATTTAGCTTTATGTCACTCTAACAGAGTACCTTAGGTAATAATGTAATATGAAGAAGAGTAGTTTTTTTCTGGCTGGTCTACCATTTTTGAGGTTCCACCTCAGAGTCAGGTAGATCTACTGCTTTGTACCTATAGTGGGAGTGTCACACAATGATATTAGTGAACACATAGAGGACCAAACTGCTTACCACATGACATGAATGTAAAAAGAGAAAAGAGATGGACTGTTATAATATCCTTTAGGGAAGCTGTTCTCAACCTGAGACTCACAATCCCTTTGTGGGTCGCCTAAGACCATCTGCATATCCGACACTTACATTACAATTCATAACCATAGCAAAATTACAGTCATGAAGTCACAGCAAAAATAACGTTATGGTTGGGGATCACCACAGCATGAGGAACTGTATTAAAGGGTTGCAACATTAAGGGGGTTGAGAACCACTGCTATAGGGTGTTGCCCGTTCACACATTGACCTCCTCCTAAGTGCCATCTTCTGCAGGTCCCACTTCTTTGAGGATCTACCTCCTAAAGAGCCCACTTCCTATGGGTTCTGACTCCTAAAGTTCCCATTCCTGAAAGTCCCACTTCTAAACATCACACTTCCCCACAAGTCTCAGTTCCTGAACATCCTACCTGCTCGCACTTCCTGAACACCCTCATTCTGGAAGGCTCTACTTCTTAAAAGTACTACAACTAGAGCAAAACTTCTAATACATGGTCCTTCCAACAACATGTATCCAAACTCGTCTTTTAGGGGGATGAGTGACTTGAACGAGGTGGGTAGACAGATGAGAAAAGCCGCTCCCTAATCATAAGAGTTTGGCGTTCTTCCCAGCTCTATTCTCGCTGTCTAGAAATATGCATAGCACATAGTGTGTTCCCATGAAGACTTATGGTTAATGCAATAAATAAAGGCAACAGTAGCGGCAGAAGCACTTAGAGGACTAAGTGGGGCCGTACATAGAGGGCGCTGGACTTAGGAAGAGTTGCAGGAAATTTCTGTGCTTACATGAATGAGGAAGGCTTTAAGCAGAGCAGCCATATTGCTGCATTTGCATTCTTAAAACGTCAACCAACTCCACTCAACATTTCCAGCCAGAGTCTCTCATTGAACTCGGAGCTCACTTGGCAAGGCTGTCTAGCTGGCAAGCCTTAGGGATCCTCATGTCTTTGCTCGCCCATGGCTACGAGTGCACACCACTGCATCTAACCTTTTGTATGTCATGTATCTGGGGTAAGCACTTTGTCAACTGAGGCATCTCTATCCTCTACATTTACACATACGTATTCACATATACAGACGTGTATACACATATCACACACACACACACACACACACACACACACACACATCAATTGACCCAGGTTAGACCCTGTCTAGTATCCATAGTCACTGTGAATGTTGGAAATCAACTGTTACAATTCTCTGTCAGCAAATTCTCACCATAGAAGATTCCTCAAAGAACTAGTGGGAAATTTCGTAGCCATCACTAGAGAGCCCCGCAGACAATGACTAAACAGTAATAGGCCCATAAACCCAGCCCCATTGCTTGGAAGAAATAGCTATACAGCATAATTTGTACTTCTGAGAACAAAAAGATCCAGGGAAAGGTGGAAAATTGCTCAAGATTTTTTCTGCTTTGTTGCTTGCCCTTCCAAATCCTGCATTGCTCCCATCCCGCATCACTCCCATTCTGTATCGCCCCCATCATGTATCGCTCCCTATCTTACAGTTTCTAGTTTTGTCTAATGACCACTCCTTCAAAAAATCATTTGTGTCTAAATCCTTACTTCAGGCATCGTGGGAGCTTGTTCTAAGGCAGAAGGAAACGAATGCTAACGAAGAATGCTCGAAAAGATGCCATCTCTACAGATACAAGTTAGAGCTATATAAGAAGCTGCTAGGATTAGGAAACTTTGGGTACAGGATAGGTTTACTGTTTGACTAAAGGTATAATGGGAGTTTTACTACCAAAAGATACATGAAGCTGAAGTTATTTTTTCACCAATGATGGATTCAAATTTGCAAACCTCCTGCATCTGCTTTTAGAGTAGTGAGATTAATGGACATGTGCCAATACATATGATGGACCTGTAATTTTTTTTAAAATGAGATCATGCTTTCATTTGAACTGACAATTTAAGTATAGGTAACAGAAAGGAGATGGAGAGAGAATATGGAGGTGTGTTTTGGGGCATGTGTGTATGTGTGTATGTGTATATGTGAATGTGTTTGTATGTATGTGTGTGTGTGTGTGTGCATGTGTGTATGTGTGTATATACACATGTGTATATATATATATATGTGCACATGTATATGTGCATGTGCATGAATGTATGTGACTGTATATGTGTATATACACATGTATATATATATGTATATATGTATATACACACACACACACAAACATATATATATAAAGAATGGAAACTGTTAAGAGTCCTGTTGTGGGAAAATCCTTATCAAAAAAGTTCTCTGAGCACGCATTTGAAAACAATTCTTAGTACCATTTAATTTGACTCTGAATAAAAAAAAAAAAAAACTCTTTCCAAATAAACAAGAACTTGACCTATAAAGTCAATGTTATTGCAGGGAAAACATGGGAAGCCTGAGTAGGCTGCTCACTGCATAGACATGTCATCTTCTTATCAATTTAATTGAAGTCGTTCTGTCATGAATGACAGTCCATCAGACATTCTGTCAGTCAGTATACCATGACATTCCTTGTAATGAGAGGTCACCCAACCCCCAAAGACAGAGTCTATTCATTTGTTTTTTAACACTAGCTTTTGTGTGTCTTTTGAATTATGTTGACACTATGGTAGAAAGTACCTCATACTAATTTTATTAAATAAGTGAGAATGTAGCAACTTCAAAACTCCAAGACTGATGATTGATGATGAGTTGCAGCCATTTGCCAGAGAAATTGTGAGTCTGTTTCATGGAGACGAATATTGCATATTTTGTCTTCTATGTGTCCCTACATTTTATATAGATTTGAAATTCACGCATGTGTATATGGCATGATCATTGAAGTAAAATCGTCTAGGAGAACAAAGGGAATATTGGGAGTGAGAAGGCAGAGGAGAGGCCGGGCTAGGTGGATATGACGCGGGCATTCCCAGTACACACTATATGCGTGCATAAAAATGTCTCTATGCCACAATTCCATGTTTAGTGAATACATAGAATGAAAAGATTAATGAAATCAATAAAAATTGGTAAATCTTAGGTGTGAATTTATAGTTCAATTTTTTGAGAATTTATTAGATAAGTATGGTATTTATGTCAGTCCTGCCTCTACACCTTCCTCAGCTGTTCTCATGGTCCTCCTAGAATTCATGACCTTATCATTGTTTCCATGTACGTGTGTGTGTGTATATATATATGTGTATATATATATATTAGACAATTTATATATGTTTATTTATAATGTATAGCCCACTTAGTCCTTTCATTGGTCTCTTATATGAATGTACTTAGAGCTGACCACTTGGGGTTGAATAATTTACCAAGCTCACCCTTGGAGGAAATTGGTTCTCTCTTTCAATAGCCAATGATTGCCTGAAGCACTTCATCATCCCAGGACCTGGCATGGTGACAGTGTCCCCCATCTGTACTGGCATGTCACTACTCTTTGCTGTCATTGTGCAAGTTCTGTTTAGGCAACCGTTTTGAACATGTAGCTTCTCTGTTACGTACAGAAGACATCATTTAATAGGAAAAGTTCTGATCTTGTGTCTTTCACAATCTTTCTGTCCCCCTTCCTGCTGTGTGCCCTGGGCCTTAAATGTCTGGATGCCTTGTGCTTTTACAAATTGAGGTTGGGTACTTCTTGTTCAGCTGTTGTCTGCATTTTGGCTAATTGTGGGTCTCTCTACTCGATCCGATTTGTGGGGGGAAAAAATGAAGATACTTTCATGAGGGGTGAGAGTATACTTATCTGTAGGCATAAGAATGAGTATTTGGAGTGTGTTTGGAAATTATATTGGTTTTGGAAAATTGCAGTTGTAGGTTCTAATCTAGGGTCTATCTCTTCTCTAGCCATGGGTAATAGGCTTGTAATATGAGGTGTGAACTTCTTTCTATTGAGGAAGTCCTTAAGTCCAATTACACGGCTATTGGTTACTTGTAAGATAAAGGTGCCAGTATTGCACCATTAGGAATATCTTGCTGGGACAGTCATTACTGTGGTTTGAAAGCTTTTTCAGGACTAGGACTGTAAGCTAGGTTTGAAAGCTAAGACTACTGGGTGATTTTTGACTTGTCAGCTTGCCACCACCTTCCTATACTATACGAGCTAGTCATTTGGGATAAGGTTCGTAGGTCAGACCCAGTGCAATTTCTCCAAGTCTTATGTCCAAAGTATGCAGTGTGTTCAACAATACGATCTTACCTTCAGGTTGTTGAGAGCAACCAAGAGCAAGGGCAATAAATTATATTGTTTTAGGAATCTAAAACTAACTTGGACCCACTGACTAAGAACTCAGAGGTGAGTTTCCCATGCCTGACACTGGCACTGGGGTTTTTGTTAGATAGTCTACGGCTCTTGAGAGCATTATCACCCCATGTGGAATTACTTTATTAAATATAAATATACATATAAATATGAATGTATGTATTATTACACACACACATAAATGAATGGAATGGAGGGTGGGGTGTTACTCAATCAGGGTACTCATGCAGCAGAATACTTATCTGGCATGTGCACAGCTATGGATTCAATCACCAGTACCAGAATAAAAGAAATTCTAGACCTGAAAGAGTGCAATTTTTATGTACTTACAATCTCAATTTAACACCAGATTGAACACACTTGAAAGAGAATCACTACTCACCGTAGCAGAAAACATCCACACTGAAGCATGGAGAATAAATGGAATGGGAACCAGAGAGGAGGGGAAAGGAAGGGACAGAGACATTTGCGACATAGTGGACAGGTACAGCCTACTTATAACTGAAGTTTCACAAAGAGAAGAGACAGCCAGTATGGCACAAAAATATATTTGTACAGCTCTGTGCCAAGGAATTGTCCAAAGTGATTAAAGACATTCACGCACAAGTGTAAAGAGTATGGATTGCTAGCTACTGACAGTCAAGCCTGTGGAGGAGTTTTTATATATTACCCTGTCTCAGCACGTCTCAGTCTCTGATGTAAGATCACCAATCCCCACCCTTACAAAGAGAGGTCACTCATGAATCCTGTACTGACAAGGAAGTTACCTGGGGCATCTCTCTGAGTGAGTGTAGTGTGTGTGTGTGTGTGTTTGTGTGTGTGGTGTATGTGTGTGTGTGTGTTTAAGAAAAATGAAGACAAGAAATCAATTATCTTAAAAAAATTAAATAAATAAAAAGCAATCGTTAAGAGTTCACATCTGAAAATTTAGTTGTATCAATATAAGTAAAGGAAAAAAGGAAATAGGTGAAATTTAATTTTTAAAGCCAATGTCAAATACTAAAACATTAGTTGCTTGTAAGGATTGATAAAAAGTTTCAAGGACTGTTTAAGGACAAAAAATAGAAAGTAGACATTGTTATTATGAGAAAGAAAAAAGAGAAAACATTACAGACCCTACAGACATTGAAATACAAGTATATTGCAACGCTTACAATACATGAGTTAGCAAAACCATTCAATGCAAAGCTAGTGTGGATGTAGAATTAGAATTATTATGCATGAGCAGTGTGAATTTGTGCTAGCATTTGGCTAAAGTACTTAGTGTTATCTGCTAAGGATGAGTTCATTCATATTCTGGAGCCCACTCTAGGGAAATCCCAAAAAGGTATTAATGAATGCATGCTAAGAAAGTGAACAGGAAAAGATTTTACTTGCAATTAAAACCAAACCAGCCAATCTAAAAGTGTGTCAACTGAAGAGGAGATGAATCAATTGTAAGCTATATAACTGACCAGTGGAGCGTTGTGCACATGGAGCTTTCTAAATATACAAGTATATATATATATATACATATATATATATATATATATATGTATATATATATATATATATATATACATACAGATACATTTCACCAACGTAATGTTGATGGGAAGATGACTTACGGTTGGATTCAAGGAGTAGCAGTAGTAACTGGGAATGTAGCTCAGTTAGCAGAGAGCTTACTAGCATGCAGGAAGCTTTGGCTCTAATCCCCACCACTATATACACAGGATTTGGTGGCTCAAGCCTGTAATCGTAGCCCTTAAGAGGCAGAGGCAGGAGGAACGAAAGTTCAAGGTTAATCCTCTGCTCCATATGGAACTTGGGGTCAGCCTGAAACAGAGAACAGACCTCAAGGAATCACCAACTGATGACCAAAGAAGGAATCCAGGACCTGAGCTACTGTACTCCCACTGTCTACTGATTTGCTAGTTGTGAAACTATGTCAACTGTAGACTTCAAATTTTATCCTGTTTTCCTTTTCTTTTCATAATTCCAGAGAAAACAGTCTTTAAGAAGTGGAGAGGCTTTAGGAAGGGAAATATAATTTAGACCCAGGCTTATTCCAGAGCACTCCTTCCAAATGGAACTAGTATGCTCTATCTAGGTAGGCAAGACTTTTTTTCCCCCTGTGAAATGGGTAAACTTTAAACAAAGATATGGTAATCCAATTTTGTCTAACATTTCCCTAACATTCTGATAGGACAATACACAACAGAGTCAAGACTTGAGCCGATCTCTTACCTGAGTTGATTAAAGAAAGAAACAAATAAACAAAAGAATGAACAGAAACTATTTCCTTCAGCAAATTCATGAATTCTCAAATGTGCACACATGAACTAGCTCCCTTCCTCTCTCTCTATCATTTTACACAGAGCCTCATTTACTTGATTATAAGGTAAAAAATATTTTGCAATTTGTTTCCAATTTCATCCTTTCATTAATTAATTCTTCAAGATGTTTAGATGATCCCACTTGCGTATTTGAAGCTGTGATATTTGAGGGAGTCATGCAACCCCATCTCTGCAAATATTGATCAGCCTGTTTGAAATACATAACATTATGGGTCTCTACTAAGCAGAGGATAAGATAATTTAATTTTCCATCCCAGTCCACACATGTATAGATGGAAGCAAACATATGCATACTACACACATGCTCCTGTAAAATTGGGCAGTTTATCTTGAATAATTCATTGTTTGTGGAACTGGTAATTGGAATTAAATTTAAGCTCCATCTTTGCAGCACTGAACAGTATTTGAAAATAGAAAACTCACACATCAATCTGTCCTTTCTTCTGCAGGGTGTCATCAGGCACATCTATTGGCAAGCTGCATAAGCAATAGTGTCACCTCGGAGGACGACCGGAACACTGACAGGTACTTCCAGGCACAGCCCTGATGAGGTCAAATACCCTTAAACCTGCCTTGTTTGCTGATCTTTTAATCAGATTCAACTTGACTGTGGCCACAGCACAAGGCTTTCTGACAGCCTAGGACAGCAGATGACAGCACAATATTTTGATTTTCCAGCATTTGATGATATTTCAGCTCTCTTGCAGCCCTCTGTAAACTAGCACAGTGTTTTATAGAAAAATGGGACAGGCAGTTAATTGCTTGGGATGCTAGCTTTGTCTCTTTTGGACGTGAACTGACGGCAAAAGTAGTGTGAGCATCTTAGCACCATGTGAGAAGTGGACATGGTAGACCATCGGTGACCCTAGGGCATGACCCAAACAAGCAGGACATCATATCCTCGGATCTCGAATTGTTGTGGGGAACCAAGGAAACGCTGGGTGCTTTCTAACCCTTCTGATCTTCTTGTGACCTTGCAAAAATGTCTCCTTTGATGTGGAAAACCCAACATCTTCAAATTCAGAAACATCCCTATGGTACAATGTCCCAGAGTGGGTAGCGTGTTCCAAGATCTTCTTACTTCAATTGCTTAATACATCCTTGGGAGACACAGTAGGAAAAAAAAAAATTCTTTGGCGGGAGGAAAAGAAGCATTTTTTTTTTTAAATAAACTTACCATAAACTCATAAGCATTTCAACGAAACCTTTTTCTACCAGGGGTTCACAAGATTGGAAAACTAAACTAATTTGAAAGGACAGGAAATCCATTACCCTTGAAAATAGTGTCCTTCTTACATTCATACTCATTTGAGCTTAACATTTTTATTTGTTCTGGAAAAAAAAAAATCTCCTGTTGTCTTTCGCCAAGCTCAGCTAATGTCTCAGTGTTCACCTCTGTTGTCATCACTTCTTCACACTGTTGCCACGGCACCAAAAGTCACTACGAACCAAACAGCGTCCCAGAAAGTTACTAAACAATGTCATAGAGCAGAATCAAGGTAGATGCGATTTATATCAGCATGCTATCGTGAGAATTGGCTCATGTCTCATTTTCAAGGTGGATAGTTTAGGGTGGATTGAGGAGAGCTTAAGCAGGTGGGTTGTGGCTGAATCAATAAGCCTTGTTTTCGGTCAGAGTTCTGAAAGTGTCAGAAAAAAAAGACATTGGATTTCATCAGAATGAAAACCAAAATAAGACCACTCTCAAGTGTAGAACGGAGGACAGCAAGCTCTTCGGACTTTGTATGATGAACTTGCATCACTGAGAACTCGGGAGGAATGTAAGGAAGCAGCGAATAATTGTCTAGTACACAGCAGACTATTTAAGTTTATTGCCATGACCTCAATGAAGAGGCCTTAATGGCCTTGGCATCATGACCTGAGCTGTATTTTTCACATTCCATGTGGTCTCCTAATTGGCCTCTGTCCTGCTTCCCTCGGTGGAAGGAACTTTTTCAAAAGTACTTTCTCTAAATACAGATGTAAAATAGAATTACTGAAATAAAAATAGTAGGACTGAAAATGACCTCCGTGGTGTGATATTGGTCCCTTCGGGTCGCCTGGCTAAAGAAGATGTCACTGGTAACAACGAATTGCCGGTGGGTGGCAGGTAAGCACCAATTCAAGAGCTACAGTTTCACTGGCAATTTCTCTGTACTTCACTACTCTCCTCTCTTCCTCTTCCCTCCTCTTCCCCTCCTCCTCCATCCCCTCCCTCTCCACTCTCCTTTCCTCTCCCCTTTCTTCTCGTGCTGGTTAGTGTTTGACACAAAGTAAAATCCCCTGGGAAGAGGGAACACCGATGGAGGAATCGTCTTTATCATACTGGCCCATGAACACCTCTGCATGGTACTCTCTTAATTAATTATTGGTGTGAGAGGAGCTAGCCAACTAGGGGTGGAGCTCCCCTGGGCAGGTAGGCATAGGAAACACAAGCAAGCAGGCCACGCAGAGTGATGCTGGAATCAGCATTCCTCCAAAGCCTCTGCTTCAGTTCCTGCCTCCAGATTCCTGCCTTGAATTCCTGCCCTGTCTCCCCTCAGTGAGGGAGTTGGTGTGACCTGCAAATTTTACAGTAAGTCCTTTCTTCTTGGAGTTGCCTTTGATCAGGATTGTATCACAGTAAGAGGCTCAAACTAGAACTCTTCTTTTCCATTTTTTTCTTTTACTTCATTTACCTTCTCTCTTTTCTCTCTTCTCTTAGTCTTCATTGCCTTCTTTACCCTCCCCCTGAGCCATACTCTTCTCACGTACTCTAGTCTACTGAGTAACTGTGAGTACTTTGCCCCTTTCCCTTCTATTGTCCATAATGAAAGAAGACTAATGCTGATCACAGGAAAGCGATGGTACAGGCTTTGCTTTAGCCTGAAATGCTTCTCGCCACTTAGTATGTCATGAGGTAGAAACACTGCAAAATATAGGAAGTGTGGTGGTGGTGTCTGAGTCAAAGCTCACCTGTAGAGATTTTAAGTTTATTTCCACTTCTTATACTGCAGAGGAGCAGGGGTTCCTGATGAACCACATTCCAGGTACCTTGTATGAGTTAGAATTAGGGCATTAGCATCTCTTAGTGGAATTGCTTTGGCTAGAACCCACAACTTCTGGTTTTGTGAAATGGAGATCATAGTGCTATTTAATGTGGGAGATGCAATTGGCCTCACATGTTGCAAATATCCAACAAGTGTTAGCTCTTACTTTACTTCTAGACCTACCTCATCGGCAGTCTTCGACCTCATTCTTAATCTGCACCAACCTAAGCCACGACGAGGTTGTTATATTCCAGTATGATGGATAATCCACACTGTAGCAGAAAAGGCGTGATCATGGTCTGGCAGTTAGGCAGCCACACATTCAGACTCTAGATCAAATCCAACAGTTAGTTTTGGGAACTTGTAGCTTTGAGAGCTTGGGGTGAGTTTGCTGTTGTTCTATTGCTCTGTAACGGTGCTGTGTCTTTATTTTCAACCTCCTCACTTTACTTTGAGCCCCACAGTCCCTGTCAAGTTAATAAAATACATTCTTTAAGTTACTTAAAGCATAAGAAGTGCTTACCAATTCTCAATGGACTTGAGAGTCTCAGTTTCTCTACCTGGAAAATGGGGGTGAAGTTGTTAAACCTGTGCTGTCCTGAGTTGATACAACTCTTGTGTCTTAGGGTGTCTACCTCTGTGATAAAATAACCCAAAAGCAACTTGGGGAGCGAAGTGTTTATCTTAGCTTACAGTTTCACATCACAGTCCATCACTAAGGGAAGTCAACTTGGAATTCCACTTGCTTTGGGGTCTGCACACTTCCCTTTCCTGGTAATGAATTTGTTGGACTCAGAGCTTTATCTGCAGGTACATTTGCATACTCACATGTCTCCAAATATTGCATTTAGCAACCACAGCAGATGCAATCCCTATCTGCATTGAGGTATGCACACACACACAGACTACTCTGAACAGGCGATTGTGTTTCTCCTCTCCTTAACAACCTTCCCACTTACCCTGATTCCATTCAGTTGTGCCTCAGTTATGTCCAGGTGTGAGAGGAAGGGAACTACTTTGGCCTACACTGATGGGGTGCACATATGCACTAAGGCAAACTATGCTCTCTGAATGAACTTTTAGGGAAAAGCTTATTTATCATCTTACGCCTATGCATAATTGGGCAAGCCAATGATTAAGATCCTGTGAGTTGTGGGGAGGGATGTGTGCAGAAAAGAAACGTTTATATAACATAAATCTATCATTCAAAATAGAAGACCACTCAAAATATGCTGCCCCTTAGCATCCAAACTCTCCCATTTCCTGAACTTCATAAAAGAAAGTCCCACACAGTATTTGGGGTCCTTAGTGCTATTATATTCATGGGACCTGATGTCCCTGACAACATCTCAGACCTCTACTATTGCCTTGTTTTGGATAAAGTTCTTTTGCTACTTTTGCAAATCTGAATTCACTTGTATTTCAGTTCTTAAGTAAGAGGCCAAGAACCTGGAAGAGACATTTGGCCCAAACCTCAGCGACTGGTAATTGTTTTCCATGAAAATCACTAAAGCCAGGCTTACAAACTGGGATTGGGAATACCAGGAGGGAAGGGATGGTCTTTGTAGATTATAAGTGAGGGGTGTTTGCAATGTATCCTAAGGAAAAAAAGAAGATACGAAGGAATGAATCCCGTGACTCATTGAAGAATTTCAAGTAGTGGAAATGAGCTTTAAAATGGGTTATAATTAGAACTACTTAAGATTTACAGTTTTCTTTTCATTTTCCTTTTTTTTTTCCGAGTAAAAACAAAGCACGGATGTGATTAAGGCTAAAAATTCAGAAAAGGAAAGATGCTTAAAAAGAGAGTGGGGATAGATGACAACCTCCATCCCCAGATGGTTTACCAAAGAGAACTATCAGTTTCTCAAAGAAGAAAACAGCTTTAAAGGGAGAAATGTTTGCAAAGAGGGGGGCAATGTTTGGTGGTCAGAGAAACAAGAGATTAGACACATAAACTCTTACGTGTACAGTAATGAGATATGTGATAACTCTGCTTCACCGGTGCTCATTAGAGCCTTATGGATTAACCTACGTAGAAGTTACCAATTAATTGAGGTGCACGCTGTGCTCATTACACAGAAGCAATGCCAACTCCTAGCTCCGAAGCCCTGACTGAAACACGGCGAGGCTCCGAAGAGCAGCCTCATGCCTCTGCCTTGATGGGCCATTGTTCAATAAAACATTACAGATCCAGTTGCTGTTGTAACCCCAGACTGTAATTTCAGTAAAAAAATAACGAGAACTTTGGGGAATGAGAGCAGTGTAAACTGAGTTAGTAGCGGCAATTGGAAAGACCTCGCTCGCCATGGTTCCCTGTTAAAACTGATAATGTTAATTAATAATGAAGTCTTAAAACCCCAGTTATTTGGCAAACAGTATTCATCTCCTATTGACTTAGAATGTAAATTACATGCAAATATCATTTTTGGCCTGGGTAGGAAGAAGGGAAATGAGAAAGGAAAGTGGACAAAAGGGGAGAATGGTTGGTTCTATGTGGTCAAGATCCAAACAAGGTAGCTATGAGTTAAGATTTGGTACACATGTGTTCAAACCAAGAACCAGAGTCAATGGGCAGCAGGAAGATGCTGCTTCTTTGCATGGATGACAAGAACATTATGTTGGAATTATGTTTCAGGTGGGAACATGAGATAATGGCTAACCCTTTCACAAACAGTCTTGATTTAAAGTTGGATACATAAAACACAGTCTCTTAATTACAGGCATCAAGAACACTGCAAGACAACTCTGTCTACCGCGTGCCAAGGACCGTGAATAATGATTGTGTCAACTAAGTAATGGTTCATACGAACTCATGTAACTGCATGCTTATAATACATATTATGCATGCTTGTCGTATGTACTGTGTCATTCTGCATTCCTATGGCAAAGGCAAGGGGCTGAAAGTGAACTGGGCTAGAAAGGATAAGGACCCATAGGCTCTCGAGCTATTCATTTATTAATCTTGCTTAACTTTATATCTTTGGGAAGCCTGGTATTCCTGTGCCCAAGTGATGTCTGAGCTCTGAGATAAAGAATAAGCGCCAGCATTTGGCTCTGGAGAGCAGAGCAGAAGAGAGCAAAGTGCGTGAGGAAGCAGGGACCCTGGAAATCCCTGCAGTATTTCTGTTCCTGCTTCATTTATTCAAACTAATATCTTTCGTAGTGTTGAGATCCAAACTCTAGTCTGTACACCTGTGTAGCAAGTGCTTTAGCCTCTCTTGCCTCTCTTGGTACTCTCTAGCCCATATCAGTAATTTTTAGCACTTACTATAACTTCTATTTGAATGACAGACTTGAGTACATCAACACACACACACACACACACACACACACACACACACACACACACACACAATGTGTGGTTTAACCTGTGTAATATACTCATATGGTTGTATAAACTCTGAAAGAAAACTCCCAGAGGATATGCTCCATATTCTTTTTCCACAAAACCATATAAAGTGGAAAAGCATGTCCACTAGTTTCATGTAAGTTGCACAAAATATTCTGCTGTTGTTAGAATTCTATAGGCACCATGCTCTTCTAGTAAGATGATGTATGGGGCAGTCGTCTGGTGGAGGCTGATGGGATGTAAATGAAACTAATTAAGGAAATGTCAAACATAATTAATAAAACAGGTTTAAGTTGCAAAAGCCCTGTCAGTGGAATGAATGGGAAGGAGCACTGCTGCCCCATTATGGGGAGCACCCGTTTCCCTCGTCCTCCTTTTCTCTAGGCTTTATGTAGCATCATTCAATTAGGTCCTGGAAAGCGACTTGACGCTTACTTCCCTCCTTAACCTCTTCTAAGCTTGATCCCATGGAAAAGGAGGGATATAAATTTGCCTGTTGGCCTGCAGCTTGGAAAAAAAAATTAATCGCCAACCCCTCATCTTTTCCAAGTACTACAGGACATTAACATAACCAATTTGCTTGAGCTGCTCCCTGGCTGCCTACTACAGCATCGGACCAGCCGGTAAAGCCAGGCTGCTGCTGCTGAGGCTACTTTCTTATAAGCATTTTCATAATATCTAAATACTGCAGCAGAGTGATTTGTGGGCTCCATTTATTATTGATAAGAACAAGAGAATGAGAGAGAGAGAGAGAGAGAGAGAGAGGCACAAAGAGAGACACAAAGAGAGACACAAAGAGAGACAGAAGAGAGAGGGAAGGCGGGAGACAAACAAAGCAGGTAAGTACCTTGTATTTATGACAAGCAAATTGGGGTATGCGCTGGAGTCAGTTACATTTGCCTAGGAGTAATGACGCCCAAGACCTTTCCCTTCCCCTGGGATGAGAAAAATAATGGATTCCCTTGCAGCTGCAGATGGGATAGGAGGGTGCTGTCATCAGGACAATGTTTACATAAGTCAGGCTGAGCATGGCGCTGTGAGCCCTGCCTGGAGTGTTTGCGTCAGCTCCAATCATTTCAGCCACTGAAGCATAAGTCCTCCGAAAAACCCACTACTCTGGGAGGGGCGGGGACTAGGAGTACAGCCAGGGGGAAGATTGTTCTCTGAAAGTCAACAGTGTTCCCGAGGAGCTCTCATACGAGGGCGATAACCTTGAAGAACAGAGGCCAATCCAAGGGAAGTAGGTTTGCCTGGTCTCACTTCAATGTAGGATATTTCTATTCAGTTCCTGTGTGCCTGCACCCATATGAACGGGTATTTAGTTTAATGCCATTCATCAAAAATTAATTGGGCATCTACACTCACTAGACTTAGAAGTTGAAGGAGAGATGGATGTAGTTCATATCCTTAGGGTTTTCAACCGATTTTGAACTCAAAATTAGTCAAGCAGAGACATTTTGTTTGTAGGTAGAGTTCCATCCCCCTAAACCAAGCATGATCGATATACTGAAGCTTGATATGTAGCCAATAAATCCAAAAACAATTGCAAAAAATAATTACAAATTATCAAATGCTAGGAATTACATCAAAATTATGAGCTTCCTGTAAGTGAAAAAGTTCATGATCGGTATTTGCTATTCTGCCTTCTAGGAAAACAAGTGAACGTAGGAAAGCATCCTATTCTAGAAGGCAGGAGAGTGGTCAGATATTCGTGGGATCAGTCAAAAGCACCCAGAGCCCAGCTCGATGAGGGTGTCACAGGTCACAGGTCAGATCAAAAGAAAGAAATAAGCTGGGCATGAGGTGCCAGCATTCAGAGATTGAAGCAGAAAAATGGTGAGTTTCAGACAAGTCTGCACTACATAGTAAGATCCTGTCTCAAACACACACACACACATACACACACACGGGGGGGGGGGCAGAGGGAGCACACAGGACTGTAATATATCACAAGAATTTGAAAATTCAAAGTGATATTAGATATAAAATATTAACAAGTGTTTATCACGTGACAGTGTGTTCATTTGTTTTTATTTTTAATTTTGACATTATCTAAAATTCAAACTGTAGAGAACAAATTTCCATTCCTTTTGTATTATGTTGGATAGTAATTATGATATGGTAACAGTTATAGCATGATCTGGGTATGCAGGATTGATTTTGATTTAATCTGATGGATTTAAATCAACCCATTCATGTTTAATAATAAGAATCAGGGCAAACATTCATTCCCATATTCAAAAAATTTGTTTCTTAAATATTGGAAAAGATTAAAAAGAGTGTATGCTTTATAAAATAATAAAAGGTAAAACTTCCAGAAAGACCTAGAAGTTTCCATCAAGAAGACTTTCTTGGAAACTTTGTGTCTCTGTTTGACCCTTTCTGGATGTCATCAGAGGCAATTAATGTTCAGAGTTGTACATTTTGTTATTTCTTTGCCATGTAATTTAAAAACATGCATTTGTTCCATTAATTATGCATTGTTTCCTTAGATGGTTTTGAGCTTCAAACTGTAGAAATAATTAATATATGCAATTAGCAGTTAAATCTTTTTCTTGCAAATATAATATTAGATCATTTCATGTTGCTCCCCAGGTAAACCTGTGTGTTGTGCTCTTACACTTATATCTGACTCATTTGCCCTTGAGGTTGAACTTGATTCCATATGTGTGTTGACCATTCATATTACTTTGTGAAATTGAATTTATCTGCTGGGAGGTTAATATTGTACTTGTTAATTTGGAATGTGTGTGCATTTGTATATTTGTGTGATTTCTGCCTTGACATTTTCATTATTTTGACATCTTTTGATGGATCCATAACTTTAATTTTAATTAGATCAAATCGATCATCTTTTCTTTTATATTTGTAATTCTAAGATAATGTTTAAGTAATGCTATTCTACCTTGAATATCTAAAAGTCCCTCCCCTTTTTATAATTTGTGCAATTTTGTTCTTCACTTACAGAAAATCTGTGACATACTTCTATCTAAGTGATGAGGTAACAATTTATTTTAGTCTCCTTTGTTTGAATAATCAGTGTCTAATTAATTTTAATTTTGAGAATATCTACTTTAATCTATGTGGATTGCCAGTACATATTTGTTACTCACACGGGCACAAATGCACATAAATCTGTGCCTACACAGACATACACATAAATACATGCACACACACAATAAATTCTAGGTAGTTAATTGTTATTATGCTTCATTTAAGGAATAAGGATTTTCCTAACATACGATCTCTCTTTTTTAATTTACAGTGTCAATACTATTTGATAACATTTTACAAATTCACTCATGAATATGTGTTCAATATTTCCAAGGTTTGTTGCTTCTTTTGTTGTCTTTTGGCTAGTTTTGCCACAGTATGAAAATGATAAAAACGCAGTTGAGTTGTGTGTGTGATCATGGACAATAAATGGTTTGTGATTCTCACAAGCTCTCTGCATACTCTGAGTAATGTGAGTTTTCATATGATGAACAATGAGACCCTTTTAGCTAAGCCACCTATACTTTTGATTTCAATTTTCTTAACATCACACTTGCTGGGACCATGTTTCAGTGCTGATTAGAAAGAGCAGTAGTAGGCGTCTGAATTATACTTTACCTTGGAAATAATTGTAGTATTTTTACCAATAAGTATTGTATTATTATTCATGTCACAAGATGAACCTCTAACTACAAGGTAATTTCACCCGTTTCATCATTTACTAAAAGGACGACTGAGTTTCTTCCTTGATGAACAAGATCAATTTCTTTTTATTCTCCAATCTCCAAATACATTGAACAACCTGATTTTATTTCCTAGAAGAAATCTAACGTTATAATGAGGGCAGTATAGTTTGGGGATTATGGACAGATCTTTTAAGTTAAATAGACAGATTTAAATTTGAGTTCTAGTTTCTTCTGAGTTTAGCAAGCTATTAGGGAGGTGGGCCAGAGGGTGTGATTAGGTCTGGATGGAGGTACTGCCTTCAGAAGACATTAAGGTCAGTCTTATGAGATGTGAGTTAGTACCCAGAAGAGGTTTGTTACAAAAGAATAGCCCCTCCCTGGCCACTCTGGCTTTCCATCTAGGTATAAATCTCTGTACACCTACTCCTGTGGTTATTATCCTCTGCCATGAGTGCCTCATCAGAACCAAACTGTGCTAGACTAGTTCGCCGAAACTTCTTAACTATGAGTTAAATAAATCTTTGTTTTGCAACACCTAGCCTCAAGTATTTTGTTATACAAACGAAATGGACAAGGACACTGTATTCGTTAGTTTTCTCATTGTCACTACGAAACACAGGGCGAAGCAGCTTAAGAGAAAACAATCTCTCTTGGATTGCATTTATCATAAGGGGAAGCATTTCAGGACACAGAGAAAGTACAGTGAGAGGATCTTGCCCTGCAACTCAGTAGATCAGAAAGTGGAGAGGATGCTCTCTGCAGTCTTTTCATTCTTTTAGGGGCCCTAATGATGGGGAACATGCCAGCGGCACTTAAGGGGGTCCTTCTGCCATCTGTCAGACCTGTATGCTGGCACTCTCGCAGACACACCCAGACAACTCGCTCCACACAGATGCCATAGGTGATCCTTAAGACAATCAACTGGGCAATCAAAGTTGACAGCACACACCCTGACAGCAAAAACTGGCGGCTCTCCATCACTGTTGTTGGTACCTGATGACTTCTTTCTTGATGTGCCAGCTTAGAAGTTCAAAAACTCCATCTTACAGATTTTGAAGTTTAAGTAGCTAAGGTACCTGTACAGAACATTCAGAGAGATACATTTTTTTCTTTGCTAAACAAGAGAGAGCATAGACTAGACTTGAAGTAAGTCTACCAAGAGAAAAGAGGCCTCTAATGGGGACTGAAGGACCCAGGGTTAACACTAACTACATCCTATGTTTTGCTGTCAACATACACTATTTTCCAGTGGAGTTTTATGAGCAGAACTGCAGTTTAATAAGAGGCTCATTTGCAGGTACACTTCCCACCCACTGAAAAGCTGCCTTGGCTTTCTAAGAGTCTGATGGGAGTCCTGTGGAGGCACAGCCCTCTGTTAGCAGCTTACCTTAATGGAAATGAATTGCATCCATTGCCACCCCCTTACTATGCATTACTGTGTTAGCGTAAGCTGGATAAAGACTTACTTTTTTCACTGCCAGAAGCCTGCTTAGTTTTAGTTCTTTGAGCAAATGTATAAATGGTACATTTGAGGATGCTTCCTTCCTTTCTTAGTATATAGCACTTCGGGTGGTGCTAAACGCTAACTTGAAATTAGCTGTTTATCTTTTATTTGATGTGAAATAAACCTTAAAACATTCTGGTGTGCATCATGTTCTCTCTCTGTATCATCGTACACGGATAATGAAGTAAACACATACAAACACACACATACACACAACACATGCACACAAATATACACAAATACACACACACAGACATGCATACACACAGAAAGATAAATCAACTGCCACTTAATATTTACCTAGACCACAGTAAAAATAAATGCTGGGTTTCTTTTTTCCTTTTTAAAGCAAGCAAGTTTGCTTCTTGGGGCTACTTATGTTGGTTCAATAATGTCAGCTTCAGTACCATTTCCAATTGCAAACAACATTTTGCTGAGTGTCCTCTAGACTTGGCAAGGCAGGTACTTGAATGGACAATTAGACGCAGAAGGGGCTGAGCAGGATAAATAACCATCTCTGTGCTTGTCCTCATGCTCCTCCTGTAAAGCCTGAAGTCCTTAGATGTCTGTGGATTCCTGCTCTGTCTGAACAGTTTCTCTTGTGACCTTCTGTTTCTATGTGGACTCATGTTCATTTTGGGTCATGTGAGCCTCAACTGAGTTGAACCACACTACGTAATACACAGCCAGTGTATGGAGGAACCAAAAAATCTCATTAATGTTTTTCATATTCTAAGTTGTATTTTCCTATATTGAGCAGCATATTGTATTTTCCTCATGAGTATGGCATAATATTGTTATATATTAAACACAATCATTGAGTTTTAGGAATAAAAAGAGAAAAATAAATATGTGCAATGTATTTAGCACATGGAAAGCTCTCGGAGTAAGCCTGGAATCCACGTCCCTCAGTCCCCTAGACCTGGGTCTTTTTCTTGAGTTCTACATCTTCTTTTTGTCCTCAGTGTGTTTTCTTTCTCTTGTTCCTCTTTGTTTCTACAATTCTTGCATCTGTATTATGAGTCACACAGTGTCCTCGGGAATGGAAGATCTGAAGGATGTACATTGATACAGACTCATTAGCACCTAAAACAAATCTGACCATTCACACAAACTGGAACAACTCAAATATTAGTATGAATAACCACCAAATTGTCAAGGTCATTGTCTTAATTACTTCTTCTGTTTCTATGATAAGTATCCTGGCAAAAGTGACTTAGGAGAAGAAGGATTTGCTTTGGTTCACCATTAAAAGGTACAGTCAGTCATGGTGGGAAAGTCATTGCATTAGGTCCTTGAGGCTTCTGTTCAGATTGTAGCAGCAGGAAGGGACCAGAAGGTGATGCTCAGCCTTCAAGGATCTTAGGTTAGGAAATGGTGCTGCATGCCATGGGTAGATCTTCTGACTTCAATTAGCCTGTTGAAGAATGTGCCCTCGAAACAGGTTCATCTCTCATCTTTTATATCTCATCCTAGATCCCATCAAGTTGACAAATAGAGATTAACCATCATAGTCATCAAAAAACAAGTTAAGTCTGAGATATGTTACTAGGAGTTTACATGAATCTGACCAAGGAAAATGAAGAGGAGGAAGATTTAAAAAAAAGGATAAGTCTTAACAGGATCTGAACAAAGATGACACCAGTAGACAAGGTGTAGAATGTAGAATGGGGAATCTCTTGGGGCCCACCCCTGCATGAAGAACCATTGGCAGCTAAGAAATGCCGAGGGTGGGAGGAATAGTCTTTCCCAGAGATAAGCCCTAATTGGTTGTTCAATACCACATAGTTAGGTCTGAATTCTTATGTACACAACACTAATAGACTATGTTGTATTGGTGATATACGTAGACACACATACACATACATATATAATATATATTATACGTACATGTATATATTATATATATATTATGTAGGTATACATATATGGGCATTATATATACATACACGCACACACATACACACACACGTGTGTGTATGTGTGTGTGTGTGTGTCACTAACAATTAAAAAAAAAGGGAGACCATAAATTTGAAAGGGATAAAAGGAGGATCTAAGAGAGGGGCTTGAGGGAATAACAGGAACGGAGAAAATAGTATGATTAATGAAACAAAAGGAGAATTCAACTTGCTATCATAAAGTATATTTTCCTGTTTCTGTTGAGTAATATATGAAACGAAACGAACACTGAAACATGCAGCTAAACTATTTAGCTGGCTCAGTGTCTGTGGTGGTTAATCTTGGTTGTTAACTTCATTGGATCTGGAATTAACTAGACAACATGCCAATGGGTGAGACTTCAGTGGAATTTCCTAGAAATACAAATTAAAAGGGTGAAGACTCTCGCTCTGGGCACTGATACCTTCTAGAAGTGGCCCAGAGAGGTCTGAGGTTAAAGTTGTGACTTTTTGCCTGCCCACCTTCCCACCTTGCTTCTGGGTACATCTTCCTCTTGCTACCTCTGCTGCCATTCTGCCCTGACTTCAGAACTCGTTCTTCAGCCTTCCAATGTGACTGAAGGTCAGTGGTTGTTCACTAGTCCTCCAAGCTTTCAGCACCAGGTGGGAGAGACAGAGGCATCCAGCTCTGTGGGTTGAGTAGTCACTTGCCTGGGAGCCTGTCCTGTATGCAAATAGATATTTTTGGACTAGCAGGTGTGCATCCTATATGCTAACTTAATAGAATCCCATTTGCTTTGTTATCTATGTTAATTGTAACCATTCTGTTTCTGTGATGGACCCTAACTCACACAGTGACCCACACTCATAATCTCGACACTTATGAGGTTCAGACAGGAGGATCTCAAGTCTGAGTCAAGGTTGAGTTAAGCAGAGAAACTCTCAAAAAGTCCCCCAAACAAAGCAAGACAATATAAACCCAACAAAATCACCTTTATCTATAAAACTGCATGAAATTTCCATTTGGGACATCTAAATATGTTAATCCTGGCGATCAGCCTTTGAAGTCAAAATGTTCTACTCTCTGATTCTGTTGTCAGACACAGGCATGATTCAAGAACCAAACCCACAAAAAATCCCTGGAGGAGATGGCTCAGGATGTAAAGCGATGATTCCAGAATCATGAAGACCCGAGTTCTGGTTCACAGTACCCATATGAAAATTCTGGACTTGCAATGTGTGTCAGCAACCCAAGCACTGGGGCATAAAGTCAGTGGGTTCCTTGGGGCTCTGTCATTCAGATGAAACAGGAAGCTCCAGTTTTAGTGAGAGACTCCGTTTCAAAAAAAATAAGATGAAGAGAAACAGCAGAGGACAACCTGACGTTGACGCCTGGCTTCTGCATGGACCATGGAGGAGTGTACCTGCATGCATATCACCAAAACACACACACAAAGAAACAAAAGACATACTTGCCTGGTTTAAGTACTATTTCATCTACCTTCAACAATTATACCATGGCAAGCCAGGAAAGGAACACACAGCTCACTAATGGCTTCTTTTTTTTTTTTTTTTCAGGAAATAAGGCAGACAGTAGTCCACCCCACAAATTCCACCATGGAATTCTAAAACCTGACTGCTAGTGACCTGTGTTCACAGAGAGAGAAGGGCAGGGTACAGGATCATGGGAAATCTCCTCTCTCTCTCTCCCCCCCCCCCCTCTCTCTCTCCTTGGCCTCCATTCTAATTAACCCACGCCCCGTCATTCCCCTCCCCTTCCTTTCTGTCATCTCCATTTCACAGCATCACTTGCCCAGAGAAAAGAGGCTGCGACACATTCTATTTAGAAAGTGAGTGTCTCACTAGGGGTGACAAGTCTTTTTTTGAGGTCATTTATCTAATTGCTCTTTGCAGATAAGAATTAATTAGCCCGATGATTTTTCTTCGTTTTTGGATGGGTTCCCCACCTGAAGAGAAGAAATTCATTGGTGTCAGTGATTAATTGCTCAGCCAGAAGCACACTGCCTCGCATTTGTAATAAATGCCGGCTGACTCCTCGGGTCACATTAAGAAGCAGGCAGGTTGTGCTGTAATGTACAGCATTATAAAGCACTTGTATAAATAGGGGCAGAAGCATGTGATTGTGATTAAATATTTTAATACATCACAGGGTGAAAGCATTTCGGGATGCTGAAAGCAAAAGCCCCCACTTAGGGTAGCCATTCTCTTTCTGTCAAGAGGCACAAAACATCTCATAGTCAATGATAGAAGGTAGCATTTCAAGATAGGGGCTTTCTGAAATGACCACAGTGAACCTCTGGGTTTGGTTTCTCGTTTCTGGCTGCCTCTTTCACTTTTTGAGGAAAAGCCTCCTACAAGGCTGAGCTTACTTCCAACATCACATTGACTTCAAGAATGAAAAGCAGTTGCTATTTGGGTTACTTTTGAATACGTTTTGCAGTAGTGTGTGTAAGAGGGCCCTGGACCTCAAAAAGAAGCACCTCTGTTCAAAGATGAACAAACGAAACATGTTAGGGCTCTGGAAATACGAAATGCATCTGCACAGAAGAAAGAAGCCTCTGAGAGAATTCAGAGCATCAGGGTTACTCTCCAGAGTTGAGCTGGTGACTAGTCAAACTATGAGGAAATTCACCTGAGATAGTCACTTTATTCTCCGTGTCTGCCACAACATTCTATGGGCAAACGTGTCTTTGCAGTTACTTTAAGGGTAAAGTAGACAATCCCATGAGCTATTGGTGCTTTGTCTAAGAAGCACTGAGCGATGAAGAGAGGCAGCAATGGTACAAAAAATACTTCTGACTCCCAAGCCGAGTTCTTTCTACATATGCGATATCTATCTACATCTACATCTATCTCTCTAGCTCTATATCTATTTAAATAAAAACTCCTAAATACGGAACAATTTAATTGTACATGATGGCAATTAAGATAGGTATCCAAAACTTGCTGGGATTATAAAGCGAGTACTCTTTGAATAAGAACATTTCAACGAACGTGATTTTCACAATGTCTAGTTTGTTGTTTTTTTCTGGGAGGCTGACCTATGAACAAGATTAGTAAAAAGAACGTTTTGTTTGAAAAGGTGAGCGATATGATGTTTATTCTTGTTTACCTGTTATTACTTAAAAGAATCAAATCTGATGAGGCTCTTACACCCTAGGCAAGGAGGGCCAAATATGACTGAGAAGCTCGTGTGCTTCTTGTGTGAATAATTGCATAGTCTACGGTTTCATTTTTAGCTTCACTTTCCCACTTGGTAAGCCAAAAGGATGCACACATAATAGGTCCTTAATAGGCACCTATTCAGTAAACAAGCAATTTTGAAGCTAGGCCCTTGAGTAACTTGATACCTTACCCTTGTCTTGACTTCCTTTCTCCTAAATTGCTTATAAAAGGAACAACTGTTCCCTGAAACTGTATACATGATGTGCAAAATTTTATTACATATTATGTAATGTATGAATGAATACATGATTCAGTAATATGTAAAAATGAATACATATATAGAACATGAATGCTATACTGTATAGTTTTGATATGCAGATATACATATAACAATTGCATATATAATGTGATAATATTATATGCAATACATTTAATAGTATGCATAAGCATGCTGAATAAACAGTGTACAGATTCCATGTATGTAATATGAATGTATGCATACATATATTTAAATATGTGTACATGTGTTCAATATCCATACATAAATCAATATTTCTGTTATCTGCATATGTATTTATCAGAAAGCTAAATTCATACCGTGTCCCCAGTTTCAATTCAATTTAGAAGTTACTTCCAGTCTTCTGCCTTTTCCATGGTCATAAGTATCTTCTCTGATAGTAAGAAACTCACCTGAATCCCTTTCGATATATTTGCTTATTGTGCCTAATCAAATCAAGCTCTCGTTTAATGTAACTGGTCCCTTATCTATGTTGGCTGTTCACTCACACAACCACTAGTTTTCCTTGCATGGATCTGTTTCCCTCAACCATTGGATATAACCCATCCACCATGTTGGATGCTAAACTGGAGGAAGTGAAGGGGAGAGAGAGAGAGAACAGAGGAGGGAAAGGAAGGAGAGGATCAGGAAGAGAAGGATGCAAAGGCAAGGGAAGAAGAAAAGAAAAGAGCATACGGGAAAGGAGTTGTCAGTTTTGTAAAATGCCGTACACAGGAATCACTGGAAAGAAATGAAACGGCTAAAACAAGCAGAAGCCACAAGCTTTGCTTACTAAATTCAATGGACGTAAAAATTGTTCCCTCAAATCATTGTAAAGTTAGCTAAATGCTTCCTCTCTGAATATCTATTCCGCCGCAAATAGGTATTGTAAACAGAGAGCTGGAATCCTTAAAATCTCTTGCGTATTTCTAGATCCAAACAAACCTTTGCCTTCGTTACATTATTTTCTGCCAGTCAAATTCATTCATTTTCCATGCGGGTGGTATTTACAAAAAGAAACTGAGTTTTTATAACAAGGGAAACCTATAAAGTAGGAACTGCGCAGGAAAATTATGGATCTGAGTATTTTTATTTTTAGAGCCGTGTAAGTTCATTGTTCACAGCTATTTGTGAATGCATTGGCATTTCTCTTCTAGTAAGATTCTACATCCTCACCTTTGACCGACTTAATTCCCCATGCAGAACCGGTTCACGGCCTTTGACAGCATTTTAATTAAGATGTATTGTTACAGTTTTTATTTATGTATGAGAGTGTCTGTATGAGTGTATGTCCCACGCATGGGCGTGTTTCTGGAGGCCAGGAGAGAGCATCAGACCCTCTGTGGCTGGAATCACAGGCGGCACTGTGTCATTGCACGTGGGTTCTGGGAACCAAACCCAGGTTCTCTGGAAGAGCGGAGCAGTAAGCTTGCTGAGCCAAACCTCCAGCTCTAGTTTGCTGTCATTTTTAAAGAGTCCTTTAAAGCTTGAGTGGTATGAATTTTGTTTTTTTCAACAAATCATGCACATATTTCTTTTTCTTGGAAGAAATCTTTCTTATTCATCATTGGCCTTAAAACATAAGTTAAATGTTTTTATTTGGCTAATTTTCAACTTTTTCCCCCTTCTCCACTGTGTTGTTTCTTACCTTCCTATCACACTCTTCTACCTCCAAATTGTAAGATTACTCTCTAAGCCCCCTCCTATTTAATCATCTAATCCCATACCTGTGTTTTTGTGGCTGATGTTACTTAAGAGGCTTCAGGTTGTTCTTAATTTTATTTCTAAATGTCAAATCAATTGTTGAATAATCTGTCTTTCTCCCCACTGAGAAATTCAAGCTTTCTGAAGTATACAGTCCATATAGATGTGGGCAGATCTCCGTAGTTTCTATCATTTTCTAATGATGTATCTGTTGATCCTCCACGTCAAAACAAGCTGTTTTAATTACTTAAAGATTTCCATTAAATTTTCATACCCGGCAAAGCAATCTTCCCCGTTATTCTTACTCATAGTGTTCCTGCCTGTTTTCATGAATTTATTCTTCTAGGTAAAAGTTATTATCAGCTTGTCAAGGTTTTTAATAAACACATAGGATTTTAATGTGAGTGCCATGGGACTTATAAGAGAACTTGAGGGAAATTAGTGTCTTAAAAATTCTGGTTATTTCATCCACAGAAGAAGTTCCTTGTCTGTGATTCAGGTCCTATTTTATGTCTTATAGGAAAATTTTATTACTTTCCTAAGTTTCATCTGTTCCTTGTTTGGTTTATTTCTGACTCCTTTGAAGATTTAATTGCCATTGTAAGCAGTTTCAATGCTAGATCTTGTTAGTGGTCGTTGGTTTTAAAAGGAATTAATTTGTATATGGGTACCTTAGTTTCATGAATAATACTTGTAATGACTTCATTAATCATCTGAGCAATTTCATATATGTGAATACAACATCTTAAAGTCGTAATCACTTTATGGCATCCTGTCATATTTTATGAGCATGTGTATGTTCATGTATCTGTGGGAATGGAATACACATGCGTATGCAGCTGTGTGTGGCTGAATATGCAGTTATCCACTACAACTGTTACTCTGGCAGTGCCTGGCTAGTGCTTGATAACAATGATAATAAATGATAAATAAATAAATAATAATTAACTAAATAAATAAGTTAATAATAAATAAAAATAATAAATTAATAAATAAATAATAAATAAGTTATAACAACCATTTATGAATCACTAATTGATTAATTGATAATAACAATGGTAACAGTGCCCTTGTTTCATTTTGACAGCATTAAACCTTCTTTGTATATTACAGGTCAATATGGCTTCTCCTATGCCATTATCCCAACCTGCATTGCTTCTCCCCTCCTCTTTAATGGCTTCTTCTTTCCCTAACACCAGGGAGAATGCCCTTCCCATTTACTCTAAGATGCACAAGACTCTTGTTTGCACTATCAGTTGCCTGAGCTGAAGGAGCCAACACAATCCTGTTTCTTCCAAGTTTACAAAACGAGACCTAAACCGAATAGAAAAAAAAAAAACAAAACCCAAAATGTGGTGGGCAAGATAGGAGAGACACTTACAGCAAAAATCAGAGCACGGGAATTTTCATTTGCATACCACATAGTCATTGCACTGTATCACGAAACTTTATGGCTAAGCCAGTACCATTGAGTCTAGCTTATACTCTGTTGGTCAGTGGGGTAAATGGTTGGCCCGTGTACGGAGCTGCTTGTATACAAATGGCTTATTATCATATGTTGAGTTTGCCAGAGCATAGCTTGGTGTCTTTCAGACACTGGCACAACAGTCCCAAAATTACAAATACTGCAAGGGAAGATGTTTTCATCTTCAGATGATTTGTAAGCTTGTATCATGTATGTTAATATCCCATAGGCCAAATGAAGTCACAAATCTCATCCACAGTCAAACAATGATTGGAAAGATGTATCTTTTGTGGCAAATTTCATGATGCTCTACAACCATAAAATAACTTTCTTTTTTTCCAAAACAGATAAGGATGGTAACTCATAATTAGTAAATACCTACAGCGTTACAGGGACTTTGCTGGGCAATAAGTTATACACTGCTATTTGGTTCTTACAACGTTGACTGCACATGAGAAAAACGAAGCCCTCCCAGTGACTTGTCCTTCATGACACAGTCCCTATGTAATCAGACAAGAGCTTGCACGTTGCTCTTCCTGACTTCAAGTTCTAGGTCTTCCTTAGAACGAACACAAGGCTTGATGACAAATGAGTGTGTTAGTCACCTCTCTGTCATGAGCAAAATACATGAGATAATCATCTTATAAGGGAAGAGGTTTACTTTAGCTCCATTTCAGGTTTCAATCCCTGGTCACTTAGTCCGATTGCATCTGTGTCTGTGTGAGGCATCACAGAGAGAGAATATATTAGAAGAGGCTGCTCATTTTGTAGTGTTAAGAAGGAGAGGAGTACATGCAGAAATGGGTAAGGGTGTCAATATCCCTTCAAAGATATGCTCCCAATGGCCTAACTTCTTTTTACAAGGCCTTCCCCCTCTGAACTCTGGTGCTGGGCCAGAGCAAAGATAATTTTTGAGTGTGTGCCCCTGGGTTACAACTGGACCAGACTCACCAAACATTTAGAAGTAACATCTGGCTATAATTTCAGAAATAAAAACTGAGCTGAAAGTTCAGAAATTTTCTACTGTGACTGGAACTACATTAAGAGTTTATTGTAAATTAGAGTGAGCAGAATTATAGAATACATGTTCCCAGGACCCCAAATGACAGGCAATTTGCTCAGATGATAGCAATAAAGCTATATGCTTGGTGCACACACATTACATTGCAACCTCGGACTCAGAAGGGATGACTTGTGAACAGCGAGTGCTAAACATGCAGGACAAGGATCTGAGAATCCAGCAAGGGCATAAATTACAGCCTTAGATACATGGAGCCAAGGAAATCCTAGATCTAAAAGGAAGAGGAGGGAACAGGGAAGCACAGGTAGAGGGTGAGCTATATGGGAAGTTGCTATTGGCTTAGGAAGCAATGGTGCCATGCAGATAAGAAGTGAGTGCTCTAATATCTTATGGGTCTTACCTCTCTGATTTTCAGTCAATGTCTCTCATTGGGTAAATCCAGTTGAGGATGAGAAACACAGGGATCCCATTGGTGTAAAGCCTGTCTCTCGAAGGGTATGTGTGAATTTCAGTAGTTGGATCTAGATGACAGGCTGGAAGGAGTTAGCAGTGGGATTGAGTTCCACTATGGTAGTCACCACCCAGAGCAGCATGTGCTGATTGTTCCATGCCATTAAGTCTGTCTGCACAACAGCATGGAAAATGCATTCTGTCATTATCTTCCCCTTATTTCCTCCTTCTCTCCCATGACCTCATTATAACACACAGTGTCCTCTGTCTCCCACTAGCTACTCTTCGTTTACTCTAAGAACCTGACTTTGGAGAGATGGTGTTTGTCTGCCTCTGGTTTCAAGTTCTCTTGGCCCGTGGTTCAGGATGTCTATTCCACTGCAGTCCACGGCTCTGAGGATTGATGGTTTTACACATGATCGTAATGAAGAGTCAACAAAGTCCAGAAACCCGAGAGATTTCCCGGAGAGCCATCTTTGACAGGTCTGTCATCAATTGCCTTGTGATTGCTGATCATTGTTTTCCACTCTGAGACTATTCTGAATTTTTGCTTTAGCTGTGGTTAGTTTTCTTATTTAATGTGAACATCACCGCACTACTTTGTTCCCCTGCGCAGAAGAAATAAAGTGTTATGTGTAACAGTACTTTCTGAAATCTAATTAAAAATATAATGCAAAATACAAGTAGGTACTTTTGGTAATTTTCACTTTTAAATCAAACAGCAGGGTGGGGAGGTGGCTTAGCTAGTAGGTATTTGCTTTGAAAACATGGAGTTTTAGCTTCTTTTTTGTTGTTGCTGTGATAAAACACTGTGACCAAATGCAATTTAGGGAAGGGAAGGATTTATTTGGCTCACATTTCCAGATCATAATCCATCATTGAAGACCATCAGGGCAGGGATGTGAAACCGAAACCATGGAAGAACGTACTTGCTAGCTAGCTCACAGGTCACTTGCTAGCTAGCTCACAGGTCATGCTTACTTACCTTTTTTTTTTTTTAATACAGCATAGGACAACCTGGCTGGGGATGGAACTGCCCACAGTAGGCTAGGGCCCTTCTTCATCAATTAATAATAAAGGCAATCCTCCACAGGCATGCCTACGAGCTAATCTCATCTAGGCAATTCTTCAGTCAAGGTTTCCTTCTCAGAGGACTCTAATCTGTGACAGGTTGATAGTTTAAGCTATCTGTGATACACAGGGACACGAGTTTGATTCCCTGTGCCTGGTGGCTTGTGCTTGTAATTGCAGTGCAAGGGAGGCAGAGAAAGAGGAATTCCCCAAGGTTCACTGGCCATTCAGGCTAGCCTAATAATGAGCGTGAGCACACCCAAGTCCCTGTGAAAACCTTGTCTCTAAAGAAGAAAACCGGCAGGAGAATAAGGGGGATTGCCCCTGGAGTTTGCCTGAAGGTGACTCTGGCCTCCAAATGCAGGTGCATGATGCGTGCATACACACACGCACACGCACAAGCACAAGCACACAAATAATCATGGCAAACCATTTAACTCAGCTAATTTTTAAGGAGATAAAAATCCCTCTGTGAGTTTCTCAGTAAGTGCACCCATCTGTTGCTGAGCTCTTCTGGCCAGACGGTTGGAGTAGTTTTTCTCCCCAATCACTCAACAGTTTCTACTTCATGCTGACACTTTAAATGCCTCAACAACCCAACCAGCTCTGCAAAACCAGCTACTCTTCTCACCGTTATTTCCTGTCAGACCCACAGAACTCAATGAAATACATTGAGACATTGAGAGGATGAGTTAAGATTACATAAAAATGCCCAAAAGATTGAAAACATTGAAATTTACATCTTCCCAAATATGCCTGTTATATTTATTACCTCATCCCCTTCCCTTGCAGCTGGGAACTCTTTGAAGGGAGATTCCACCATGAGAACAAATAAATATTATCTTACAACTCTGGGTGTTTTATGCTTGCCATGGAATCATATATGCTCTGATGTACGTTCTTCAACTCGTGTTTTTAGGCATCTTTGCTCCATACTCCAACTGTTGGAAACTACACTCAATGGGCTTCACATCTAGATCACCTAGATCACTTGATCACCTATGATCACCTGATCATACCTAGACTACCTAGATCACTTCATTTATTTGGATGTAACCTTGTGTGTCCGGCCTTGTGTTTTTGTACAGGCTGTTTCTGCCATCTGACACCCCATGGTCATGTCTGTGCTTCTGGCAAATGTCTGTTCACCTTTCCACTGTAGTTTTCCCTCAGTCTTATCTTACCTTTATTAAGAATTAGCTACACTTTGTATGTGCCCTGCACAGTACTTGCATGTGTTCTCGGGTGTAAAATGCTTAGGTGTGATGCTTTGTGATGCCTTGCTAAATAAAAAACATAAGCAGTTTGAAGGCTATGAGCCAACCGCTGTCCAATATTCCATGGATCTGGATCTTCTGGGACACAATTTCTCTCATGAAGACATAGTCATCCAGGTTGACATCGAGTACAGCAGACAGGGCGTGTGTTCTGTGACCCTTTTGTCTATCTTTTCAAGTGACATTTTTGAATAAGCTTAGTCAGAATTCTCCACTGAGCACTTGATGGCTACACACCTCCCGTTGAACTTTTTCTCCCATTCAGGTTCTGTCTGGACTTGCATTTTTCTAGAAAGACTTAAATTGAGAAACTGGCACAAAACTTATGATAGTTTTCCCCGAACAAATCCAACTTCAATCTCCTTGGTGACTACGATGCTGAGTTCATGAAGGTGCCTCCCAAGGTTCAAGTTCATCTTCAGCTCCAACTGTGCCTGGAAGAGCCCTGACTCAGTTTTTCTGGCTTCTCATTGTTGGGCCTCATGATTTTGGCACTTCATGTGGCTTTATCCTTACAGAGCACCCACTTGGAAAGGTTTGACTGCATTTCTTCGCTTCATCTCTTCCTTTCTTCTTCCTCTCTCCTTTTCCTCCTTTCCTTCCTCCCTCTCTTTGGAATTATTTGAGAGAAAGAAATAGAAAAGCATGCCATTACCTGAAAACAAAGGGTTTCTTTCCAATATATGTACATACTATTTTTTTCTCCTGTGGCTTACTGCATCAGCAAAGATATCTGGCACAACTCTGAATGTGAGCGACACGAACAGCGAACAGACATCTTTGTTCCAAGCTGAAGGGAAACGTGTTGCATGTTTTATCATAAGCTGGGATGCAAGGAAAAGCCGTTCTATTCTTGCTCTTTATGAAACGGAGGAAGTTTTCTTTCCCGGTGTGTAGCAACACTTTACTATTAATGACCATTGACTTTTGCTTTTTCTAAGATGCTTGCACTTTCTCCTTTATTCTACTCATAAGGAGAATTACAGTTTTATTTTAGCTACTCGTCCAGCCTGGTAGACTTGGAATAAACTCTACCTGATACTGATGTTTCCTTTTATCTGTTGCTGGATTTGCATTGCAAACATTTTGTTAAAGACATAAAGCTTGTATTGACCTCTCATTGTCTTGTCTTGCCTGTCCTTGCTCATGCTCTACCTCTGAGCCACAATCTCTAACCTCTTTGCCTGGTCAGAACAAGGACATTGCTGACGTCAAAAAAGGAACTCATTTCTTTTTTGAGTTCCTTTATTTTTCTTCAGGAAATGAGAATTAGTGATTCAAAGCAGGACATTTTAATGTCTTTTGAAGCATCTTAGCCATTTGCTCCCAAGAAAACACAAGATTCCCCTCTTACTACAGAGTGGTATGGCATCTCTTCCCACCCACCCCCCTCACCCTCCTCACTCCCCTCACCTCCCATATAGCAGCAAGCAGCATTCCGTTGTTTAAGGTGAAAATGCCAGGATGACTCCATGCAAATTTAAATGTCTTTGGTCACCAGTAAAGGTGAATATTATTTTATTAATTTTTTCTGTGATCATTTACTTTCTTGCATGTTTTTCCAATGGGCACTCCTTCTTTTAATTCTGACACAGAGGGTCTCTTTATTGGATCTAAATTATATGTTGGGAAAATTACCCCAGCATGTTACTTTCTCAGAACCTTCCAGAAGCACAGTCGGAAGAAGCATACACATACGGAAGATGGTGATAAATTGCTTCTACAGGTAGTTCTTTAAAATTTGTCTGGAGAACTCTAACGTCAACATTTATGTTCCAGGATATGGTTATAAATTAGAGAGCAATTTATTATCTTCTATAAAAATAGAAGGTAATGAATATACTTTGAAAGAAGAGTTATACAATTCCCTTGCTTGCCGTGGCTCAGGGAAAATTAGGGAATTTAGCCCACCTGTGTTAGTCTAGTCCTCTCTTCCCTGTGTCTCTTTTCTGCAGCACTGCCCACACAACTCCCCTACAAAGCTCATACAGGTTTCTCTGTCCAAACTCAATAAGGCTAGTTACTCCTTCCTTCTACTTCCTTTTACCTGGATTTGCTCATCTTCGATCGTGGTTTAAGGCACATGAACGACAAATGCTAGGTGAACATCCCCAATGATGGCTCTTTCTAGGAACCGTTTCTATTTTCACAGAAGTACTAGTGGAATCATGGGAAAAAAAAACAAAAAACACTTGCACATACTGAAACATTTGCTAGAAATTGCAGCAGAGAACGCCAACCTCAGAATCATGGACTCTAAATTACCTCTGTGAACTTAGATAAAGAATTTATAATCTCTAGGTCTCTTATATTTCATTTGCAAAGCACCATACATAGAACATATCTTGTATATTTTATTTTATTAAGAACATAAAATAATATCGTGTGAATGCAAACTGTTATCAAAGAAGTTGGGATAGACCTATAATCACTCCAAGGCTGGCCCATCCAGCCTTGCTCCTTCTATTCTGAGAGTTGGGAAACACGTATAGAGCCAACATGAAACATAAGTGTTTTGAGTCTCTCAGAGGTTTCCATTATTTATGTTTACCTTAAAATTTTACCTTATCAAACTTATTACTAACTTTCAAAGACTTATGGAAACCAATTCATCAATACTGTTTTGTTGTTTTTGTTGTTGTTGACTGAATCTGTTTCTCCAGATTCTACCTGCATGTTAGAGTGGGTTTTCCTAACAGCTCTAATTTCTAAAGAGCCAGAAAACATCACGTCATAAGAATTCTTTGGCTTTTTCTGGATGACAATTTTGAGTGAAGGGTAAGAGAAGCCTAGCCAGTGTGGGATATCAGAGCATTGCAAAACCAGAGGCACACAGGAGCACAGAGTTCCTTGGCTCAACTGCAGTCAATGTTGGTGAAGGAAGCTGCTGATTTACAAACAGGACTTACATCTGTATGTCTTGATTGTCTCATCAATACCTGAATTCCTCTCCTTGCTTATCCCTACACGGCAGAGCCTTGGTGATGGAGTGTCCCAGCAGCTGGCTTCCAATGTGCCACCATCTCTTTAGGACTCTACTAGAGCTATGTGATCCACAGAACTTTAGATCTTGTATTACAGCCACTCTTAATGTAAATATTCAGTATGACATTTATGGCATCAACACAGCTCTCATATTTGTGCTGGATCTTGGCTCACACCCCGAGAAGCATCAGTTCTCATTCATGATGAAATTCTCTTCTTTTGAATCCTTTTCTACAGTCTATTCCCTTCCACTGGACATACAGTCTCAACTAGCCCTGGTACACAGCTGCTTCTGAGTATTTGTTATGAATACCACATAAATGGGAATAAGCCCATGTAGTCACAACTCTGGAAGACAATTTGGGCAGAGGAAGGGGATGATGAAGAAATGGGAAAGGGAAAATCATAGAGGAATTGTGGTTAAAGTTGATTGTATACACTTAGGAAGATGTCAAAATAAAATCCATTATTTTCTACAATTAAATTATGGTGTGTGTATGTGTGTGTGTGTGTGTGTGTGTGTGTGTGTGTGAAAGAGAGAGAGAGAAAGAGAGAGAGAGAGAGAGAGAGGTGAAACATCCTTTTCTATGGTGATAAAATAACATTGTCTTATTTCCTCTCTCTTTTTGAAGAATTACATACAAATGGAATGATCAAAGACATTGTACTTAGCATTCACATTACCTTAGTAAAACCTTATCAATCCTATAACATGTAGTTTCACCCTAATTGTTACAATTTATTTCATTTTTCTGTCAATATTGCCATTCATATATGTTTGTTTAAGGTTTTGTTTTGTTATTGTGCACATAGCCTGGGCCATATGGGGAAAAATTGTCTATGGCTTCTCCTTTGCAGATGGATGGTTGAACCACTGATACTTGTTTTCTAATGAACTCATAAGCCTTATCTTTCCCATCGCCAGTGTATTGGACTCCCCTTAGTATTAGTAAAGGTATCCTTCCCTTAGCTGTGTGTTTCTGTTCACATTCATTTCTGTTAACTGTTGCCTGTGGTTTTAATTGTCACTTCTCTGTGAGCTAATGCCATTGAGTATGACCTTACTCTCCTCACTGCCATTTTGGGTTTTCTTTTTGAGAAGATACCTGTTGATGTCTTTATCATATTTTTCTCATGAGCAGTGGCTGATTTCACTATATACTACTAACCCAAAATATAGTACCTTAGCATAGTGAGTACTTTATTGAAATCAAGTAAACTCTAGGAGAAGATAGATCCTCTTGACTTTCTGTGTCCTTCTCTACTGAAGAGGGCCATAGAAACCAGGAAAAAAAATGTCCTTTCTCCTTTGAAGTGGATCATAAAAGCTAGGTGGTTTCCTGCCCTAGCTCACACTCATAAAACGCCATTCAATAGCCATCCTTTCTGCACCACAAAGGAAGGAATAATCAGGGAAGTAGCAGGCCTTGCTTAACTTCTGATACCACACTCCGCCCTCCCCCTTCAGCCTGCCCCATTTATTCCCATCACAGCTCTACTGTGAATCCTATGTCTCCATCTTGCTCCACTTACCCATTTCATAAAGGATAGCACACAAGTTCTCAGATCTTCCCTTCTTGTCTTTACTCTGAGTCCCATGTCACACGAAAAGTCCTTCCTCAATCTTCCTCAGGAGTTTTTCTTCTTTTTCTTTTTTACTTGTTTGTTTTGTTTTGTTTTGTTTCAGAACCAGTCAGGGGACCCTATGTTGGTTGTGAAGATAGTTCTCCTCTACAGAAGGCTGTTCTTTCCTTATTGCTTTAGAAACTTCAAATGTTATTTTAGACACCAGTTCTTCTGGCTTTGCACATGTGTGAGAAGTTGCCTGCTTGTAGCTTGTCTTTACATTCCTTTTTTTTTTTTTTGAGGCAGGGCTTCTCTGTTGTAACTCTGGCTGTCGTGGAGCTCACTCTGTAGACCAGGCTGATTTCAAACTCACAGAGTTCTGTCTGCCTCTGCTTCCCTAGTGCTGGGATTAAAGGCGTGTGCCACCACTGCCCAGCTGCACTCTTTTAATGAATCAAAGTTCTCACTTCTAACTTGGTGGGATCTATTAAAATTCCATTTTACTGCTTTCTTTCTTGTTGCAAAATATTGATAAGTGAGTTTTGAAAGCACTTGCAGCTAAGGAGCGTGGATACATGCACACTAATGAGAGGCAGAAAGTCATATGTCCTGGTTCCATCGTTTATCTATCCAGCAGTGGTCTCCCCTCTGACTCTTACTTGAACGCTCACATAGTTCAAGGTCTGATGACTGTGATAGCACTAACTCAGCTCACCAATGTGACTCTGGTTGTCCTCCTTCCTATCAGCCCTTCCCAATCAAAGCTCTGTTTGCTGGTCAGTGTCCGTTTGTGTCAACTTGACACAAACCAGAGTTATGTGGGCCAAGGAAACCTCAACTGAGGAAAAGGCTCCAGCAGATTGGCCCCAAGGCCTGTCTGTACGGCATTTTCTTGGTCCTTGATTGATTTGGGAAGGCCCATCCCACCGTGGGCGGTGCCATTCCTATGCTGACCATCATAGGAGGCATGAGAAAGGAATTTGAACTTGAGCCAGGAAGAAAGACAGTAAACAAAATCCTGCCAGGTTCTCTGCCTCCATTACTACCTTGGGTGCCCTCAATGATGGGCTGTGATGTAGAAATGCAAACCTTTCCTTTTACAGTTGCTTTTTATAAGTGTTGTGTTACAGCAACAGACACAAAGGAATACACTCTCTGCTGCTCTTTCGCACTAATTTTCACATAATATCAGAAGATGCTTCCCTGGAGCCTGAGGACTGGCTGATAGCACTCTCTCCATATCCATTGAATTTCCATCTCTCAACAAAATGGACCTGCTTGCAGTCTCTGAATCTGATGTTGTCAGTGAACATATGTTTGCCCTCTCTTGGATTCAAACACACATTCTATTTTTTCTTTTTGTTATTGTATTTTCATTGTGCTTTCCTCCTAACCTAGAATTTAGTGATTCTTTACCCCTTGGGGTTCCTGAACTTCTGTGGGAAACCATTAATTGTCTCTCCCAAATGAATCAAGTATGTAAATATAAACAATTGATTTTACATAAAGCTGTAAGATATGTGTCTGTTAACGCTGTTGGTCTCCTTTTGGTATCTGGTGGGGATAGTTTAGGTTATGCACTGACATCACGCCCATTTCACAGAAAGGAGGAAGACCTAGGGACTTTGGAAGACCCCATGACAGTAACCGAGTAGGCAGGTGGTCTAGTCTGAGACAGGAAGTGATGGTTCAGTTGTTGAGTCTTCGGACTCTGGCTCTATTTATCAAAGTGTTAATGTGACAGGCTGGTTGACAAGACTTTGTAGTGATGACCTGGTCCGTCAATTAAGACATTTTAACTGTACTTCCTGAAACCAGAGCTTAAACACTGCTTCAGTGTTGATCATCTCATCATATTATGTTAACTATTTTTTTTAACTTACGTTAACTTATTTATTTTTTCTGTAAATTTGTACATATCGTCATGGGTTACCTTTACTTGTATAAACAAACTATTGAAGCTATTGTATAAACAAACTATTTAATTTAATTTTGAATATTTTATTCCATAGCTTAAATCATAGAAATGTATCGTAGGGGAAGAACTTAGTCACATGAAGCACACCCTTTCATTTGGGCACTAACTTCATTAACTCACAGCAACTTGTTTACCAGGCTTGTCTGTCCACTAAGCGGCATGCTTATTAATTGACTAGTATTTTAAAAGCCACAGAAAACACTCAGGGTTAAACATACACAGAAAGGGCAACAGAAGATTCAAGTAACATCTTTAAAAAATGTCCTGGGATCATAAAATCTAGAGATTCCATAAGTGGAATTTCCATTTGAAATCTGTGTAATGGCTTATACATTAGCCCGTCTGCTTACATCTACTGCTGCTTGAGGTTTTTAGTTGGACAAGAACTGAAGCTTTGTGAGGACTTTGATGGAGCAGTGTGGACAGGCAGGAGACACCTCTGGTGGACTACAGGGTTTTGATGATCCATGTGAAGAGGGCTGGGTGCTCCCCGCTGAAATAGACTGTTAAGAACTTTGTCAAAGAATGAACTCTTCGTGTAACCCACACCTCATTTGTCACCCTGATGGGCTGAGGAAAAGTGACATTTACAAACGGAGAATGAAAGCACATCCATTTCCCTAGCCTGACACCCTGATATAATAACTATTTACCTTGAGAAAGACACGCCACGAGTTCCGATTCTTGTGAATCTTCTCAGTTTGGCACTTATTTTCTCACTCTGTCAAACAGCCCCAGATTAATGGAACAATTTGTTCAACAAATCATATTAGTAGAATGCACACAGGGTAAAGAGAGAGAGAGGGGGGGGGGTAGAAAGTTTTTACTCATTCATAGCCGTGGTGTCTCTGCAAATAAAAATGTAGTTATGTCTGACATTTACAGAGGGATGCTGTGAAGGGGAAGGGTATAATGACTTCGGGCAGGAGAGGGAGCACTGGGTAAGAGGGGAAGCACACAAAGGGGAATACGATAGAGTTACACATAACATCGAAACCCGGCTTCCTTCTAGAACGTATTTGTCAAGCAACAGGATCTGCCTGTGTCCAAAAGAAAGAACAGAAAAGAATTTTCCATTAAAATCCAACATCTAGTGCTTTCTATGTTATTCAGGTACCTTCTTTTTCAGCCTGTACCAAGGACGTCTTGGAGAACACCAGAAGCACCCTTTGACAGAAAGAAATGATTCAGTGAGCAGATCTTGGGTACTGGGTGGAGCTTCGTGATCACGTGTGATTAGGAGCCAGCTGCTTAATTCTGATAGCATCCTGTTCACATTGCTAAGACAAATATAATAAAACAAACAAACAAAAAATTATTGGCAGGGCTGCAGGGTTTCAACCTTTCTTGGTACATGCCTCTGTGCAAGAAGTTTGAATTAATATCTAGACCTAATAACATGGGACACTGCTCACTCCTTTACACACATGCAGGCACTCTCACGTCTCCACCACTAAGTTTGGCAGTGGGGCTCATTTCTTTTTGTTAGAGATGTCAGTCTGCTGTTACAACTTGCATCCGATTCAGAAAATGACCCTCACTTGTCCAAGCTCCCCATGGGCTGTATGGAGCCTTGAGTTTCACATCCTTGAGTGCTTTAAGTTTTTCTTTGTATTTTATGCTCTTTTTTACTTTCGATTTCCTCTCCCTCCCTAGTTAAAGCTCTTGATCTATGCTGTAGTTACAAACAGCTCTAGACACAAATATAGATCCTGGGAATCCTAAAAGAATTTGGAAAGGATGTTTTCTTTATGATATTGGAATGTTCAAACAGGGTAAACCTTCTTCTTTAAAAAAAAAAAAAAATTCTCAGGCTCATGCTAAAATATTTCCAGGTAAAGTGGCCAATCTGTTTGAGTCGTTGAGGAATAATGAGATCCCAGGAGAAGATTCACTTTCCACAATACTTCAACCAAGAGAAACAGCAGGAAAGCTCACTGGGTACCACAGTTGTGATAGCCTTTAGGGACAGTACTAACCTATTTTGAATAATTATTCTGTGAGAAAATATTTTGTTCCAAAAAGTTTAGATCACTCCGTTTGCCCCACTTTCATCCAGCAAATGCTTTATGAAGGAGGAGAAATTGAATTATAGTCCAGTGAAATGTCTTGACAAATAAATGTGTTTGCCACCAATGCTGTTTACCATAAACAGTTACATCACTGGAGCCCATTTAGTACAAAGAGATAACCAGCTCCATACACACAGACAAAATGAGTTAATACTTTTATTTATTTATTTTTTTCAAGACAGGGTCTCTCTGTTGTAACTCTGGCTCACTCTGTAGACCAGGCTGGCCTCAAACAAACAGAGATTAGCCTGCTTTTACCTCCACCTCCTGAGTGTTGAGATTAACAGTATATGTCACCACCATTTGGCATATTTCTACATTTTTAAAATAAAAACTGTGAAATCTTGTTGGAAAGCTTATAATCAAATTAAGTAGGAAAACAGTTGCCAAACCATTTATGTGATTATTGCTTTATGTGTACAGACATGCAAAAACTTATCACAAAGAATATGTATTTACATTAGAGAACTTGAAATGGTGTCGGAAAGAGAGAGTTCAATCAGTAAAGCACTTGCCATGTTTCAGTTTTACTTATGAGGACCCGAGTTTGATCTCTAGTACCTACAAAAAAGTCAGGCCCAGGAGCCCAGTCCTGTAGAGGGCTGGGGAGGTGGAAAGAAGACCCCTGGGGCTTGCTGTCCAGCTGCTCTATCAGATTTGGTGCATTCCAAATTCACTGAGAGACCCTCACTCAAAAACCAAAGGGGGGAGGGGTTACTGATGAAGATAACCCATGTCAACTTCTGAGGAACACACAGACACATACACACACACACACACACACACACAAAACACAGCACACACACAACCTGCAAACAGCATACATTTGCTCTTTTAAAGCTCTGAGGTCTTCTATGTCTGAACCTGAGTATAATTAGAAGGAAAAAGAAAAGAGCCTCCATTAACGAAAGCCTCTCAGCCAGGGAGGAAATATATCCAGCAGCAGAGGCAACTGCACTCTGAGATGGGAACCCCCTTGTGCAAAAGAGGGACAATCCAGTAATTCCTGTCAATCATCCTGCCCATTCTCCATTGGCTTGGCTGTTTCTTTTCCTCTATTCCCCCCTTTCCTCCAGCTCTCTATGCTTGCTGCCTCACAACCCTGGGTAGTTTAGGGCTCTGTGGGCACTTGCCCATGCCTCTTAGGGCTTCCCTCTTTTCTCCTCCACAGCAGTATCTTCTTTTCTGAATGGCTGTGAGGTTTCTGTGCTTGCCTGTCTGGATTCCAAAAAGAGAACTGGGCTATATGTCTCTCTCTCTCTCTCTTTCTTTTAACAATTCATTTCAGACTATAGGACTGTTGTCTACGTCTCTGGTATCCACATTCAGTTTCACCAAGTATGGGTTTCTGTAATCTGTGGGTTGGGAGTGAGGGTGGGGGAGGGCAGGTAGGGGGTACAGAAGTGGGTCAGACTACGGAAAAAACAAAACAAAACTGTGGCCAACTTGACTGTAATTGTCTGTCACATATAAAAAAAAAAAGTCATAGTACTAGAAATGTTGGTTCATTCTTAGTTCTTTAAAAAGGAAAAAGCAGTTTTCCCCCCTTTGGCTTGCCTATGAAACCTGTCACTTAAAATGAAGAAAGTTTAGTCAGAATCAGAGTGCAGTGCTTTTGGTCGGCCCTGTTGATCGGTGCAGTTCATTGAGGTTGTTCTCCCTGCTGCTGCTGCAGCTGCTTGAACACAAACCTCACGTGCATTCTCTGCAGTCCCCGCCCCTTTCCTAGGCACATCTATGTCTTTGGAATGCTGCAGAGACATAGCTTTACTTGTTCAAGGTCACAGAGTGGCAAGAGGGCCAGCAGTTATATTTAGGTGTGCATTTACATCCTGTTTCCCCAGATGGAGGCCCCTCGGTTTGAATGTCTGATACGTACTGCTATTTCCTGTATCTTAACCTCAAATAACAAACAGAATGGACTTAAAAAAAAAATCAACCAACATTTCCTGGACAGCAGGTGAGATAGCCACAGGTTCACAAAGACTCATTTATCGTTTTAACAACATTGGGAGGCAGATATCAAGAGTCTGATTTTATACATAAAGAAACATTGGCACAAAAGATTGAAGTTGTCTACAGCTGTATCATCCTCAATGTATCTCATCCTCGCAGATCATGGAAGCAAAGCAGAGTTTGGCCTGGCTAAATCTCTGATGAGAGATGACTAAATTTTGTTTTTAATAATTAAATTATTTTTATGTGTCAATATTTAGAAATGACACCAACGAGGGGGATTTGAATAGAGGTTTGTCCCCAATTCTTGGTCCATCAAGTTCTTCACTAGTTGAAAACAACTCTGAGAGACAAGAAGTCCTGCACATCGCTGTCCTGGAGAGCCCTGGATAGTACTCCATGTATATAAAGACCTCCTGAAGCTGGCAATGAACGGAAACACCCCAGTCTCCCTGCCTTCCCTCCTGGCCTTCCTTTCCATTGCAATGCTTTTAATCGTCAGGATGAAAATATAGAAATTGGCAAAACCCTCTTCTTTCACAGTTTGGGAAACAGTAGTTTTCTGGAACTGCTATTTGTTGTCTACAGTTTGCGGAGTTAACAAATAGCTCAAAGACAGTTACCAGGGTTACAAATGGCGTTCGGGGAGGTTTGCTGCTGTTGATGGATTTCTGTCCACTGATACACTTTTTTGTGTGTCCAGGAGGCCTTTGGTGTAGTTCTGAGTTGCTGGTTGAGAGCATTATGTGCAGTCAGAGACACACAGGCAGCTTGAACTTAGCTCCAGTGCGAGGAGTCATGCTTACTTACACTAGTGGTTTCTGAATGGATGAACTGTTCTTTTCCCTGCCCTTTGCTTAGGGCCCTGAATGACCACTGATGAACACCCTGAAGGGTTGGTGGAAGGCAGATACTGAGAAGCTGATGGGCTTGTGAGACACAGATGAAGAAAGGCAAAATAAATCCTGAGCCCTGGTTCATGCTTCTCTAGAGCAGGATGGGTTAGGAGTAATAACATCTTGCTTCAACCTGGGATCTATAAAAGGCCAAAATGGTATCGGACCATTTTAAAAATCATGTGCCATATTCAGTCACAGATTGCATGGAAGACAGATATAGTGAGAGGTACATGCCTGCCTTTTATCTCAGCATCTGAGAAGCAGAGGTAGATTGATCTCTGTGAGCCTGAAGCCAGCCTCTATGTAGAACTTTCTACATAGAAAGTTCTGGTATAGCCAGGGCTACCTACAGCGACTCAGAAAACAAGTTGCATGGATTTTTTTTTTACTTATAAAGTTTCTATTTTTTGAAATCCTGTAATTATCTTGTAAATAGTAAAATTATACTGACATGGGTCCCTTTCATGTATAGATAGTAAAAACATCAATTTTTGTTTATGCGTTACTTTTTCTTTCTAAGCTTCACTTAAAAAAATGATTTACATTAACCAAAAGGATGATGAGTGGCTTTACAGGCTTCCATATAGCACCAGAAGCCTAAGCCCAGTGTACAAATATGAGCCCACGGGAGGCCTTAATGACCCAGGCTGAAAGGGGCCACCGTGGACCAACCCAGGCTTTCTCCTCTGCAAATCACTCCAGTTTCTAGCTGTTGGATGAAGTTCCAGGGGACATCTCTCAAGGAGGACAAAAGATTTTAAGAACCAGACAGGGATCAGTGCTCAGAAAGGCTGCCTTCTTAGTATCAAGGCAACTGAATCAGGAACAACAGCTTCTGTGGCTTCTCCACCCGAGACTGACAACACAGATCAATGGACAGATGGGCAGACAGATGCAAGCCCTCTCACACAAAGATACGGAAATAATAGGGGATGGGGACTAGATTAGAAGCACTAAGTTGGCCCCAGTGGGAAGGGGAAGATGTGGAAATGTACACGAATACAATACTTCATATAAATGTATGTTATTTTAGAAACGATTTGCCTCCAGCACCTCAGAAAGTTGGATTTTGAAGGGTGACCACGCCTGGTCCAAGGTGTGTAGAGTTGGGGGTAATAAGACTTTTCTAAGGGAAGCTGGGTGTGACCAGGACTGGTCCAGGGTGGCCAGTCAGGCTGAAGGGAGGGTGGGCAGTGTGGGGGGTAACAGGCGCTAGGTGTGTCGAGTGGGGTAACAAGACTTGGCTAGGAGAAGCTGGCTGTGACCAGGCCTGGTCCACGGTGGGCTAGGTGGGGTGATCAGGTCTGGTTCCCGTAGGCAGAGTGGGGGTGCCCAGTGTGGGCTGAGATGCTGAACGTCCCGGCCAGCAGGACTGGCGCATACAACCGCCCCCCACCCCCATCCTTATCGCGGCCTGCAGGCCTCCCCCGAGCACAGCGGGCGGCGGCTCTCCCTCCGTCCGGGCGGCCGCCCCGCCGCCCGCCGCTTCCTCCGGGCGACCCGGGCGGCCTCGGACGCGGGCGCGGCCCGGCGGAAACGCTTGGTGGGGCGGCGCGTCGGCGACACGCGCGGCCGGGCGGGGAAACAAAGGCGGGATGTGTGCGGCCGAGAGTCCGGAAACCGGGCGCCGGCGGCGCGGCCCCCGCTCCCCGCCCATTGTTCGCTGCGAGCGGCCACACGCGCGCCCGCCGAGGACCGGCGCATCCTGCCCGGACCTTCCCCGAGATGCCCGCCTGCCCGGGGCGCGCGGAGCCGGTGACATCCTGACCGTCTCCAGCGACCTTGGGACCGCAGAGCCCTGTGGGTCTGAGAGCCCCACGTGGGTGCTCTCTTCCGTCCGCCGCACTGAGGACCGAGGGATGTTTTCACCCCCCGTTTTCCATATATGAAGAAAACACTAAGTGAAGGAAAAAATTCCAGTAAGGACAGGGTAGAGAACAGGGCCAGGGCGACACCTGCTAAAACCCACAGTCCCTAGTGAAAGCGAACGACCCCACCCGCGAGTTGCTATGTGAATTTGACTGTACTTTTAAACTCAGATCGCTGGAACAGAGACTAAAGGATGTTTCTCTAGCCTGAGCTTTCTGGGCCGGTTATCTAGAAAGCCCAGTAGGAACCCAGAATTTCCGAACTGGGATTTACTAATGACTTCCTGACTTTTTTTCAGGATTGTGCTTTCTCTATTGTTTTGGTTGCTGGCTGCCCCCATTGAAGGAGAATGTGTCACTAATATGAAAACTTAAGTGTTGTCTGTGGCAGGTTTTCAAGTGTAAGGCATAAAAGCAGAAAGAGGACCAAGACTTTTGGAGCCAATTGATTAATCAGCCTGCATTTTCTAGCTTCTGATTCATCCAAGTTGGCCTCCCCCAGTGAATCCAAGAATGCGTGTGTTTAGTGTCATCCTGAGCCTCCTGGGCTGAGATTGCTGGAAGATTGTCAACCCGGTCTCTCTTGTCGGCAGCCTCTCCTAGCTCCTGAGACCACCTTCGCTAACATGGGCCGGTCTCAATAAGGACCAAATTGCTCCCTTGTTGCAGAGGATATGTAAATAATCAGGGAGGCCGTCTTGCTTGAATGAGAGCATTCTGGCTAACCAGGAGAGATCTAAAGGACCGGGGACCACAGCTGTATAGAAGGAGCCTTGCAGAAAAGCAGAAAGAGAACACAGACCTAGAAAAGAGACCAGTACTTTCACCTGGGGTCCGACTGCTACAGAGATTTCCCAAGTGCTTCTGAACATCCTCTAGGAGGGGCTGAGAAATCATTTACTGGAAAAATACTTTCCAAGTCTTATTATTGTGGCAGATTCTTCCACAATTAAAAAAAAATAGGTCTTAATTTCCTGAAGTTTGTTATCTAGTAGAGAATGTTAAAAAGAGTATGTGAGCCAATATGCAAATATTGCAGTTATTGGTCTGCAGGATAGGATGTGCGCGGTGACGTTAAAGGTATATTGTGGAAGGAAGGAGTTAGCTGGCCAAGTGAATAGGTATTAGAAGAGCATCTTAGAGAGAAAGAGTATTTCAGACTCTGCTGCGTGCAGGCTGGAATATGGTCTGTTAGGAGGGGATGAAAAGACCTTAGTGTGACTACAGCTTCTGGACCTTTGATGGAAGGAATACTTGGATGACTGAGAAGCTATTGTCTCCATTCAGGTCAAGGAGGGTGTCAAGGTTAGACCAGAGCAAGGAGACAGCAGAGGATAGAAGAGGCAGAGGGGAGTCATAGGTATTCAGGAGGTTAGTACCCACAGTGTGATGAGAGGCAGGAGGGAAAGAGCTGTAACAAAATAATTCCCTGCATTTCTGGCTGAACCAGTTCTTTGAAGCAGTAACATGGTTTAGGTGGGGCGCCCATGAGTTATATCTTGGGCATATGAGGTCTGAGTTAAAGTTGAGTTATTGAGATATCAGAGCATTGAGGTGGGTGGTGGGATAGGAAAGAGCTTTGTTGGAAGACATGTGTCTCCTTCAGTTTGTTAAAACAAGAGTAAGCTGAGCAAGATGTAGGAAGATTAGTATATTTGGTAGCAAGGAGACATAGAAATGAGTGAACTTGAATGCAGATTCAGAATAATCAATTGATAAGAAATAATGAGCAGCAAATATTAGGGGCTCATTTATTATAATATATCAAGTGTCCATTTATTGACCTGAAAGTCCATTGGTAGAGAGAGGCAGGTGATAAAGGAAACGTGAACAAGCTAAGGTAAGTAGGAGGAGGTGAAGTAGAAGAGAGGCAGAGGAATAGAATAGAGGAGGCCAGTGGAGTCCAAGACTAGAATACAAGCAAAGGTTAAAGAGACTCAGTTAGTACACTCAGTATGTTGACTCAGTACACTGACGATGGCTTAGACAGGGCGTGCATGGCCAGGAGCAAGAGTAAAGAAAATGGAGTTAGAAGAAGTATGAGAGAGGAAGTCCTTAGGTAGTGAAGCTCCAGTAGCATTCAATATCCTTCCTCACCCAGCTTATCGGAACAACAGTAGGTGAGACAGTAGGGCTTGGGTTCAAAAGGGAGAGACTTCCATCAGGGGCATCTCATTCTTGATGAAGATGGAGGAGAGAGACAGAGAGAGAGAGGGAGGAGAGGTATCAGCAAGTCCATCTGGAGCAGCAGCAAACAGGCACTGAGGGGCGCACCATGAGCAGGCAGAACATTCCAGGCAGGGTGGAAGATAAACTGGAAAACTCTGCATGGATCGCCCCACATCCTGCACCCACCAGTATCCCTTCTTAAGAAGAGCAATTGGAACTGAAAGCGTTTGCATCTCTCAAGTATTTCTGGGGGGTGTTGGGGGGGAACTTTCCCACGCTGTATTTTTGAAAACTAACAGAAGTCACTGACTAGGTCAGCTCTCAAGAGAATTGTGTGGAATCTGTGAACTCCATGGCTGGAGAGAAAAAGCACTCTCTAGGGCACATGGCCATTGGTTACTATGCTAAAATAATATTTGTAAACAGGCTATTTTTCAACCAGAACACCTCATCCTTCCGAGTTATATGCACAAATCTTCCTTTCTGTTTAAAATCGGCTTCAGTTCTATGGTTTCTGATCTGGTTTTCAATTCTCTTTGCCTGTCTGTGCACACACACGTTGCGGCTTTACAACCCGTGTTCTGCTCTTTTGTCTTACCTTTTACAGAAACCTTGGAGGGTAGATTCAAATGAAAAGATGCACTCATACTGAAGCAAAAGGAAGCCACCAATAATTTTAAAAAATAAATAAAATGGGCACTAATGGAACGCTAATATGCTAGGAATCAGAAGGCATCAAAACCCTGTCACCTGTCAGTAAGTCTTGTGCCAACCAAGATTTCACTTATCTCCGAATCTGAGATAAGAAGAGTCGGCTGAGGGATATGATATGATAACATATCTCCAATATGTGATCTGCGCTTATCTAGGTCACTAACTTGTTCTTCATCTCTCCTACATACTGTGCTGTGCTGTGGAGAAATATTGACCCAGAGTCCTCACCAGGAGCAGAACAGGCTTCTGTGTGCATGCCAGTTGCTGGTGTTTGTTTATGTGTTCGACAGAACAGATAGACATATCTGTCTGTCTGTTTCTCCCTCTCCCTCCCTTTCTCCCTCTCCCTCCCCTCCTCTTTCTCCCCCCCCCATGTCTGTGTGTCTGTGTATGTGTATGTGTGTGTGTATGTGTGTATACATAAGGGCCAGAAAACTTCATCCCTTTTCTTCCTTTGGAACACATTGGGAGGATAGAAATGGCTTCCTTCTGACTTTATTTCTATGTGTCATTGCTCTTCTGCCTCAAGGGGTTCATCTGTGAATAGACATACCAGGGATCAGAATTCTCCACTGAGTTCTGTTTTGACTTCTGCAAGCTTTGAAGACTTCCATAAAAAGTGAGGGAAGTCAGGTTTTGAGGTTCTCTCCTTTCTTACTTTACACCAGAGCTGGATACTTTGTAAAACAAGCCATTTCCCATCATTTTATAAGATCTACAGAGTATAGTTACAGAGCATAGAGTGAGTTACTGCACACTCACCAGCATGAACTTGAAGACTGTCATATTCCAGGAGATCCCACAAGGGTGAATCAGTAGGAAGCCTACAAGTCACCATGCCCAATCCCGAGCTTGAAAACTTCTTAAGAAGAAGAGCTCACTGCTTTGAAGGGCAGTCACTTCATGCAGCAGAGGCTCTGATCATGTCTAAGAATGAGGGGAGTTTGAAGGAGCATCACCGGCCATCAACAGGACCGACACTTTCACAAGATTGTTGGTACTCAACATGAATTATATTTCAAATCTGTCAACACAGACACTTTTCTAATGATGAAACAAGCCTGGCCCCTTTGTGGAACCTCTCAAGCCTCTGCAAACTGTTCTTAGGACCTGCTCTCTCACACTTAAAATTAGACCTCTCATCAGCACTGACTTCATGTTCCCAGTCTCAGCAAACACCCTCTTGCAATATAATGTTAAGGTCTCTCACGATCTGAATGCCCTTCTCTGGGGATTTGTGAAAGATACAGGAAAAGGAATTTGGCCCAATTTCTCAGGTGTGATGGACAAGTACCAAATAAGGACCTGGAGTGAAGAGGCTTGGCTTGTCCACTTACCAACTTTATGACTTCCAAACCATCTTACTCAAGTGCAGATTGTCTGGGTTTGGAGAAAGAAAAAAGTGCTGTAATTCAATTCAACAGATACATTTTACGACATTTATGTTCACCCTCTTGAGCTGGATAGTCATGTTTTAAAATATAAGCCAAATGTCTGTGATTAATTTTATTTACCTACCAATACTCTGTGTTTGGCTTCATTTTGTATCCATGGGAACTGCGAACCCACATGATATTTCCTGTTAAAAGCTTTACTTCAGATATGTGTGTGTGTGTGTGTGTGTGTGTGTGTACATGTGCAAAGGTGCACGTGTACATGTATACATCTATGCACATGTGTTTGGGGTCACAGATCAACTCCAGGACGGTTTCTCAGAAGAAGCTTCCCACTTTGTGGGGTTTTTCTTCGTTTGTTTGTTTTGTTTTGTTTTCTGTGGTAGGGTCTCTCCCTGGGGCCTGTGGCCTGCCTATTTGGTTTGACTGATGGCCAGGAAAGCCCAAGGACCTTCCTGTTTCTACCACTTCAGTGCTGGGATCACTTGCAAGCAGCACCAGGCTCGTGTTTTCCTGTTTTTTCATAGACGCCCGGGGTCAAAGCCAGGCCCTAGTGCTTCTGCAGCAACTGAGCCGTCTCCTCAGCCTCGCAGCTTTTAAAACGCTGCTTTTACAGATTAACACAATTTTATTATTTTTGATGTACAGTTTCATGCTTTTCACAGGTGTCTATACTTATCTGTAGATATGATTAAATACGACATAACACACATGAAACAGTAAACCATCATCAGTGCTCCCTATTGCCACTCTGGAGTGAACAGCCCAGCAAGAGTTCCAGGAAAATACCTATGTTTTCATTATTCTAAAAGTTGCTGTTTCCAGAACATTATATTAATAGGCTCACACGGTGTGAGGTTTAAGTCCAGTCCTTGGAAGCTATGGATAGAGCTGTAAGAAATGTTATACATAGCACTAGTGAAAGCATGCATTTTCATTTCTGTACTGTAAATACCACAGGTCAGCGGGAGAGGTTGCTAGATCCTATGGTAAACACAGGTTTAACTGAAGAATAAACTGCCAACCTCTTTTCTGGTGTGACAGCATCATTTTGCAATTCTGCCAGCCCATATGGAGATTTGTTTATACATCTCCCTTCCCATTGTCTTTCTAAAGTTGTGGAGTGGAGACTATTGGCTTCTCTTTGGAATGTCCCTAATTTCTATACTGCCTTCCCTCGATTTTCTTTTCATTACATCGGCTAGAAGTTACTACGTTTCTTGATATATTTTTAAATGCTTTTGGATTTGTTGGTCTCTATATTTTCAATGTCATTCATTTTTCACTCTTTTTGTGATTCATTTTTTCTTCCTTTTTGTTTTTATTTTAGTTTAATTTTCTTTAAGAATATCCAAAGGTAAATGTTTACATAACTTACTAAGTTTAGATCTTGTCTTTTATTCTATGGATTTGATGTTGTGTGTTTCTCTCTAACCATTTCTGTTTCTGTCCTCACTAAACTAATACCAGCCCATGGACCATTTATCCACCCTGGCAAACGCTACTTCTTTGATTTTTCTAGATCCATATGTGAGTGATTTTATAGAGCATCCATCTCTCTGCACGAAATCCTCAGGTCCATCTATGCTCCACATGGCAAGAGTTCCTTCTTTCAAATCACGAACAGTGTTCTGCTGGATGTATTTTTATCTCTGTCACTGGTCCATCAGTGAGTGTTTAAGGTTTTGTGCCCTCATTTTGAGAATTTTAAACTATTCTGTCAGAGACGTGGAGTACACCTATCTCTTTAAGATGCAGATTGCAATTTCTTTGGTTATGAATGGAATGGGTTTCTGGGTCATTATGGTGGTACTACGAGTAATTTTGTGAGGAAACCATTATTTTCCATGATAACATTGATTTATAACTATAACCCTTAACATAGTTGGTTGATTTTCCTAGGCTATGGTTTTACCTTTCAGATACCTGTTTTTTTCCTTTTCCTGGCAAGCTCCAGTATCCCAGGGATACTGAACACTACTTGTGTCATGTCCATTCACATCAAGGTCAGAGAAGCTGAAGGAACAAAGCTGTACCATGGAGAGCTCCATGCACAGAAACCATAGTTAACTCTTTGTCACCTTCCAGAGTCCATTTGGGCTGCTATAAGCAATCCAGTTCAAAGCAAAGCAATCCAAACCACAACAAGAATACCAGCAAACACTCACTGTGTCAAAATACCTCAACTTAGGTGTCTCTAGCAAGAGGCACTTAAAGCTAACAGTTCAGGCTGGACATATGAGATCAGGGTAGCAGCGTACTTGTGCTCTGATGAGGGTACTATTTCAGGTTGCAAAATGTGTTTTCTTGAATCTTCTATATACACACAGCCAAAAAGACCATTGTATGCCTCCTATAAAGATACTCGTCTATTTTTACAACCTTACCAGTCTCCTAAAGACCCGTCTTTGAATACCATCGAACTGAAGGTTCATTTATGATGTGTGTTTGGCGGCCACAAAACATTCAGTCCTTAATATTGCAGTAATCAACTCCAATAAGGCTTGACTCGGCAATTTCCCATCATTCATAACCACTCTGACTGTCATAACCTGTCCTGTGGATTTGAGGGAGTAGGGTCAGAATGAGAAGTTTTCTAAGGTCAATTGATTCCCCCTCTTTTTACTCTCTTATTTTTCCTAAAAGATTCTTGAGGAGACATATTAAACCCTCAAAGATACGTTCGCCAGTGGTTTAATACATTTGGGGCAGGGAAGGCAATGTTTGTTCAAGCAATAGTGGAGACCAATTAAGATGTGACTTAATTATTTTTCTTTTCTACCTCAAGAAGCCCTCTCCCAATGACTCTGTGAAACACAATTCTGTATTTGTACAGGATTTTTTGTGTGCTCTCTCTTCATGTTTCACAGTCATCATTCATCCCTTGAATTGTTCCCTGGCTCCTTTAAATCTCCATTACAAGATTCCCATCTAGATTAGTAAATCATTTGCTTAACATTGTCATTTGTCCTGTGTGTCTTCTGAGTTGTGGTCTGTTCTTGTGTCAGAGGAGAGTGAACAAGAGTGTGGAAAACTAATTTCCATAGAAATCCCAGTATCTTTTAATACAAGAATTTTTTGGAGTGTCCATGTTTTTATTGTGGACTTATGACAACAAGATAGTACTTGTAGTTGATTTTCTAAGCACATTGTTAATAAGCGTTTTGAATCCCAGTTGAGCTCATCAATTCCATAATTTATATAGCCACATAAATTATATAATAACAAATATACAGCTTCTTAGAATTTACAGGAAGTGTAAAGAACTTCAAAATTCGCTCCACAGATTCTGGTATACCAAGGATGACTCCAAAGTTCACTGAGACAGTGAACAGGATGCCCACTAGGGCCCAGGACAAAGCTGCAGTGACCATGAAGCATTGTGGTGCTACTTGAGTGAGCTTCTGTGTGACTGTTCCTGGAGGAAAGAGATGTTCCCCTGCAATAAGCTTACCGGTGTCAGCCCAACCTGAGCCTCACATCTCTTGAGTGCAGCTCAGTTGTACAAATCATGGGTGCAGAATATCAAAAGGCAAATACGCACTTGAAGATAATGGAAATAGAATTAATGATCAGCACATTAGTAAGCTGTTGTGTATCAATGTGGTTACTTACATCCCCATAAATCACAATGAAATATGTATTGTGATGTTTTCCTGAGTTCATATTTATATCTTGAAGTTTGTACATTTTTTAGCTAGATGACTACGTGTAGCTAGGTTGTTGCTCATAACAACTTAATAAGTTAAATCAACAACGGATAACTAAAACTGATAAGTGAAAATTTGTACTCCACTCTACTTATTTTATTTGGTTTGGGCTGAAGCTAACAGTAATGAAAAATATCTGTTCAAGTTTAACGAATTAAAGTCACTTGACTTTAATTCCAGGATGTAATGTAAGCTGGTATAAGATGTGGTCCTTCAGATGATAACATCTTGTGTGTGACAGCACATCACGAACAAGCACATACAGTGCATTGGAAGATGTTAGATGTGTTCTGTCCAACAAAGCAAGGCTCGTTTGCATGCTCATTGGGTTTACTAGCTTTCATTACATCTTTGTTACAGTTAGTTTATCATCCTTAGCTCATTGTCCATCTTTCTCAACGAGCAGCAATCAGGTCTTTAGCTAGGTCAATGGTCACTTAGGCCAGACCTTGTATGTATGTTATTTTACTTTGTCTATGCATTTATTTCCACGATAACAGGATTGTAGCATTAAAAAGAATGAAGTAAGTCTCGTAGCAAATGTGTTTGCCATGAAGTCAGTAAAACCAGTCAACTTAGTTGCTTTGTGTCATTGATCTCAGACTTACAATGCTTTCCTATAACTTCAGAACCTCCTGAGGGTTGCCCGTCACAGAAGGACACAGAAATAATGACTAATCTTGAGAAGTAGTAACTACCGGAATGCAAACAGAAAAAGGCTTTCTTCAAGCATTGTATACACCAACGTATTATTTGACATTTTAAATAATTACATTTGTTGTGTTTGATTTACAAAATGATTATTCCCTTTCATGGTAAAAATATTCCATTGTATAAATATATCACAGATTATTTACCAGCCAATTCGTTGATAGGAGCTCGTTCTGGTTCCCCCTTTTACTGTTAGGAAAAGGCATATCCTAAGTTTTCATGAAGTGTTTATACAACTCTGCTTTTCTATTATTTTGGGAGTTTCTATCCAGCAGTGGGATTGTGATTCTGATGGAAATTCTACACTCACGTTTTTATGAACCCCCAAACTGTTTTACTCAGATCGCTGCAACTGGCTCTTTCTTTTTATCATTTCGTTATTCTTCCCCTCCTACACTTCTCTTCGTGAGTGAGGCAATCGCAGTGTTGTGGAGCGAGCCCTGGGTGTGGGGGTCAACTCTGTCTCTTACTGGGAATTTGGGCAAAACATTAGTTGTCAGAACCCCAACTTTCCTGCAAACTGACATAATGTGTGCTTCACAGAAGGTGGCAAGGACTAAGTGTTGTACGTGTATGAAAGTACCTTGACACTGGAAGCATTTGGATATTCTTCTAAATATGAACTGTGCAGAGGCAGTCGATTCTGTGCGATGCAGGAGAACGTCACTTCCTTAAACACCTCCCTCCTGTAAGCCTCATATGCTGTGCTCATTCATAAACACACATGCAAGCAGTTACCACTGTATCCAGATTTGAGTACGAAAGACAGACACAAATACAATGACATCAGCTTGGTAGCAACTCAACTTTTCTATGACTTTGTATATTCTGAACAATACACATATGATTTGGGGGGATTCCATTTTATATTTCTAAAAATCACCAGAACCCCTTGACTCAGAATCCTTGAGGAGTATCCCAGCCTATTCTGTGAGTGATCCTGAGTCACTGCTATGCCTGGGAAGCCGTCCAGGATCCGACCGGTACCGGGTGCCTGGCACATCTTCCCTGTTATCCCTGCTTCATTCTGTTACACTGAGCCTTCTCTTGTCCTTTCCCCAACTCACTTTTAAATTTTTTCTTTCTGGAAATTTCCACAGCCATCAATATCACTAATTTCACAGTTTACACTGATAGTCAATGGATACCTTAACAGAGAACTTTTCTTTTAAAACAAGACAAAGGAACAACAACAATAAAATAGATCCTATACCCAACTACTATTTTATTCTCCCATTATTAAGACAATTGTGTTTAGAAAATGTCGCTACCTTCTGCAGTAAATATCTTAATTAATATATTTATTTAGTAGGCTTTTTTTTTTCACTAGAACTTACTTTTTTTTTAAAACACAGCCTCTGTTTTCATGCTCATTGATCTTTATCCGGCACCTAAAATATTATATGGAATACTGTTAGTGTTTTAGTAAATATTTCTGTAAAAATAATCTTTAATGCAATTAATAATATTGCAAATAATTAACTTGCTTTTTCTGAGCTACTATGCTCATTATGCAAAAATAAATTGCTCACTGAAGCAAAATTAAAACTTTTGTCAAATTGCCCCCCCTTTGTCCCCGTGAAATATGAGAAATGTAAAGGTAGAACACATGTTAATGTAGGTTATAAACTCCCACAAGGCTGAGACTGTGTCTCTTACATTTGGTATAGGAAATAGCCTATTATGAGTGATGCATTAATATGCATTGGGACTGATTTAAAATGCATGGTGTTTTGCACTGGTATTCATCCAACATCTATATTCAATTAAATAATCATTACAGTTGCCTGCATTTGTGCATTACACTAATGGCCAGGGCTCTCCTACTTGTCAGGACTAGATTTTATTCTGGGAGATTATAGGTGACATCCCAAGTCTGGGTGAAAGCGCAGAAATTCGAAATTCTGTCCTCGTAAGGCAGTCTCTTTAAAGGGGAGAGTCAACTCATTTGAGTACCTAATTTAAAAATCTTGTGCACATAAAAAGAAAACAAAGGAATCCAGTGCTTCTATTAAGCAATAGGATTGGATTCAGTCTAACTGCAAAATGTGTCACTTTTCCTCCTAGTTGAATCTGCCGGCAGCGTCTCCTCCTGCAGCTAATTCACCTGCTCTGCCAGGTGTCCTCGCCCACCGCAGGTATAAATATTTGTCTCAGTCCTTCCTTTTTTTTAGCTTTCTGTTTTGGTGTCTATTAGAAGAAGCAGAGTCAGTTTGCCAGGGAACAGCAGAGCCTCTGGCTTTCTTTTGGCTGTTGATGACTTAGGCCCCTTTGAATGGTCCCTCTTGCACTTGGCTGGTATTAGACAGATTTCCCTGACCTAGATGTATTCTTAATGCACTACACAGTAAAAGGAAAGTTATTTTATTACTTTCTCCAGGACTCTCAAGTTGCATATATGTGTGGGCATCTTTTTTCTATGCCTCCTCCCATGGGAATTACTCCATGTTCACATTTTTTAAAAATGTTACGAGAAGGTTATTGTCTTTACAGCCAGACAGACTTGGATTTGAAATTCAACCTTTTCACTCCATACTCCTGCCACCTTTAGTAAATTGCTTGATCTTCTCAGACCTCTGCTGCTCCATGAGATGGGTTGAGACTGTAGGGCACAGACATCCTGCACTTCCTGTTCTGTCTCCTTTCCCCAAAAGACTCTCCCTGACCACACTGTGCAGAATAACATTGTTTCCTTTAGTTTAGGGCTCATCAAAAGTGATCAGAGGTCAACAATGGACACTCCGTTCATGAATCTTCCTTTACCTTGGCAAAGTTGGCACAGCTGGCCCTGAGACTTTAGAACCTGTGTTAGCCGGGCACTTCCCTGTATGCAAGAAACCTGATCAATGGAGCCAATGTAGACACACACTCGAAAACTGAAGAGAGTTGCCCATTTTCAGACTGTAAAAGGACCCTCCAAAAAACTCCCTTAAAAGAGTCAAGGAAACAGCAAACAAGCAAACAGAAGAGTGGGCTCAATAATAAACAAAACCCAGAGCACTGAAGCTCATCCTCCTACATTTGAATCCAAACTCTCTGTATTTACTGATCTGCTTGCATTTCACAAAGGAAAAAGGCTCTTATATATCCTATTACTGATTTTTTTTGGTCATTCTGTATGGTTTTGGTGTGGATTTTACCAAGAAGCAGGAGGAAGGAATAGAAAATGGTACAAAGCTGGCAACTATAATATTAGTTCATTTTCTTCTCATATTACTAATTAGTCAACTGAAATTAGGGCAGTTGGTAGGCCATATTGTTTGAAAGTGACATTTCCTCATTTCATTTGTGGTCATTATCTGAAAGCAACATTATTATTATTATTATTATTATTATTATTATTTATTTTTAATCTGAAAGTGACAGTGAGAAAGTTGGGCTGTTCTATCTTTTGAACCATGACAATTCTTGGGTTCATGCTGATTTGATTCTAGAAAACTGGCAAGAATTCCAAGGATGGTATGGGTGGCCATAATCTAACCTGACCCAACCGCTGTGAGCGTGGCCGACATGTCCGAGAGTATTTACTAGTTCTGACTAGTTCTGACTCACTATGAAAGTTTTAAAAATACAAACTATTAGCATTGAGGCATATTTACAAGTGAAATGAAAATATCCAAAGGAACGCCAAGTATCTTATCTCAACCATGGCTTTGTGTTCCCCCATTTTGTGGATTTGCGAATGATATAACATGTCTGTGTCTTAATGGTTTCATTTGTAAAACAGACACAGTAATAGCTATCTTTCAGAGATACAACTAAAGTTAAATTAATCACTACCTAAATGCAGCCCCAAGGCATTTGGATTGCTTTGGTTTGGAACTATAAGAAGTATACAGGTTTCTATAGAATTTAGCCTCCTGCTCTCCTGAAAGGTGCAACTTTATTGTCTTTTCTTACTCTTACAGCAAAGAATAATTCCTTTTGTGTTTAAGTCCTAAAAGTTTCATAGTACATGTAAGTCACGTAGCTGGAGGGCAGCTCAGATGCCACCATAACACTTGCCCATCACCTAGTGCCCAGGGAGTTCTGCTGATTATTATATGAGGAGAATTATTTGAACATCCTAATATTGTATGCAGAATTTCCTTTCATTTCTTTCTCCAGTCTAGTGTTCTCTAGCTCAGCATGCGTGAGGACTCCTCTGTGAGAGTTTTGGAGGCCTTCTCTGCTACGGAGTTTCTAATAGGCGTTTTTCAGCCTCTCCGCAGATGGACAGCTTTGATGCTGTTGTGAGATGTACAACTACATGCAAAGAATCACAGCAAATGATTTCGAATAGAAAAACGCCATGGTTACACGAGCAGGCTTTCAGCATCGCTCAAAGATGTCACAGTGTAGCACTCTCTCGTTTTGCCTCTGCCATCTTTGAACGAATGGAAACCCATTTGACATTCCATGTTCCTAGTTGGCTGTTTCTGGCATTAACTCATTCATAAATATTTCCAAGCATTAACTCACAGTTCCAACACGGGGTTCCCTTTCCTTTCTCTTTTTACCCCACATAGCTACTTTTGCAAATTCCCAAAGCAGTAGAAACTTTTCTTGGTTCGATTTTCACTCACCCATCCAAATACCACTCCAGTGGCTGGTTCCCAGCTACTCCCCAGCTCTGCTCTCCCCAGCTGCACTCAACTCCATCTGATTGCCAGCATTTCTGTGCCTCTGCGCCTTTCTTCCTTTGGATTCCCATTTGCTACTGTTGATTTTGCTGGGTTATCTGTGAAGCCAGGCCACCCTCCTAGGGTCCTACATGCACTCATCGTATTCCAGAAAGGGAGAGAAATGGACAGATGTAGAGAATGTTTAAATCTCACCAATAGCATGTTTTATTTCACCAATAGAATGTTTTAATTCCACCTTTTGGGGTAACTCTGCTGAAGAGTGAAGCAAGGAAATCCCATCCACAGAGCAGTGCAAAAGAATAAGCATCTGACAGCCACAGTAATTCAACGCTCCCTGTGATAGTAACACACACGCTACTTCTATAGCCAAATTCTGAAAAGAAATGTACTCGAGTCTCCTGAACCCATCTGTTCAAACTGGCTGTAATACAGCTAACTTCATGCAGTTTTACATTGGTGAAGATTAGGATGTAGAAGCTTTATGGGTAGAAATAAGGATGTCATTAATGAAAGAATTTATTCAATTTCCCAGTTGCCTCTGTGATATAGCAATTGGAGTTTAGCGAGAGATCAAACTTTGGGCTAGAAGTCAAACAGACATCCAACTTCCAGTCCTCAAAAGTTTCTAGAAGAAAATGTGCAGGCCATTGCCTGTACACTGACTTACTAAGATGCATTGGCCTCAAGTGTTTCAATTCTATGCTCAGTTTTAGATGTCCTCCCCTTCCAGGATTGAAATAGAGGAAGAATAAATCAATCCTCTGGCTCTGAAACAGAAACATTTGGTCTCCTGTAATGCTCAGTTCATAACCTAATGTGGCAGCTCACAGAGAGGCTGTCAGATCTGCAATCTTAATTGCTCCAAGTTCTGTCCCATGTGTCTGCATGTGATTGGAACTCTGAGCACTGACAACTAGTCTTCCCTCTCTTCAGTGGTTCTGCATAGCTTCACCATGTGCAGGATTTAGCCCTCAACTCTAGGATAGGTTACATCTGGGGGGGGGGGTCTCTTTGTTCTGGACAGAATAGAAGCTGATCTAGTCTGAGAATTTCCCAATGGACATAGAGATAAGCAGGAAGCTATGTATGGTGTTAGTGTTTATTGAACCATGTGGTGACATGAATTCAATGAATATTGCACACAAATGCCAAAATCACTAAGAATTCCAACCACCAAAGTGAAGGGCCCCAGCACACATCTCCTGGATAAAAACAAATCGAAAGACAAGAAAGGAGAAATAGCAACTAGGAAGGTTCTCACAAAAAATACCTCAAAGCTTGTTGAAGATGAAGCTCATTTTGCTTTGTAAAATTCATAATGTCTATCTATGTCTATATGTCTATATACATGTGCATACACATACTTGCCATACATACACATAATGAGGTACTATCAAATACAGATTTGTAGATCAAAATTATCAAAACATGCTTTCTGGATTGAAAATGATCCCACATGCAATGAGTCTTCTATAACAAATATTTTCTAATGTATTCTAACTGTAATCTGTAGGATTTTAATACAATTGGTACTTCCCAACTTAGAATGGGGAAGAAAATTTTCCAAATCTATTGACAACTGGTTACATGTTATAAATTTATTTGCAGAAAATTGGGACTTAATAACAGTTAAACCTTTGAAAAATTTATTTAGAGGCCAGTGCATTTCATTTTCTAATCAACGACTGACCATTTATCTGCAATAATAGGGTCAGTGGGTGTCCTTCATAACAGGACAAAGTGCTAATAAATGCATTCATTCTAGGTGTGATTTAGGGTTAAGTAGGCCACAACTCAATACCATAGTCAAGGTCTTCCCTGCCTCTCCCTTAATCTTTATGCTCAATCCTCACTAAAAAGGGAATATTCTTCATCAGAACTTACAGTCACTGAGGAAAGCAAATTTGCTCCTAGAGGGGAGAATTTGAATCAGTTCTAGGAACTGAGAGCAGAGAAAACAAGAGGCAACTGTAAGTAATTTGTAGCTAAAATACTATGCTCTCATCACTCCACAGGAGCGTGATGGCACATCTGTGTCTTTCGTACCAGCAGTCAATCTGCTCTTCAAGTAACTCCCCTAAAATCCACCTGAGTGCTGAACCCCTCTATTCCAGTGGCATGGAGAGGATAAACCATTTTGTATTTCTGAAGAGTAGCCATCCAGGACCCTGCAGCCCACAGGAAGAAAGGGACTTGGTCTTTCATCTCTGCCTTTGCAGACTCTAGCAGTCTATGGCCCTTCATGGACTCTTGGTAGCCATGTGTGGTTGGGCGGAGCAATTGATACACATTCCTAGCTGTTTCAGAGATGCACAGGTGCAAGAGTTCATCTCAAAAGCCTGGGAGTACTAAGGTTCCATGGGAAGTAGTAAAGATTTCATGTCAGTTATAACGTAACTAACAACCGTCCTCTTACAAGGTAGAGAGAGAAAGCTGAACAACAGTACGGTCTATGTCATAGATGTGTTTACTGAAAACAGGTGCGTGAGTACTGTGACTACTTTGATCTTGCTGGCAAGAGATAGACCTGAGATGGACGAACATCCATATTTATTATTATTATTTAAACCCCACAGCAATTTATAGCTGAATTATCTAGATCTTCTACACACCAACAAATAGACAGCTCTGGCTAGCAAAAAGGTGGGTGTCTAAAAGCATTTCAAGGACTTACTGTCATGCATAGAGTTTAGGCTTATCTAAGACATGAGCAGAGCATCAGACATCATATGTGCCCTCTGAAAAGAAGTCTTAAATGCTGTGACATTAGCCACTTGCTTATAATTAAAGTATGCTGCCATTTCACCAGGCTTTCATTTACAGGAGAAAGTGCAAATTCCATTTCCCTTGAACTTTAGCTGCTTCCAACTTTTTTTCTTTGTTCTTTTCTTTAAAGCTTTGCAACAAATGCATCCCCATATGCTTATATTAGTTACTCTAGTATTAAACATATTGGCTGTACAAAATGTTGGCACCCACTAATAAATGTTTTCATTTTTTTTTCATTCACTCTCTCTCTCTCTCTCTTTAACTTTAGATTCTTCCTTTGACTACACAAGCAACAGCTGTCTAGCTGCCTGCACAAGACTGGATCTACTGCCTCTACAAAAATCTAGGTCAAAACACTTGGAATGCATGAATATCAAACAGAGTTTTCAAAACAGCAAATGAATACATCTTTAACTGGTGACATTTTCCTGGAGCATATGGCTGAAGCTCAGGGGACTGAATGCTTTTTTGATGAATATGCTGCATCAGAAACTGAGGGACGGCAGTGGGCTCTCACCACCTTCTGTTTTGCCCTATGAAATGATAATACAAGCTCACGGATAGAGACAGCGATCACAGGGCTTTTACTTCCGACAGCCCAAAGAAGTGTTTTCCCTTCTGAATGAATTTCTTTGTCTCTGGTAGGATTTACATTTGCGCAGAGCTGTCAAGTCAACAGGATGGAGCAGTTTTCTTTTGTAGGGTAGAATTTGATTGGTTGAAAACTTCAAACAGTTGAGCTGAACATTGAGTAGTAAAGAAAGGAATTCGGAGGTTGATATATCAGTGAGTGAGTTATGGCCATGTCTGTAAAATGTTGTTCCAAATTCTTTCTCAGTGTCGATATCAAAGGTTGAGAAAATCATTTTCCAAGGTGTAACAGAAAAAACAAAACAAAACAAAACAAAAAACCAGCCTTTAGACATCGGAGGCTCTCTCCTGCATCGTGACTCAACACCACTGGTTCCAGTGTGACTCTAACATACTCTTTTGTCACTGTTACCGTGCTTGTCTTCATGTCAAAAGAAACCACAGCTATACAATGATTTGAAATCCTCTTTCTGGGTCTGAAGCTCCAGGTTTGCATACATTTCTGAAGGCAGTTTATTCTCATTTGCTCAGTGATGCTCAAGATCACAGGACAGGAAAGAATAGAAGTTGTATGGTTTTTGAGTGGCTTCATATTCATTCATTTCTTTAAAAGAAAAATCCCGAAGGGCTTCTGCTCCTTCACATTCAATAAAGCGAGCAATGGTGTGTGGGTGGGTCTCTTCGTTTTTTTATCAGGAGAAAGAAGGTGGGAAGTCCCTTCGGCTTCTCCTTCAAGCTCAGTTTACCAATCACTGGTATAGGAGACAGGTAAACACTTCTAAGCTGGGTTACGGCAGACAGAAGCCTGGAACATACCATTCTGTTCATATGTAGCTAATAAATTTTATCAAACCAAGGCCACTTCAGTGCCAGGTTACTTGTTCAAACTGATTTTTGTGTTTGGATGTTGTTTGAAAGTAACCAGTAGGATGGGTGATTGTCACAGGAATCCATCAATTAAACACTATAACAAGGAACTTGCAATCCTTTACCTTGACTTAAATAGTTCCCTGAAATTATTTCCAGGATAAAGCATTCATTCAAAAGCTCCCTCCTAACAGAGCCGTTCTCTTCTGTGGTTTGTCCCCTCAGAAGCCATTAATGTTATCAGGTGCTTGAGGAGCCGGCAGAGTACTGTGCTCAGTAGTGTGAATGTGAATTCTTGGTGGTGTGTGGATGTATTCCCACGTTTTCCCACCCCAGGGAACTGGCTGACTATAGAATACCCACAAATGTATTTTCTTTTCAATATAGTCAGTCTCCTGTAACTTCTCAGTCACGTGCAATGTGGGCTACTTTGTTTCCTGTGCTGAGAATTGAATCTAAGACCGTGTACACGCAAAGCAAGTGGTCTATGACATAGTCCACTTATTATCCACGATTTTCTTTTTGTTTTTGAGATTATAATATAGTTACATCATCCCCCCCATTCCTTCCCTTTTCTCAAAAACCTCTAAAGAACCTCTTCTTGCTTGCTTTAAAATTCATGGCCTCTTTTCTTTTACATTAATTGTTGTGGCATATACTGTGAATCTTTTAGAAACATCTGACAGTACCTTACTGTGACTACATGAGAATCCAGGCATCTTAAAAACACACTTATTTGGATTTGCTTTTTCTGCCCTTTTTACTGACAAGGTGGAAGTGAATGCTCGTGAACTTATGAATTTATAAACAGATGTGAAGACATCTAAAGGTAAATCTCCTAGACATAAAATTTGGTAAGTATATATTTAATTTAAGTTGATATTTAAAAAATAATGTTGAAGTATAGTTATTATTTGAAGGGTTTTTAATGACTATAGTTGAACATCTTTTCATATGTTTAAAAATGACTTTTATGCAAAAACTCTGTTCATATCCTTTGTCCATAAATGGAGCTGGGACAACTTAGTAGCCATCTGGAAAATAAAACAAAATTGTATTTTACTCTATTTCCAACACCAAAATAAACTCCAGATGGACTAAAGATTTTATGCTAAAAATAAGTACATTTGAGTACTATTAGAAAACATGAGCAGATATCTTTTTGTAAGGAATCCAGAACTAAAGACAATCTCTAAAACAAAATATAAAGTTTATGTTCTGAGATGTTCAAGGTGCAAATGTTAATAACTCGATATATATTTAAAAAATTAAAAATGGGTGATACATTTTGATGAGTAAGAATGATGCTCTTGACAAGAGCTGATTGCTCTGAATGGTTTATCAAGACGCTGATTCATGTTCAGTCTCTGGAAAGTGATGGGGCTAGCTAGCAATCTCACTCCAGCTAGCATATACCCCCACCCCTGTGCGCTACAAAAATCAGAGTTTATTTAAAAACCCATCAAAGGACAGAGAACACAATGCGGCTGAATGAAATCAATTCCAGAAAGTGAAGATTCTGTCTCAGGTCAGAGTGGGACCAGAGATGTTATGGAGAAAAACTGGGGCCACAGGTGGGATGAGGAGACTCTAGCTTCCTAGTTTCCTGGTCTACTGCAGATACCGTGTGACCCAGCAGAACTCCATGGTGGAGAATTGGTCCACATTATCCTCAGGTCTTCAGTGACTATTTGGCTATTTGCAAGTGGTTTTCAGAAGTTACTGGTAACAACTCTGCTGATTAGAAGAGAAACTGGCAGTCCAATTCCATGCAGCCCTTCCCGGCAGAAGGCATCCGCTGTAGACAGTGAGACACGATGCTATCTCAGTGAATGATGCTTACAGCATTTTCCTTGTTTTGAATTTCAGGAAGAGTTTGCCATTTTGTTGCTACTCCTCTAAGTCTCCACTGTTGTCATCTAAATTATAGTGATGAGCACTCGCGATGTTAAATGTGACTATGTTTCATTTTTACTTTCATTTTTTTCTCACTCTAATCCTTTTTCTGACTGTAACTCAATACCCGCTTCCTCTGGTCTAAGAACAATGGATTGTTTTTCTGTTTTTTGGTTTTTTTTGTTTTTTGTAATTAAAGAGCTACAGCGAATATATATATACATATATATATGTATATATATATATGTATGTATGCATATATATATATATATATATATATATATATATATATATATATATATATATATATCAACTCAGTGCTTGAGCAAAGCATCTTAGGTAGGTCACCTCTGTAGAAGAGGCAGTGGAGGCTGGAGTATAGGGAGCATAAAGTAAACACACAGCAAAAGCACTTTGCATGGGGAAAGGCAGAATACTGGGTGTGAACTAGTTGCCCTGGTCGTCGATTTCCTTTGACCTTGACTTCCTTTTGCTGAAAATTAATGTGGAGTGAGGGTGACATGAAGCATGGCCCTTTTAGAATGACAACCTTGTTGATGCTTTCCGGGCACATCGCAGGCAAATCAATGGGAGGAACATGGTGGGCTTTTCTGCATTCTGTTTTGCCCACAGAGATTGACCCCCACTTAGGGAAGGTCAAACAGTGCTTATTAGCACAATGCGGTTGTAAGTCACACGGGTGACCCAAGAATTAGAGTATGTGTCTTACCTAGGTAGAAATAGCAACCACATGTTATTATCGTTGGTTGCCCCTTAAATTTATGGTCAATGGTAAGCTTCCTGGGAATTTCCTAATAAATGGCATGCCTGTCCTGGTTTTTGAACTTCCTGTTCCTGATCCCCAGGATTTTTATTTGATTGGGAGTTTAGGTCTCATTCCAAGAGTCTCTTTCCTTGGTTCTTTTCCTTTTGCACAACTTCTTTTCCTAGGAGCCTTACACACATTTGTCACGCGTAGAATGCCTATAGAATAGTCTCATTTTCTGTTTTATTTTGATGGCCCATCTACCTCAGGCCATAGTGAACTAATTACTAATGCTCTAGCCCACGTCTTTTCACCTTTACAGGAGAGTTTTTAATTCTTCCCTCGTCAGAAGTGTGACGCAGTGGACAATTCTCTGTTTCCTTCGTACAGACTTTTGAAAACCTTTTCAAATCACCTTTTTTAAAAAAGCCAACCATGAATTTGAATAAGGATTAATTAAATGCACAGATCAACTTGAGGAGATTTGATCTCTGCAGGGTGTTCTTTATTTTCATGAATACGTATCATTCCCATATTTATTGATAGCTTTTAGTAACCTATGATAAAATTTAAAATTAAAAAAAAATCAGAGAAGACCTTCTCATACTTTGTTTAGATTTATGATGATAGTTTGTCCTTTGGGTTGCTCCCATGAACAATGTACTTTGGACAACACTCCCTGTTTGTCACAGTCAACGCACAATTGGCTGTTGAAATGTAGATATCTTGTCTGATTCTTCATAATTTGGTGATCTCTTAAGAGTGTCTATACAGACCATCACAACAACTGCAAAGTAATCTGTCTCATGCCCTTCTTTCTCCTATCAGTGTTAATAAGAGAAAAGTACTACTAAGGTGTCCCAAATCTAATTTGAAAGGGCAGAGGATGGAAGGTAGGAGAAATATGGAGAGGCTACAGAACTGAAAGCCATCACTTTTTGATCTGTGTTTAAATCTTAATTCCATCTTGGATCTCTGAACATCATCCCATTCTGTCATCCGGGGGCAGCCAAACTGTTGCTCTTACTTGTAGGCCACTCTAGTTTGCCAAGGCTTTCCTGGCTCCCTGAAATGCTACCTTTCTCATGCTTTTCTCTCTCAGATTTTCATTCTAAAATCTCTGTCCTTTTAAGTTCATCGAACATTTTCTCCTTCAGGTACCTAGCCTTGCTGAACCCCAGAGGGCTTGGGTGATTCTCCAGGACATGTTTTAACTAGGGATAGAAGTTAAGGCTCCATACTTGGATATTAATTAGTCAGGTCTTCTAAAGCTGATTTTCAGGAAAGCTCCCATAATCCATACAAGGTCATTCGAGGTATTGATTACTTGTCTTGTTGCTTTAACAAAATACCTCACAAAAGCAAATTAAAGAAGGAAGGGTTACTAGGCCTATCGTCACAAGGAATCTGGTCCATCAGAGCAAGGAAGACAATGCAGAAAGAACAGGAGGAAGCTGTACATATTCACTCAGAGTCAGAGGATGGTGAGAGATGTACTCAGCTCCTTTCTCCCCCATATGACACAAGTACACCCTACAGGATGGTGCTGCTCACAGTTAGGGCGGGTCTCCCCACCTCAAGTTACCTAGTCTTGACAATCTATCATACGTATGACTAGGGCCCTGCTTCTCCAGTGATTCTACATGTTGTCAAATTGACAATCAGTGTCAACCATCACAGAAGTAGCTTCTAGTGAAAAGACACAGTAAAAAGAGGTCTGCTTGTCTCTATAATGAAGGGGGGTGAGAGTGTGTATTGTGAGTGTGTGTGTGTGTGTGTGTGTGTGTGTAGCTCAAAATCACCTGGGGAAGGCCATGAATGCCTCACCCTAAACTTGGAAGCCACGAAGAGCCATTACATTGACCCCGCCTACAAAATCCTTTATATTTCTCACCATCCAATCAAGAGGCAACTTCTCCTGTAGTAGTTACGCTGCTGTGGTAGCTCAGAATGGAAGACACAGAGGAGGCATTTTCACACGTGTAAACTCTGCCAGACCTCAGCCTCAGCAGAGGGAACCACCGTCATGCTAAGCGCCATACTCGACAGTGGAACCCCGAGCATCTCAGCTCAAGTGTCCCTAATTCCTTCAGAACTCCTCGGGTGTTCTACTGATAGCACCTGCAGGTCATTACCAATTAACAATCCCCACAGAAATCCAACACCTGCAAATAATACAAAACGCCCTAGACAGCCCCTCAAATAACAATGCATAAAACAATTATTTTATATATAACTAAAAAGAAATTCCCCCAACATTCTCCCCTCTCCCTTTCCTACCAAGAAGTTGTGAAGACAAATTTTAGTTTACTTTCTGGGATCTTGGTGAAAACGATTCTTTATTTTAGAACAATCCTGGTGCTAAAGTCTCACCACCTACGCCAGTTCAGCAGAGAATATTAGCTCGGCACCACTCAGCTCTGCACTGGTTCAGTAAGGCCATTTGCTTCTGATATCTTTACATCTTTTTTATTTAGGTTCACAAAACTCTTGATTTCTGCACTTTCCATACTATGTTAGTGTCTCAAAGATCATATTGAATAGAAACAATAATATTGGATTTTTACCCACTTTGGTGTAGATGTTCTTACTAATTCTCCATTTAGGTTGATTTTTTTGACATTATTCAAGATAAAAATAAATTAATCTCCCTATAGTAGGGATAAAATTTACCTTTTCTGGTTCTCTTGCCTCTCTTGTATATGGCTGTTCATAATGTATTGGTAAAAATAACCATGATTAATAGCAGTGACATTCAAAATTACTCCAGTAGTTTACTTTTATTTGTGATAATGCTTATTGACTGGAATAGAAATATTAATTCCCTTTCTTTTTAAGAAGTTAGGAGGGCTTATTAAAATTAAACTAGAACTGTGAAAACTAACATTCATATTCTGTTCTCTATTTTTATAGTACGTGATTTAACTACTTCTTGAAAGTTTTAAGAAATTCACTCATAATAATTTATATTACATAAGTTTTACTCCAAGTTCTTTTAGTAAGTAAAAGGCATTTGTCTTAAAATCCTTTTGACCAATTTACATGGTTTTATCTGAGTAAATAATCTTATTTCACAGATACTTTTACAGATTTTGACATAGATATAAACAAATTTTCTTTTCTTACCAATATATCTGTATCATTTATAATTTTACATTTGATGGCCTTTTTATCTTTCAGTATACATATAAACAAGAATATTTTTCTCTCAAGAGTTCAACCACAGGTTTTGGTTTTAAGTGTCAGTTTTCAATATCTATTTCACATTTATAACAATTTATAGGTATTTTCATTAGCTTCTTCTTTGCTTAATCTTAGACTTGATCTGTATACTCTAATACAGTGTCCTTCCTATGGATGTCTGTCTTCATTCTTATAAATTGATGATTCTACATTTATAGGTGTTTACAAACTATCAGGTGAACCTGAGACCAGTACCTCTCAGACTGATGTTCATTTGATAATATTTTTTCAATTGTTATGACTTACAGTATCCTTGGGGATGGAGGAATGTCATTGGGAAAAAATCTTACAGTGCACATGACTGATTTGTACAACAAACTATTGCCCAAGTCAAAATGTCAATAATATTTATGCTTGCAGACCTAGAGTTATTCAGTGATAATGGTATTGATAGAATAGTTCATAACTTTGATAAGCCACACTAAGTAAACATAGTCTTTCTCTTCTGTTTTTCTATTTACTATTTGCCAGAAGTCCTAAACATCTAGCAATCATATGTGCTTTATTTGGCTAGTGACATATTCTTAAAAATTGGATCCTGTTGCATAAGATATACAACCTGATCACTAGGCATCCACTGCATTATGGAAATATTTCCAGACTTAATATACAACGTATTTGTATGTTTAATAAAGTTGTATTCATGTTTATAGGTGTGTATCAGAAGAGATTAAAGTCACCTTTCAGGGAAAGCCGTGTATTAAGTTCCCACATGGATTATAGAATATCTGCTTTTCCTTCTTGACCAATTGTTCTCTGATGAATGTACTTAATATTAACATTATATGCTTAAATATATAGATCTGAAAGTCAGAAAGTGTAATCATCATTCAGAAATGAATAAAGGTAATATTTTTCAGACATTTGAGAACTGATACTGGGAACTTTCATTTTGCATTCCATAGTTTGGCAAGCTGGGCAATGAAAGTATTGACTATACAAGAGGAAATAGAGAGTTGTTTCCTGGGGAAGAAAAGTTGAGCCATTGATTCTAAAGTATGAGAATTTCTGTGGCTTTTATCTTCAGTTCATTGGACACACTTTCTTTCTGTACAAGTGGATGGAATGATTTCGTTATCTATGCCAGGAAGAATAGAGGATTCATGAGTTAATTAGGAAACTTTGTCTTTTGTTTACCCTCTTGATCTTACCTTGAAATAAGTGTCCTTAGTTTTTGGCTGAGTGAGGAGAGAGAGAGAGAGAGAGACAGAGAGAGAGAGAGACAGAGAGAGAGACAGAGAGAGAGAGAGAGAGAGAGAGAGAGAAAGAGAGAGAGGAGAGAGAGAAGAGAGCAAAAAAGAAATGTTTGCACAAATATTTGCTTCCAGAGAACAAATACATTCACATTCACTTAATGACTTTAGTGATTACTACAGTAGCTGAGAGAGTTGTTTTTTTATTGTTTGTTTGTTTGTTTTTTAATTGGAAAATGAACCAGGCTTCCCAACTTGAATAAAAGCAAAAGCTTGAATATTACTTGTAGGATTCTTAAAAAAATCTTCTTTCCTTTGTCTGACATGTTTCTTTTCCTATTTTTTTTTTCCTTCCTCTTGGCCATTTGTTTAATGTTTGAAATTTAAACTGAAAATTTAACAGAAGGGCAGTTATGAGAACCTACTTGACCAGTATATGAAACGCAGAACTTGTATTTTCTTCTGTAGGGAGCTGAGGAGGGAGTTCCTGCAAACCTACAGAGTTTGTGAGTCATTAAATGCTGTCACCTCTGGAAAGGACTTCAGAAGTCGGGGCTCCATCAGTGAAACTCCCTCAAGGTCACACAAGAAAGCAGCACACCTGTACCTGGAGTCACATTCTTCACATTCAGTTTAATGGTTTTATTCCATCTAGTGTCTAAAGTTTAATCAGCGAGTGAGTTGATTATACAACCTGAATTATGAATAACACTCATGATCATTTCCTTAATATGAGACTTAATTCTGAGACTATTGACACCATTAAAGGATCGCTACAATCAATTAAAGATAAATTTTGCTGCTGTTTTTGTTCTGTGAGAGGCGAAAGGGAGAATGTCAAAACTCAAAACTGTTACGTTAGTTCAGCACGTGGGAAATTCTCTTCTGAAGTTCAAAAATAAGCAGCATGGTGAAGACTTCCTGTCTGTGTATGGACACACAGAACAACCACAGCAACAGCAGCAACGACAAAATAAAAATAAAGTAACAAATCAGAATAAAACCAATGGTATGCTATTAGAGAAATTCACATGGATAATAAAATGGGCCTGCGGCAGAGGCCGTAGCGCATGTCTTTACATTCACCGTCATGATGGGCGTGTAAGTGCTGAAGAAACCATCACACGGAGGCAAAAGATGCCTCCGAGTGATGGAGAAGTTGACAATGCATATGCCTTGGGATAGAACAGTCAGTTGGTGTTTGGATAGCGCAGGTCCTGGCCGTGTATGAGAGGAGAGCAGCTAATCATGTCAGGAGTCCAAACACACAAGGCCAACAGGGCAGAAGATCTATGGGTTCACTTCAAATTAGAGATGCAGGTCAAAGCAAGAGAAATGGCCAGCTTTGGTTTCTACTTCTGACTTTGTTTTATTTGGGTCAACCTAAGCAGGGCAGTTTTTACCTGTCATTGGGGGAAAGCATTGTCCCCAATTGAGCTGATGCTACTGGTTCTGCAGGAAAGAACACACCTTTCCTGAGTTCTTTGGTACTCAGTGAACTGTCACACGTGTAGGGATATATTGCTATAAAGAAGACAGCTATTCTAATTTGTTTTCTATTCCTTGATGAACACCATTGCCAAAGGCAGCTTGGGGAAGAAACGGTTTCTTTGGCTCAGAGTCCGTCATTGAGAGAAGCGAATCAGGAACTCAAGGCAGCAACATGGCGGCAGAAGCTGAATTAGAGACCTCGGAGAAGCCACTGTCTGCTGGCTTGTTCTTCAGCCTGGTTTCTTATACACCCCAGAACCACCTGCACAGGAGTGGCAGTATCCACAGTGTGCTGGCACGCCTACAGCAATGCCCCCAGGCCAATCATATGAATGCGTTTTTTTTTTTTTTTTTTTTTAAATTGAGGTTCCTTTTCCCCAGGTGACTTTAGCTTTTGTCAAGTTGACAAACGCTAACCAATTTCAATCGCACCTTTAACTGGGGAAATGTGACTCAACTCTCTAAATGTACTGCACTCTTGAAGTGAAACACTGTTCCAGTATAAACCTCTGCAAACATAAGGGTCCACACTGAGGAGTCCTGGTTGGTAGGTGTTGAATCTATAGCTCTGGAAACAAGTGGTCCTTCCTCGGGCTCAGATTTGCTGCACCGGGCTTAGAGAGGCTGAACACGTAACTACCCTTCTTTTCATAGTTATCATCTGTTAGATTCAAATAGTGTAGCTAAGATCTCTATGGTTCGGTCATATCTGGAACACTCTAAGCAGTGACTGGCACCCACAAAATTCTCTCATGACTACTTTGAGATGGCATGTCTTCATTCATTTAATCAAAATAATAGATCACTTATAAAGTATAGCATTAATGGTTAGGTTCTAGTTTTTTACTAAATTACTTTCTTCCAGTGTTTAAGATAGTTTCAATGAGACAATATATTAAACACAGGGAATTAGCTTTATATACTTAGTGCAAAAATATCTCCCGGGTATTTTATTATGTGACCAGAGTTTCAAGGGTCATCTCCACAGTGATATAATCTTCCACCTTAAGTTAACTCTGCTCCATTTGGTCCAGGCTGCGCTCCAGAACTGAAGCACCTACTCCAGAGAAAATAAGATAAACAGGAGATGGGCAATCACATCTAATCGGTGATAGCTGTCCTGATTTATGTTCTGTGGTTATTTAATTTTATTTTTTAAATCAACATTGAGAAGGAAAAGTTGAAATATTAATTACCCGTTTACTGCCAATGTAGCGGAAAATGTAATTTATAGCCTACTTGCAGGACTTAAAAAAAAAAAAAAGCCCTCTGTGCTTAATTTAAGAACTCAAATTATTCGAATAACATTTTGAATTTGATTATTTGTTTAATTGAAGCGTTGCTCTTTCAGTCAGAATTGCTTCTGTGATTCCAATTTCCGCAGTATTAACTATGAGTGTGGTAAGGACCCCATGAAGAAGCCACAGGTGGAAACGCGTTGGGGGATGAGAATGTGGCTGAAGGCCTCTTACCTGTAGGACATGCTCTGTTGGTTAGCAGCCGTTCTGTCTCAGCCTAGATGCTGCTGAAGTCGAGAAAGAGATCCTAGAGATGATCCGCACCCACACAGGACCAGAAAATGAGAGTGAAAAACAGAGTCTCTATCTGGGAGCCATGTGCCCTGCTTGTAACCCTGAAACTCTGGAGGTGGAGAGGGAAGAAGGAAAGGTCAAAGTCATCCTTGCTGCATCGTATCTGTGCTTTTCCATTGCTGCGATAAAACATTTCCCAGGCATCTTCTAGAAGGAAGGATTTATATGGGACTTACAGAACCAGTGGGTCTAGAGCCCATCACCAGGATACTGAGGAAGTATAGTGGTAGGCATGGTGGCTGGAGCTGGGGGAGGGGAGGGAGGGAGAGAGGCTAGAGGGAGGGAGAGAAGGGAGGTAAGGAGAAGGAGAGGGAGAGAGAGAGAGAAGGAGGGAGCAAGGGAGGGAGAGGGAGGGAGGAAAGAAGAGAGGGAGAGAGGGAGAGAGAAATGCAAGTTTTTTGAAACATGAGTGCCTTTTTCTTCTGACAAAGTGACAGCCCTTTGTCTCCCCCAAACAGCCACCTACTGGGGACTAAGTATTCAAATTCCTGGACTATGGAGAGTCACATTCAACCATTGCGTTGGTCATTCTAGACTGCAGGAGGACTGTCTCAAAACAACATAACAAAGCAATAAAGGCCCTTAAGCAAAGTCTACTGCCTACTCCAGGAGTTGTAAAGGATCTGAGGACTACATAGAGGGAATTCCTTTTTGATATTTAAATTCAGAAGATGGATGACTTGGCATTCAAATTCCAAGCACAATAGAAGACACTGTGATGCGGAGTTCCCTCTCCCTGCCACAGTGGTGTTTCAAAGCTGGCTATCTAACTCGGTATCTAAGCTCTAGTCTTCTACAGGTCTATTCTGGGATACACTAAGGACTGTTACAACTTTTTTAAGAGTTGCTAGTGGTTTACTCTCACTCCTCAGGAACAGACACTTATAGCATTTAACACTGATAAGTAAGCATTAGGTGAATTTTGATCTCTGTGGGATTTCATGCTCTAGACCTCGCTGTAGTCAACATATTGATGCCGACCAACCTGAAACTTCTCTCTTGTCTACGCAGTTCATTCTCTCTTCCGACATCTTGATCACGACTACCTACTAATCTCCCTGTCGCTGTAGTTCTGCCTTTACTAGGAACTCTGTGGTATGTTTTTGTCATTTTAATTTGGCATTTATGATTTAACATAATATTCTTGAGTTCTATTCATGCTTAGCATGATCATAAACACTCATCATGGAATCATGGGTAAATATTTTTGGGTGAATTTCCTGAGCTGTCCAGTAAGTAGAAATTTAACTTTATAAGATATATAATTTTTCCATGGTGACAACCTGCATTTTGGTATTCCCACCAGAAATGTCTATAAATGGAATTTCCCGTACATTGGCCAGTACTTGGCCATGGCAGCCTAGCTTCAGCCATTCCCACGGGAATGATGTCATTCCACTGCCATCCCATTTGTGGTACCCTTGTGAACGGTGAGAGGGAGGATGTTTCCTCAACCATTTCTATCAACATATCAGCTGTTCTAAACTCTTCAGAACATGTAAGTTGTCTATTTAGACCTGACTGCTTATTATGTAAGTTTTCTTGTGAGTCCTTTATATAAGCCCATTGGCAGATAAGGTTTGCCCACATTTTCCACTTATTTCCTTGATTTAAATTCCCAAGAGGAGCTATTTTCAATGGTGAAATTATTATTACTGCCATTGCTATTATTTTTTTATTTTGGTGAGGTTGTGATCTGGGACATTCTGATAAATTACTATAATTCAAATTTTCCACTTCACAAAGCCTTCTTTCCTTCTGTTTTACAAGGTTTTTGTGTTTTTGTGTGTGTGTGTGTGTGTGTGTGTGTGTGTACAACACTTACATATGTCTGGTGAGATTAATATTATTTTCCTCTCCTATGTCATCATAAGTGAAGATAACTTACAGATTTTCATTTTATTTACTCATTTACAATATCTAGAAATAGAAATTAACTTTTTCCTTGCTCGCATATTTTAGACTTCATATCTGCTAATCTTACTAGAGTTACACTTATCTTTAGATTTCCTAGATTGCTTAGGATTTTCTTTGAAAATCTCTTAGAAGCATTTGATCATTTACAAATGAAATGTTGTTTCCCCATTTCCAAATACAAACAACTTTGAAATTCAGTGCTGTCGCTAGACACACCATCCTTCCCCGTTCTTCATTCCAGGAAGAAAGGCTGGATGCACCCATGGTTGGTTAGGATTCATCTTTCGTTTGCCCACATATCTTTTTGCTTAGACCATTCTGGTAATTATGTTTTTTTTTTACTTTATCATTTCTTCTATTATGCAAATTTTTCTGGTTCAATCGTTGTTTGACCTTCTAGAATATTCCTTTAATCTGAGGCATCCTATTGATTTTTTTTTTAAATTTTGAGGAAGGATTGCATCATAGGGATAAGCCTTGCTTAGTTGTGATCTATTCTGGTTTCTATGTATATTATTTAGTAAAATATTTCTAAGAATTTTGCATCTATATGCAAATTCATATGTTTGTTTCATTTCAATATAACAGCTCTGCAGCCCTCACAACATAATATGCAAAGTGTGCCTCCGGTGTTGCTTGGCATTGCTTTTCTCCAGATTAGTATTATTAACACTACAAGTGTGTGAATGAATTTATCAATGGTTATTTCTGGTCCTGAAGTCTCTTGTATGGGTGTATAATACGAAAAGCACCTTTAACCTCTAAGATGGGGAGTATGTCTAATAACCATGTTGATATTTACCTGGGAGCCTGGAGATACAGCCATTAAACAACACAATTTATAGTGCAGCTTTGGGACCTGTGGCCAGAGTTCTACCTTTTAACTGCTGGAGGCTAAAGGTCCAGCCGTATTTACACTCAACAGAACGCATGTGGCTAACCCCAATAAAAACACTCAATAATGCATGGGGTAGATAGTCCAGGGAGTAAATTATTTGCTATACAAGAGTGAGAATCGTGATTAGAATCTCCAAAACCTGAGTGAAATCTGAACACACAGCTGAGATGGAACAGACGAGACGGGAGAATTCTTGGAAACCCCTGTGATAGCTAGCCTGCTATATTCAGTAGATAAACAAGAGTCTCAGTCTCATCCAGGGTGAAGGGTGAAGAGGGGTCCCCAAAGTTGTCCTCTGTACATGGGACATCCCCCTCCTGTATTATACACAGGAGTATTTACAGATCTACACACAAACACATCAGGCATTCATATACACCTACATATAAACATACCATACACATGTGAAAACACACATATATACACATGCCTCATACACACATGCTGTTATGAGTTTTAAATTGTTGGGCTTGTAATATTTTATTTTTATGTTAATTCCTCTTCTATTTCATTTTTTTTTTTTTTTGCTTTCAAAAGTATTTGTATCTGATGTTAGTAATTCTATGTATCATTCCTGTTCCTGTCTGTCCATTTGTCTTTCCTCAACTTGTATTTTTGTATTTAAAGTCTGTCTCTGTTAGGGGTTATATGTGCTTACTTTGTCTTTGTTTCTTTGGTATTATTTCTTACTCTCTGAAGCCATGTCTTATTGCTTTCCATTAATCATTCATGGTGGTACAAACACCTTCACTGAAGTAAGAATAGCTGCATGTTATATTTCAAAACCCTTGCACTCTATTGCCAGTGTTTCAGTCATCTTAAATACCATTTCAGATTAGTTTCTTCTTTAACAAAGATTTCATCTTCCCTATTCTTTGTCTAACAAATAATTCCCCATGATATTTTAGAAATTCTACATATTAAGATGTGGAAATTTGGGGTTTTATGTTTTTTTATGAATATTGCTTTCTTCGTTTAACAAAAAAAAAAAAATCTTATTTGTGCTTGAACCCCAAACACCATTGTGACCATTGGTTTTGATCTCTGCTCAAATACTTTTGGTTTCATCTATCAATCTGTTGCATTAATGTGTAGTTTAAGATATGAACCCATGTAAACTTACATGGAATCAACTACAAAGTCCTGGAGTAGGATGTATGAAAATGGCCTCCAAACATACTTTCCTGATTGTGTAGAATAAACATCTTCACTGTGCACACACAAAGATCTGGTGACCCCACTACCTTGAGAGCTTTTCCATGTAAGAAATGAGTTTAGTATTAAAAATAGGCAGTGCCATGTCTTAATGTTAGGGTGATATTCTAAACAATCGAGTAATAAATCTTACTGGTGTGTATAGATAGATCATTCCATACATAGATAATCTTTGAAGGCTTAACCACATGTTCAATGGAACTGGATAAGGAATCTTATCATAAATTAAAATAAATGAGGACATAAACATATAATAAATACAGGAGAGATTTGTAATTTATCTAAGTCAGCATTTAAATGAATGTGTGTTTGATCTTCTCTTTATATATCATCTATCCGTCCATTCATGTGTTTTTGCACATCTTGAACGGGTGACTCATATAAGAAATACTGTATCCTAAAGCAAAGAACATTTCTTGATTTGCTTTTAATTTTTAAAATAATTCATTTTGAAAGTCTTTTTTATTTTTCAGATTAGTTCTCATATAACCTAGGCTGACCTTGAACTCCTGATTCTCCTGCCTCCAACCCCCAGGTGCTGGGATTAGAGATCTATGCCACCACATCTGGTGCTTTAAAAAAAAAAAAACAAACAAACAAACAAACAAAAAAAAAAAAAAAAACAGTAGAAATGAATTACATACTGACTGATCCATTGAGGTCACTTTTACCTCTATAAACAGATCGTTTCCTGCAGAAGGATCCTCTTTATTTTTTTCTTGGCGTCTGATACCATCTATGCTCCCCTAGCATGTGGTGTATTTCTTTTACATTCTCTTCCTTTGGAAGGATCTAGTGGGCTCTCGAACACCTGGTCAACGTCATTGTTCACTTTAGGTTCCCTTCTCTGCCTTCTCTGTCCTTTGTACTTTCTCACCCCATAACAACACCTCCTTGGACTTCTCTGGTTTATTGACTATTACTACTGCACATACCAATAGCTGATCAATGCTGGTACAAAAGATTTCCTTTTCAGTAGTAGAAAGAGGGGTCATTGTACATATTTGTGGTGATATTTCTGTAAATGAGATTTTTAGTTAATTATTTTTTTTCTGACAATGCTGGGACACAGGACTTCCTGCATGCTAAGCAAGACCACTAACATTGACCACATGTACCCTTAGTCCTGTAAGACTTTCTTAAAATGTCCCGGCTTACTATATCATGCATGGGAGTCCATCATAGCAAATTATTGGAATAAAAGCATATTGGTGTGATGAGGCTACAGTCTGGATATACAGCCAGCAATATTCCAACCCAATGTATCGGATCTGTGCAGTCTATTATTTATTTGTTTGTTTGTCTTTTGAGACAGGGTCTCTCTGTTGTAACTCTGCCTGTCCTGGAACTCGCTCTTTAGACCAGGCTGGTCTCTAACTCTTAGAGATCCCCCTACCTCTGCCTCCCAAGTGCTGGGATTAAAGGCGTGCACCAATACTACTTGGCTTGTGCAGCTATTTTAAAGGCCACATCAATAACAAATAAACCCTTCTTTACTGAGAAAAAACAAACAAACAAACAAAACAGAACAACTACTAATGCTTCATCCTCGATGGCCAGTAAAATATCGTCAATATTGCACGCTCAATATGCGTTTGCTGAATGTAAAGAATACAGAAGTATGCAAAAAGCCATCTATGGACATTGGATCTCTGAAAAAATAGAGCACATATTTCACCATGTAATCTATATGTTGTTTTCCACAGAGGCAGATAATTACCTTATACATAATTGGAATCTGTAAAACATCTAAAGGAAAATTATGTCAATTTTCTACATGTGTTGGGGGGGCTGAGAAAGAGAGAGAGAGAGCGAGCACATGAATGTGCTAGGCATGCATATGGAGGTCAGAAGACGAGGCCTCCCGTTCACTGTTGTGCTCCACCAGGTCACCTGGTCCATAGATTCTGGGACGTCTGCCCCGGTTTTCATCTTGCACTGGGACTGCACACGCTTACTGCCATGCTCAGCTTCAAGTCGGAGCTGGGGATCCCCATCCAAGTCCTCATGCTTGTGTTGTGAGCACTTACTTGCCGAGCCAGATTCCCACCCCCAGATCAAAGTCACCCTTTAGGTACTTTTTGTATTGAAAATAACGTGGTGATCCTATGGAGAAAGAGAGACTGTGCGCATGTGCATTTGTGTGCGTGCACGCGTGCGTGCGTGTGCGTTTTTTAATAATTGAAGTAAGGAAGAAAGAATATTTGGCTGAGAGTGCTTCCCTGCAGCAGACACTCATAACAAACTGTGGGGCTGTTACAGACGGACTGGTTAGGCTCCAGCAACTGTCCTGGCTAAGTGGCCATTGCTCAAGTCCAACTATTGCTTATGGGTTGAGTTGCTTTGAGATTTTAATTCACTAGAGGGAGCTTGCAAGTAGGAGTGATGCAGTTCCCACACAAGGAAGATTGATTGCATTCATTCAATCCCCACAGCCTGAAAAATACTTTCTATTTATTTTATTCAGGAGCTTGTTGTAACACATCCCACAGTCTCCCAGTCATTTTTTTCCCACTAGTGGAAAGTCTAATTTCCCTTTCCATTTTTTATTCTTCCGTGCAATTCACTGGAGCCCCACAGCACTCTGCCATGCTGCTGCCTTGAACTTTGTAGGATTTTCTCTGCTTCACCCACATTCCTTTTGTCTTAGAGAATGGCAAGTAAAATGTTAATCCCGCTGGGGAACCTACTTGTTTTGCCTTTGAGTGATGGAAAGTTTTTCCTGCTTGTTCAATTGCTATTTGGACAGTAAGCAAAAAATAAAATAAAAAAACAGCAACAACAACAACACAATTTGCTTTACAACAAATCTGATATCCTTCCTCTGCTACTCGACCAGGCGCTGTGGGGTGTAGGTCTCACATTTCCCAGCCTTTTTATTGCACATAGCGTGCAAGTGAGCAAGGATTGTGTGTAATTGTACAAGAATTAGTCACCAGTTTATCAGTCAGCTTAAACCAAAACGGTAGACAGAAGTTCAGATATCAATCACAAAAGATTTCCTTTGAGTATGTGTTTATTTCATGAGTGTTGACGCAGCTTGTGTTGAAAGACTATTAGTATGCATGTGGGTTAATTTCTTTCTCTCAAATTGAGACAGGCTAGAGTCATTTGAGAAGAGGAAACTCAACTGAGAAAGTGCTTCTCGATTGGCCTGTAGGCAAGTCTGTGGGGCATTTTCTTAGTTAATGATTCATGTGGGACGGCTTCTCCATGGCTTCTGTTTCCGTTCCTGCTTCCACATTCCTGCCCAGTTAGAGTTCCTGCCCTGACTTCCCTCCATGACAGACTGTGACATATAAGTAGAAGATGAATTAAACCCTTTCCACTGGAGTAGTGTTTGAGCCATGTTTTTATCACAGCAGGAAGAGAGTAACTAGCGTTATGTGAATATAACTGTGTGTGGTGCATATATAGCTGTTCAAAGGTAGATATGTTTAAATATTTAATTTGGTGAGTGGAATTTCCCCAAGTCAGAGTCCAAACTAGCAAAGACATTAAAGATACATATTTGTGGAAGATCATATTTTTTTTCTTTCTTTCTTTCTTTTTCTTTCTTTCTTTCTTTCTTTCTTTCTTTCTTTCTTTCTTTCTTTCTTTCTTTCTTTCTTTCCTTCCTTCCTTCCTTCTTTCTCTTTCTTTCCTTCCTCTCTTTCTTTCTTCTCCTCCTCCTCCTCCACTTCCCCACCCTCCTCCTCCTCCTCCTTTTTGAGAAAGGATTCCATTGTATGGTCTCAAACCTTTCATTTTGGTGAGATGATCCAGCATTTCTCATTCAGTAACCTCTATCTGCCAAGATTGCAGGCAGGTGCCACCATGCTGGGTTTATGCCGTGCTAGGGATCAAACTTAGGGCTCTGTGCATGATGGCAGCCCTCTACCCACCAAGCCACACCTGCAACAACACTTCATGAAATACTGAAAAACAAGCCATCAGTGTAAACATGGGGGAAGTTCCAGATAGTAGTAAAAGAAAAGGCACACTGCATGTCTCACTCCTGACAATGGCTCCTCCATCTGTTATTTCATCATTTTTTCTTTGCTTTTTTAACTAGTATTTCCTTTGATTGGGCAGAGATACTTTGCTTACATATAATCAGTCATGTAGAGTAATATGTAAGTCATAGGGAGCCCTTAAATCTGTTAGAGAAGGTGGGCACACACACACACACACACACACACACACACACACACACACATGCACTCAAACACAGTGGACATTTGTGTACTACTTAAAAGTAATAGAAATCATTCATTTCTATCACTTAAATCAAACATGATACGAATATTTGTGTAAGAAAAGTTAGATATAAGAAAAAGTTACTGTGGACAGCTTTGGTTACTTAAACCCTGCATCTTCCTAAGAAAGGTCTGTTTTTTTGGATTGGCTTTTGGCTAGTAGCTTGTGGCAGATAAGGTATGAGTCCTTGAAATATTATAACACAAGAGATGTATCAGATTCCTTAAGGCATCAGATGTACCGATGGACCCAGCTTGTCAGACAAATCATTTTTGTAGCTCTCAGAAGTTATAGCTGGTAAGACCGATGGTTCCCTTTCCTTTGACAGCTTGTATTGCACCTTCACGCTCTAAGGTGATGGTTCCAGGTCCATTCCAGCTGGAGCTTTCAAAGAGGTATCTACAGATATAGGGTCTTACTATCAAGTTCTGGAGAGTAACCAAAAGTGAGAGCAATTGCTTGTGATGTTCGGGATGTGTGAGACCTCACTAATGGAAAACTCTATCATTGGACATTTATTTGTTAGCCTGTGCTGTGTAGCAGAGAACCAGAACCAGAACCACCAGAACCAGAGCCATCATCTAGTTGTAGGGTGAGTACATTTAAGATTATATATATATATATATATATATATATATACATATATATATATATATATATATATATTCTCTAGTAAGTTCCATATGACATTTTTTGAAAGTTCATTAGTGTTAATTATTCCTCTTCATATTTTCTCCTATGTCCTGAGCTCCCATCCCTTAACCCCAAGTTAATAATTCCTGTTCCACTAACCCCCTTTGGCTCATTATAACACTGATATTCACTCTAAGAACGCATCTTATTAACTTCATCGTTTATACTAAAAATATAGTGATTAACATCATGTTTATTGGGGTAACCACCCATGGTCAAACAAACGATTTAGCCATTAAGCATATAGGAAAATATTCTCTAAAGAACATCAAAGACTCAAGTTCATTGATAAAATAACTTACCAGTTGCCAGAGAAAAGTTTTTTCAGGTTCTCCAGGACTGACTAAAGCCTCCTAGAATTAACTTGAACTTACTCCTGGCCTATTAAAATTCTTATTGTAGATGTTTCTAACCATTCTTATTTTAGTGATCTGCAGCAGAGCCACAAATGAGAAACACGGGCAATGTGAAAGGCAATTTGGAATTAGCAGGCAGTCATTTGAAAAGTTGGTTAAAAAAAAAAAAAATTGTATGGTCCCATTAATGTAATGTGGTGTGAAAGGGCTCTCCCAAGCATTTTGTTTCATATAAAATCGTGCAGTGCACACACAGGCTTTTCAGAGACAAGAGAAGGGAAATGAAGCTGGCGTGTTCACAGGAAGATGTCTCAGGGTTCAAGGATTATGAATCATTTATTTAGCTCTGAGCTCTAATAAAACATCCTTATGAAAATGAAAACGTGTTCCATTACCAGAGATATTTCTGATCTGATAGCAAACATGTTTCGTCTTATTTATTCAGCATATGCATCACATATGTTTTGACATAAATATTTGAGGCATAGAAAGATAAATACTGTCCAACCAGACACATTGAATCTGCACAGTGTTGTGCACTAGATGCATACATAATGAACAAATGAGGAGAAGCATATTGTATTATTACTTTAGTATGAAATGCCTGTTAAGATATGCCTTGCGTAGCTCTTGTCCCATAACACTGTCAGTTAAAGAAATTACACAAAAATCCTCCCTCCTTTTTCGTGGTGCTGGGGAGCTAACTCACGGCATACAGTATAGTGCTTTACCTCTGAACATCATTCCCAAACCCATAATTGTTGCTTTTTTTTTAAGTAAAAAATTCATAGGACCTGTGAACTTTCACATTTTCATTTTGAAAAGTAGAGTTGGATGGAATTCCCTTATTACAGAAAATATAATATATTGAGTCGATAGATGTGCCTTGATATTTAGCAATCTCAGAGTTAAAGCTCCTAGGATCAATAAGGATGAAACCCGACAGTGCACACCGTTTGTTAATGTAAACCAGCACGAAATAAGAGCTCAAGCACGCAAATGAACAAGGCGTCTCATGAAGAAAATAAAGAGGGGATATTTTTCATGCTGATAAAATATGGAAATTCAGTAACAGCTTTCCATGCTGCTTTACGCTGAGATCTTTAGCAGAACAACTTTTCATCAAATATTTGAAGAAGCCTTAAGATGAGCTTTCCTTTGTCTTTAGAGACCAGCTTGCCATGGGATTTAACCTCAAATTAAGTGCACTGCAGACCTGATGTACCCTCGAGGTCTTTTGTAAATGGCAACAAACAGGGATCTTGGGATTTCATTTGATGGTGGCATATGAAGAGGAGCCAAGCCAGAACCTTCAAATAGACAGGTCTCCGAAATGCTTTATTATGATTTTTGCCCATATAATACTATTTTCAAAAATTAGAATATTTCACGTAAAAATGACTTCAGGTGTTCTCGCAAAACTTTATTACCTTTGGCAGCAAGAGGCATGACAACGAGGCACGGGACTTTCTGTAAGTCAGAACCCCAAATAACATGGCTAATCACTTTATTAAAATCATATCTGGCAGCTGTCTTGTCCGTATCGACATACGTGTGCAATGCCTGGACCAAGCATGTCCAGTTCCATGTGAGAATGGAATTAAAACCTAATACAATGCCACTGAGTAGTCTTCTGTGAGTCTCTATGGAACAAATACGATTCATAGCCTTCTCCTGGGGAACGGTGGACTGTGATCCTTATTCCTCCATTAAGGATGAATGTCTGATTTGTCCTTTCACGTGACTCCACGCACCAGTCTGAGGACTGGCATTAATAAGGATTCTTCCAATGGGAAAGAAATCAAATTAATATAAGAAAAACAAACTACTGAATTTGGAATTTTAAAATATGCCTCGTATAATCTAGAGGTTGGAAGTTAAGCTGTTTTTTTTTTTTTTTTTTTAATTTACTTTTGTTTTTATTTTTTTTGCAATTTTAGAATAATGACTTGGAGGTGAACCAAGAACGGTGACTTAAAGTCCTCCCTATGTCATGTATAAGACATGGTTCACAATGATCACTACATACTCTAGAGGCAAATAAAGGATGGGCTGGAGCTAGATGGAGCTAGACCTCAGAGAGGGACGCATCTATGGAGAATTGCTTCTCAATTATATCATTTTGCTTGAACATCCTCCAAGTTTCTTTGGGGCAGCGTGCATCATGTATCAAGTGATAGAAATGGATTGTATATGTGTGTGAATATAGAAAATGTATGAATAAAGACATTATTAATGTTTTAAAAAGATATGTATCCATTTATTATTTATAGTGCACAAAGTAGTAGCAAACTTCATTCTGTACAAAATGATTAGTTTTGTCCTTTTGAAGTCCATACAAATATCAACCTTTTTGTTTTAGATTTATTTACTTTATGCGTGTTAGTTTTGCCTACATGTATGTATTGTGTACGTACATTACATAGGCGGCTGGTGCCCAGGAGGTAGAAAGACAGAGCCTGACCACTTCTAACTGGAGTTACGAATGGTTGTGGGTGGTGGGAAGTGAATCTGTGTCTTCTGCAAAAAATAACAAGTGCTCTTGACTTCCGGGATCTTTGCCGCCTCCAATCACACAATGTTTTACGGTCAAAGTTGATTATTATAGTCAAACTTTATCGCCCACACATATTTAACTTAAATGTTGTCCACTTCATCTGTGAAAAATTCCTGTTTTTTTGTATTTATAAAAATCTGACCGTGAAATGAATACAGGGCCTTGGGGCTACCTTGTTGGCTTTAAACTCTAACCCTTCCAGAATTGTTGAGTATTCTTCCAGGAGATCCTACAAGCCTATTGAATATTTTTAAATGCACTGATGATAGTTCTTGATGTGTGCTTTGAAGACTATTTTTTCTTTCTCTCTAGGAACCGTTGACACTCGCCTTCACTGATTTGCCCTAAAGTCAAGGAGCATTAGGCTGAAAGCTTTATATTTACCCATTCAATCTCAACTAGCGGATTTAACAAAATATTTCACATATATTAATGCCACATTCTGAATTTCCTCAAAGGGACGGAGGGGTAAAGCTTTAAGAAAGATTCGGCTCAGAACGTACCAGCCTGTACCATCCTAGCCCGTTTTACCCAAGTTCCAGTGTATCCCGTTATGTTTGCTCACAGATGATTAATTGGGGCAGTTGTTTTCTGAGTATGGTTTAGATTTTAAGCGTTTTCCAGGTCCAGGTTGTATAAATATACAGAAGGGAGTCTGTCTTCACACGTCTTTAATTTTTACTGTGTTTTCACTTGCAAAAGCAGAGAGGGGTTTTATAATCAACCGAACTCTGGCAGAAACTTTGACATGCTGAGTGAAATGCTGCACCGTCTTAATAACGGTTTTGAAAGAAATCAGAGAAGTTAATCATGTGTGGACACAGGGTTAAGAAGCAATGTAACAGACTATTAAGCTTAATATAGATATGTGATATAAGCATATGCAGACAGCCATTAGCATAAATTCATGTTACAGAAGAGCAGTGCAGTGTGCTGCTCTGTGCATTATAATATATGTGAAGGCCAGGGCGGAGATCAGTGGGAGAAGGTAGCGGGTCAGAAAAGCCATAGACAGGTCTTGGATTAGGTTGATAAGACTGCTGCAAATTATGAGCACATTATTTTTGCATTGTGTTATCGCCTGAGGGTTTATTGTGTGCACATGTGAAGCGAAAGGGCTAGTAGCACTCAAATCCTCCACAGTTTCCGGTGGGGTTTGCTCAAGGAACAGCCACCTCTCTTGACTGGAAGTGCCTTCTGCGAATGCTAATGGTTATCTTGCTAATGGCGGATCACATTCAAGACAAGAATGTATACCGTTGTTAAGTTTGTGCAGAAATTTGCTGGCCTGAGTAACTGTAGAGACAGCATAAAAGCTAAGTTATTCTTCACGACACGTTCTGATACAGATGTAGTGTACAGCTACTGAGAAAACAGATTCCAGTCACTGCGTATTTGTAAATAAGCTCTCCGAGAGCTACAGAGCTCTTTCTTTTCCAAAGCAAACAAATTCTTCTGTAGGTTTTGATAAAAGCCCACTTAGAGATTTTATTTAATTATTGGTAGGAGAGGTTCTATGTGTCAGGCGTTTTGATTTTTCTGAATTTTGAGCCACAATTAATGCATTTCCCATTTAGAGAGGTTTATATAGATTAAAGAAATAATAACTTGAGAAACAGAAAAAGAGTCATGACGTTGGATCCTGGTTATAAACCGATGTCGTCTCTCTGTCTAATTCAGTGAGTAGGATTTCTCTTCTTGCTCTCTCAATTTCTTAGAATGGGGAATCTTCTGATAAGTAAAGTTTCAGTGGACATGATTTTTGACCCAGATTATAACAATAGGATGGTTCTGGTTTTCCGAAAACTAAAATTCATCTGGAGTACACAGAACGGCAGTGAGTTCGCTTAGTCTCCTCTGTCCCTTCTCTGGCTCTCATTCTTGCACTTATTCTGCATTTCAGTGACCCAAGTTTCCAGCTCTTCCCAGTGTAGTAGGAAGGACTATTCTCACCTCTTTTCAGAGAGGGTCTAAGGACTCTAATATTCCCTCACTCTCCCCTGCGTCCTGGCCAGACACTACGTCACATGCCAGGCCTACCTCTATCCTTCATAGAATGTAAACAGCATCCCCGTTCTCCTGCTGATCCTGACAGTGCTCATCCTTGCCTAATTTAATCTTAGATTAAAAACAAAAACAAAGCACATGAATTTGGCAAAGGGTCTTACAAGAAAGAACACGGGAAGACAGGTGTGAGCAGGAAGTAAGAGAGCAAGAGAAGGAGCCAGGAAAGACTAAGCAGAATGTGTGATATAGATGTATGAAATTGTCAAAGGGGGGAAAAATTAATCAATGAAAATTAGGGAAGTGAGAAGAGATGCTGACAGAGGTGAAGGCCACTGGGCAGGAGGCAAGGCTGTGAGAGGATGTCCCTGGGAACCCACTACGCAAGGAGAAGCGGTCCAAACAGAGATGCATCAGGAGTAAGGGTTTCAGTAGGATGAAATGGGACTGGCGATGCCAGCATTGCCAATGATGGCACCGGAAACATATCTTACAAAACAGTCTATTGCAAGCCAGGCACTCAGCTGTGTGCTCTGAACATTCAGGGGCATCCAGCCATCACCACAGACCATTATCCCAAATTGACTGATCTCAAAGACAAATAAATAAATAAATAAATAAATAATAAATAAAATAGCAGTTGAAGAAACACCTGTGACTAACACAAATGGAATCATCTCATCTCTACTCATTCCTAATCCTGGATAAGGAAATCCAAATCGCAGCTTTAGATCCGGTTAACTCTTCACCTCTCCAGCTGCAAGCAGGACAAGCAGAGACGGAAAACCAAGCAAGGACAGAAGATAAGGTGTCTGTGCAGATAAGCTGCTAATGAAAGGGCATCTGTGTAAGGAAAAGCTGGGGCAGCATGGGCGTGAAGGTTGATGCTCACTCTCTGGGGGGGAGACGCGAAGAAGCTGGAAGACACAACGTGAGTTTGTCATCATTGATCTCTGGCAAAGGGATTATGAAAGTGACAGTTGTTGCCCAACAAACCTAGAGTTTCAAAAGATGTCGTTCTGTTATTTGAAACTCTGTAGGAAATAGTAAGTGACATAACTGAACTCGATCTAGTAAATTCCTATTTAGAGTTAGGATTGCAGTGGGTGTGTGTCTGTACTTGTGAGTCCAGACCATGACACAATGTTGGAAAAGAAGAAGAGGAAAACCGCATAGAGTCAAGGGTGACTGGCCAAGTGTGGCTTCGTAAACTTTCGAATGGAATTAACTAAGCAATCTCGTCATTTTGTCCCCATCTTGACTATCCGTGTGGTGCTTTCCCAATTCTGAGATGAATGTAGGCAGGTAAAAAAGAATGATAATTGGTTCAATGTCTAAGTTTCCATGAAACTCTGTAGCATCCTGTCTCGCCATCAATCATGCATACTCTGTTTTCAAAAGAGCCTTTCCTTCCCTCCCGAAGGCCAGGGCTGTACGCCGCAGGGCTCAGAACCATCCACACCCTTGCCAAATGCTGCACCAGGCGGCGACAGGGAGAAGGCCAGTAAGAGGAAGACTGTTAGTAACTTTGCTATTGGGTGACAAGGAGCACATTCACCCTGTCTACTTCCTCCCAGGTCACTCAGTTCTTTCTTCTCGAGTTTTCAGTGTCCTACTGAGAATTCTATGTCTTCTTTTTCTATCTTCTTCTTTTTTTAAAAAAAAAAAACAAAACTCTTTTTGTTTGTTTAGAGATAAGGTCTCATATAACCTAAGAGGGCCTTGTGTTCACTATGGAGCTTAGTGTGACATTGACCTTTTGATTCTCTTGCTTTACTTATGTGCTGGGACCACAGGTATGTGCCACTGTATCTGGCTTATGTTGTACTGATGATCACACGTAAGATTTCATGCATGACAAGCTAGTGCTCTAACCAACTGAGCTGAACATCCCCAGTCTCTCTCAGTCTAGTATTTCCTAATATCCTTCCCTGCCCCATGATGTTTGTTTGTTTGTTTGTTTGTTTTCTAAATACTGGTTCTTCCTTACCCTCTGACAACCCACTTGCCTTGGGATCAGAAGCAGGGAACACTGCTCTAAGCTCATAATTTGAAGGCATCCATTACTCTAAGTGAAACCTCACTGTAGGCAAAAAACATTTACCATATAAATCCTAGAGGTCATTAAGATCTCTAACCCACCCCTGCTAACTCTGACTGGGCTAAGTACTGGAGAGGCTTCAGGCTGCCCTGGTTCTGAGAGGAGTGTAGTAGTGGCCATGTTATACCAGGAACATAGGTATAGGTATACATTTATATCTTTCCACAATGTCTTAATTTATTGAACAACAATAAACACAAGAAAAAATAAAGGTTGAATTGGGAGCAGCTTGCCAACTATTACTGCTTTTCCTTGATTAGCTTGATAAGCTAATCTTAACTCAGTCCAATATATCTGATAAATTCTCAGGCCTGCTTTCCCTGACATTATTTAGTATATTTGCGTGCTCTGATAGTTCCAATCTACATTGATAAATATATAGAGTGGCTCCTTTGGTACTTTTAGGGACACGTTGTTGCTGCTGTTGCTGTTTATGAGTACCTCATGTATATTGCCGGGCAGAAGATGTTACTTTTGATGTGTCCATCAGGGTTCAGTTAAATCTCATCCTCAAAATGGAGTCAAATGCTCTTACAAAATGGACTCTCGCAACATAGTACAGCCTCAAAACTGCCGTTTCGCACCATATGAAGTAACTTGTAGCCGAGGATAGGCTGGTAGCCAGCCTAAGGTAAGTTCAGAAACACTGTATATTCACCATCTGTCATTATCGTACCAGGATGTGCTTTATGGACAGTGGAAGAAGTTGTTCTCTGACCACCTGGCAAACTACCAAGAGATAGTGAGCTCATGGATCTTGGAGAAGAACCTAATCCAGTACAACCCTTAACTGTACGCTACACTCACAGGTTAAGTGTGGCCCTCACCCATCATTGAGGAAATTTCTCTTTGCATCAGATGGAGTCTACTACAGAAAATCATAACCTATGAAAATGCAGAGGTGTGGAACTCAATGGATACATCTACAGCAGGCTCCCGCACTGGGACACCTACTGCTTTGGTGTCATCGAGGAAGAGAAGGAGTGTGGTAGCAGTGCTGTGCTGGCTCAGCAAGAGAGACTGGGAGGCGCAATAACAGGTTGGAAACCCTGCCAAACATCAGAAGAGGGAACCACTATCCCAGCCAGCATCATTCTCGATAGTGGAACTGTGAGAGTCTGAGCTCAGGTGTTTTTATTGATTCAGAACACCTCAGGCGTTCTACTGATAGCATGTGCAGATCGTTAGCAATCAAACATCCCTCACAGAAATCCAACACCTGCAAACAATACAAAATGCCAAGACCTAGGAAGCCCCTTACTCAACAGTGCACAAACAATATTTTAAACACAATTAAAAATAAACTTCCACAACACAGGAGAAAAGATTTTTAATAGACAGAGGATTAGGGAGTTTTCTGTGAGATTGTATCTCTTAGTAATTTGAGAAAGTACATCAGCATGATTGCTGAAACATAAGCTGAACAAGAGCAGCAATAGACACATTAAAGTAGACATGAGAATGACCAGGAGGCCTCAACCCTACAGGAAGAACTACAGGCAACCTTTATTTATAGTAGGAGAAATAGTTTTCCCCAGGGGATAGCAGAGGGGTTGATTATCCAATACCAAATGGTCAGCCCTGAAAGCAAATACATACAAGTATCATTATCAAAATCAAGCAGATTGTATTTCTGTACTTAGTAATAAACACATACATACACACACACACACACACACACACACACACACACACACATACACACACACCTCTATCAACAATTAATGAAAAGAGCCATGAATTTGAAAGAGAGAAAGGAGCGGAATATGAAAGGGTTTCAAAGAGGAAAGGGAATGAGAAAAACAATGTGATTATACTATAATCTCAAAAATAAAATCTTTTTAAAAAGATAATGAAGATGTTCTCAAGGATCTGGAAGAGACTGCTGAGGTATCACACCGTGACTCCCAGTCAGATTCCGGGAAGGTATCTTAATTCCTTTGAAGGGAGAAGCCAAGGTATCATCTGCCCCTGATGGTATCACTCTGAAGAACCCCAAAATCCTGAAGAAGAACAAAATCCATCACTTTAGGTTGATGAGAAAGTTCAGCAGCAAGCTTTCTGGCAGGTCTTAGCTCCAAGTCTTGGGTTATGGAAAGAGGCTAGGGGGAGGAACATGAGCAGAAGGAAGTAAGGGGTGGGGGGAATCTCTTCCATAACAAAAGATGCAATTATCTGTGGATTTCATTGTTATTAAGTTTCTGGAGTTTCTTTTCTTTTTGTTTGTTTGTTTTTTTCTTTTTTAATATGTATGGGTATTGTGCCTACATGTATGTCTGAGCGCCACTTACCTGTCTGTGACTGTGGAGACCAGAGGAGGGTGGCAGATTCCCCCCACCCCAGAACTTTGGTTACAGGTGGTTGTAAGCTGCCCTATGGATGCTAAGCCTCCCACTCCAGTACTTGAGAAGAACACCCAGCTCTCTCTGCCACTGAGTCATCCCTCCAGGTACAGAGTTTCTGAAGCATTTACCTGTAATAGAAAGTAGCAATAACTGTGACCTGAGTTGCTTTTGCATACAAGATCCAGGCACAGTAGATATTGGGGGTCAGTTTCATGGTGACAAATAAAATGTTCTTTTCTAGAAATATGTGGAAATTTTGCAAGGGCATCTGGGGAATATGGGAAAGATAAACTAATACTTAAACAAATGCAACCCTCTCAGCAACATTCCGCAAAGGGGTAACCGTGGCCAGAGTTGGAGAAAAATGGAATAGGTGTATTCACAGGCTGAATAAACACACAGCAATTCCCTGAGAACCATGAACCTAATCTACAACACCGTATTTCCATTACTTATAGGAATTGCAGTTGTTTAAGAACAAAAGAGCCCTCCCCACCGGAAATCTAATTCCTTCAGTGCAGTTGAAAATGATTTGCATGTTGCAATTTAATCAAAACTTCCAGGGGTCCTCAGTGGCCAAGCAATCAATGGGTTAAGTTAGATCACTGACATGTGTTCCCTGACCCCAGGATGCTTCATCAAATGTACTCATTACTGACTGAGCAAGAGAATGAACAGTTCTGAGTTCCAGCTTAAGCACTGATGGGATTGCGTGTAAGCGCGAATGTGGTGGAGGTATTTAAATTTTGATTTTTGTAATGGGCTTTGACATGTTTCATTTCCTCTGAGGGAACACTTGAGACCTCTGAAAGTAAATGTTGCTAAAAAGTCATCAAGGCAGAATATTAAAATGCCATCAAAGGAAATTTCACTAATGCAATCCAGCTCCAGTACCAGGTAGTGGAGCGCGAAGGGGAGAGTCAAAGGTCCCGGTTCTTTTAGCGAAACATGATTTGTTCCTCTTCACTGGATGTTTCTCCAAATAAATTATTTAAAGTCTTATTTCTTCTTTCTCCTAAGCCTCTTAAAGTTCAACTGTGCTTGAGAGGTGGTAGCAGAGGGAGAGACGGGAGGCAGGACTTGGGGAAGACTGTGGGTGGGGGACACGTAACAGGGCTTCCCCTTGGCAGCTGGTTTCCATCGTTCCGCAGGTCCAGTCCAGGCGTGTGGTGACGAGGGGCTCACTTGCAGATGGAGGGCTGAAATCACCCCGAGGAGACACATAGCAGCTTTAGCTGTGCGACTCAGCAAATGCTCTGCTGCTAACCCGCACAGAGCATCACGCTTCAAGAGAAGGTGCTGTGGGTGGCACCAAGAATCTTTTATCATTTGTTATAACTGAGTGTTGAGTTAACTTTTATATCTATGCAGCTGTAAGAAGAAAAAAAAAAAACAGAATTAAACTGCAAATGTCTTCTGTGTGGAATGTAAGCAGGAGGCGACGGGCCTTGTGAGATGGGCAAATTTATGCATCAATCCTTTCTTGATGGACGGTGTGTTAAACAATCAATCTGTTACATTTAAGGTTTATTTCCCAACATGCGTTGTATTTGGAGGTGACTATTTATATCCAATATCTCCTAATGCAGAAGGTGGATTCCTCTGGATTTCACGAAGGACGGCGATTCCTCCAGGCTTCAGGGAGTCCATGCCCATGTACTTATCATCGGCCTAACATTCTCCTGGGCTCAAATTCCTCATTTCTCCAGAGACTCTCAACTTTGGCAGCAGCCGTTTTAAGTTTTTATGCTCTCACCCTGACATCTATAGCTATTTCTATCCGGTTCAAAGGGATCAAAAACAAAACAAAGCAAAACAAGCAAAAACCCACTTGCACACCTACTGTGTGAAATTGCAAGTTTCATATTGGAAATAACATTTAATATTGTCATATGGGAATAGTATTTTTTTTTTTCCGAGACAGGGTTTCTCTGTTGTAACTCTGGAGGTCCTGGAGCTCACTCTGTAGAGCAGGCTGGCCTTGAACTCACAGCGGCCTGCCTGCCTCTACCTCTGCCTCCAGAGTGCTGGGATTAAAGTCATGCACCGCCACTGCCCAGCTGTATTTTTTCCATGATTAGAACACAGGGCTAGAGCCTCAAGCATTTGAATTCTCTTAAATACTTGGTCTCCAGCTGGTGGTGCTATTTAGGAGGCGGGGCCTTACCAGAGGAAGTAGTCACCGGAATCAGGCTTCGAGAATTCAAAGACTCAAGCCATGCCCAGCTTGCTCTCTATAACCTGCTTGTGGTTTGGGGTGTGATTTGTCTGCTCTTCCAACAGCTACACCTACCACTCCTCCGCCGTGATGGTGACTGAACCGGAGAGCCAAAGAAACCTTCCCACCTGTAAGTTATCATGGTCTTGATGTTTTATCACAGCAACGGAAAAGTAGCAAACGGAGTCCATGAAAATGGCATATTTTGCATCAGATGAGGGCGTATTTTTGTCTTTAAAAATAGGATATTTGACTTTAAATTCTTTTGGTTCAATTCCTAGTTTGTTATTCTTAGTTGTTTTGCCTCGTCTTAGCTGGGACTCTCTCAGTCTTCCCTCCTCAAGAATAGGAAGATTTCTTATGTGGCTGGGTTTTTAGTCATTGTTTTGGTAGTGGTTTTATTGTGTGTGTGTGTGTGTGTGTGTGTATAGAATGAGATACAGTCAACTATTAAACACTCTGGCATTAGAGGTGTCCACTCTCCATTCAGTCAGGGATCCACATATAATGTTAGACTGTGCAAAAAGCAACAGTGAAATTATTACGATTGTAAAGAACATACCACAGATAAGTTTATGCACTAGGATTAAATATTATACTTTACTATGTGTTTTCATTTATCTCAGCTGAAAATGGTGACACATATGGTCTGTGTGCAGATAAGCTTGGAGAAGTTTGAATTTTTGTAGTAGATGTTTTACATCTGATACTCAATTTTAAAATATACTATCAATCATATATTCCTGTGAATTCTTCGCATATTCAAGATTATGAATTCCATTTGCAAATGACATCAATTGTTACAGTTTTTGGAACAACGGACATATCAACAAACCAATCTTATTCAGTTGTTCACATGCAATGTTCATGATTGTGGTAGATTTACAGTAAACCGTGTAAAAAAGGCTTCAGGAGTCCATTTCATGCCTGAAGCCAGCCTGCTACAAGGGAAGTTCCATAAATCTCAGAGTTCTAGGTAAAGACTTGAACTTGGGGCCAGCTGGATGGCTCAGTACTAGAAGCACCTGTCATCAAACCTGAGGATCTGAGTTCAATCCCCAGGACCCAGGTGGTAGAAGGAGACAATTGATTCCTATGAGTTGTTCTTTGAACTCCAGCCACATGATTGTCATGTCATGGAGTGTGTGTGTGTGTGTGTGTGTGTGTGTGTGTGTGTGTGTGTATGCAAAATAAATACACTTTTTTAAAAACTAGTGATCAAACACTGCCATTGAGCCTGAGGCCCATCTATTTTTCACTCTTTATTTTGACACAGAGTATCACTAAGTTATCCATGGTGGCCTGGAACTCACTCTGTATCCCACACCGGCCTTGAACTTGTGATCCTTTTGCCTCAGCCTCCTGAGCAGCCGGGATTGCAGGTTCACACCATCTGTCATAGCTTCAACTAAACTCTTGAGATTTCAGTGTTGTCTTTTATAAGAGGAAGAGAGTGACTTCTAGGGAAATGTTTGAATATCAGAAGTATATTCATAATATCATCAGATATACTGTGAAAAAATAATATGCAAAGCATTGTGGTCATTATTACCTGAGAAGGCTCATCAGCATACTTGTGGTTTTATTTTATTTTTTCCTGAGAGATAATAGGTCTCCTGATTGGCATCTCTTCCTGGTTCTTTAGATAACACAGTTTTGGCTTCAAGATAATGTCTCACACAACTAAGCCAACAAAGGAACAGTCTTATATCAAACAGACAATGTTGTTTGTTAAATAACTTGAAAAATCCACCCTGTTCAGTATGTATTACATGTATAGACCACGAGGGTGTGTAACTTGCATAGGTCATGTTAGTAAATGTTGGAACAGCATGTCTCTTACTTAATCTTCACCAAAGATCACAGAGATTTTAAGTTATTTGAATTTCATTGCAACCCACATAATTTGGCATTTGTATATGAGTTCAAGACAGGGTTTTCGTTTCTCCTGCATGACTGAAAACAGAGAAGGCATAAGAGTGAAATACAGCAGGGTACATAGATAATCCAGAGTCGTCAAGAACCTAGACAGAAAATATCTTAGCTAATGATGCTTTCTTGCCAGTTACTGGGAGTTCTCTCATGATGCGTAAGATGCTGTGTAAGGATCGGCAAGGATAAGTAAATTCTAACTAAGGGTCTGAACATATCCCAGTCAAGACTCCATGAGAGCCGAACTCTTTAGAATTAACTCATCTGTAGAAAATCTGCTATTAAGACTGCTGGTAGCCTTAATCCATGACAAACCGAAGCTAGAGATGTGGTCATCAGATGTGTCCTCTTTGCAACACAAAGCATGGGTGCCCAGGCTCTTAGAAGCCAATATCAACACAGTGTTAGAATATTACATCATAAGACAACACCTATTATGACCAGCTAACCACTTTTGTTTTAACGAATATTTCTCTGGCTACAAGCTTTCTGTATAAATATGATCATTGAGATAGATTTTAATTGGGTATGGTATTTACGAGCCTTTCAGAAATTAACGAATTGACACTCGATTTGACTGATTTTCCATCCATATGTTATATGTTTATTTAACACAGCTTAATGCCTTGGATTCCAGTCACCTCTGAGCAGCCCAATAAAATTGAATTACATCTTAATCTAGGTAGCCATTAAAATACTGGGCTTCCTTCTAAGCTACTGTGTCTCTGAAGCAATGAATTTATTATCATTTGCAGTATACAATGCTAGCATTGCCAAACACCATCTAAGTGAAGAACTCTTAAATTATTATATAAAGGTTAAAATAACTTTATTTTTTTATTTTATGGGCCATTGGATGTTGAGTCGCTAATCACATTACATGCATGTGTGTGTGTGTGTGTGTGTGTGTGTGTGTGTGTGTGTATACACACACACATATACATAAATTGAATGTTCTGAGAGTTCATCTACATTTTCTGATATTTTGGTTGCTTTTGAAAACCAGAGGGAGCTGTTTTCAGAACAGTATCTTGTATAAATGTTGCACCACAAACAAATATTTTTCAAACCAGATGTCTTCTCTATGAGTGTAGTTTTGTTTCTTGAGTTTGGCAGATTGATTTTCTTCAAAATTTTTGATAACTGGTACTTTACCACCAAGAGAAAAGTTCTAAGAAATGAGAGAAAAATCTACCTTGTACAAAAGCATGTATTCTCTGACAGACAGAGTTTGCTGTGGTGATTCTCCATGGATCCTTAATATTCCATCAGATTTCTTGGAGCTGAAGTAAGTATGTTGAGTTAAAAAGCATTTGTTTGATTAAATAGCAGAATACATAGGCATATATGACACTGGCAGAAAGAGCAAGGTCCCAAGGATTGGTGAAGTATTTGGAATAGCAGGAAATAGAAACTGTAGAGAGGCAGGTGAACGCCAGTAGTTCACAGGTCTGCTTTTCTCTCCAAAGTTTAAATTATTATCACTCCAGTGATGCATTTGGTATGGGAAACTGTGTAAGTTTTCTGACTGTCCTCATTTTGAGAAACAATAAAATAGTGTTCCTGCTGTGTTCTGAGATTCCAATTTATCTGAATTCAGGCTAAACAAATGTGATGTCAAATTAGAGTTGGAGAACATTTTATTCAGATTCCTGTGCATATTGAATTTAAATTGAGGCTTACATTTTAGCTGACTAATTCATCTTTCTTTAAAACCAAGCAGTTCTTTCACAAATGCAAAAAATTTCCATATTTTGCCTCATACTTAATCTACAGCCCTTACAGATATTTTCAAATCTTTAAATTTTACAAATATTTTAAAGGTGTTTTTTGAATTCTGTAATTTACACATTTATTATTTAACTATTACTGATAGATTTTTTTTATGAAAACTTGAAATAAGATTGTAATAGGATTTTGCACAATTTATACACATTGCTCAAATAGTAGTATAACTAAATTTTGACCCTGAACAAGTGGCCTCCAAAAATCTTATCAATCAATCTAAGTAATGTCAAGGACATCTTAAATACATTTAGCATAAGACATTTATTCTGAGGGATATTACATTTTGGTATATTACATGAGTTTATTAATCCACCATACTTCTCTTTCCTACAATCTTGCAAGAAAACTGTGACCACACAATTTTCTAAACTGTCAGTTGACTTGCTCCCTTGGGATTAGTTAATCAATTATTTCTCATATCCCTGGTCTTCTCTTTCCTATTATTACTCAGGAGCCCTCTCCTTAACAGATACAGAGAGTAAGTATGCTGTTTACTTGTTAGGATTCCAGGTAGCTCCCTGGAATGGTGGGGTTATTATTAAGTACTTTGTAACAGTTTAATTGAGATTCATTTGGTGCTTCCTTTAACATTTTGTACAATTAGGCTTCATGAAGTATAATCTACATGTAATAAAATTTGTCTTTATAAAGCATACAGTTCTGTGAACGATGGCATACATGTACCATTGTGGAGCTGCCCACACATTGGAAAGCTTTACTGTCCATCATCCTGAAACCCGCCCTCACATCCTCTTTAGTCAATCACTCGCCTCTTCTCCGGCTGCTAGCAACCAATGATCTCCTTTCCACTCCTTCTGAGCCTGCAGGAAGGTGTGCACTACAAAGTCAGGATAGCAGAAGAATCCTGAAAGGCCATGTACAACCTTTGCTTTGTTTTGTCGTTCAACCCAGTGTGTGGCTGTGACCCAGTTTGTGTATTCACTTTAAACATACTTCAGATGTTTCAGTTTGGAGCTCTTGTGAGTAAGGCCAGATATTCATGCACAAATCTTTGTGTAGTCCTAGATATCATTGTCCTTGAATAAATACCATGAAGCCACAGTGCTGCTACTTTGATACACGCAGATATTTAACTTACACGCATCTCTAAATTTGCTTTTCAAAGTCTCTGTAGCACTAACGATGGAGTTCTAGGCTTGTCACATCATGATATTGCTAATTATTTTCAGAGTTGTTCAAGTCCATTCTATCACATAGTCATGGAGATCTCATATTGCTACTTAAGTTTGTATTTTCTTAATGCTTAATGATGCAGAGTCTGTCTGCGTGTTTATTTGGCTTCAATTTGCTAACATCTCAATTCTAATCCATTTCTCTCCCTTTCCCCCCACATCTCTCTGATTTTTTTCCTTGCAAATGCAGCACTCGGTAAGTTCGTGTCTTGAAAATCTTATTTCACCAAGTATCAGAAAGATTTTCTATGGTCTGAAAGTGATGACGTTCTGCACTCATGTTTTAGGAAGATTGGTGGTTCCTGGTTTATCTCTCTCGTTCATTTTGGTTTTCTATGATATATATTGGAAATAATCTTTTTTAAAATCTTATACAGTGAGCACTTTTTTTTCAAATGTTGAATAATTTTGTATTTCTGTAATTATTTCAATATATTGTCATTTTCATATTTTGAAATATTTGATATGCAAGGATTTAAGATTATTTCCAGTATATATCAGTGAATTGGAATGGTTTAGCTTTCTGATAATGTCTACATGGTTTGGGTTTCAAGTAGTTCAAGTAATTGGGAAAGCATTCCTCCTTCTAAATTTCCAAGACTATTTGTGTACAATTGGTTATATGTAACTTAAGTATTTTAATTAAATTTGTTCACCAATGTTGCACATGTATGTAATGCACCTGACCATTCTCACCCTCACCTGCCTACCACTCCCATTCCTCCTTGTACTCCTTACAAATCTCCCTGTCTTTGTCTCTGTCTCTCTGTTTCTCTCTCCATCTCTCTCTGTGTGTCTCTGTTTCTCTCTGTCTGTCTCTCTGTCCTCCCCTCCCCGGTGTGTGTGTGTGTGTGTGTGTGTGTGTGTGTGTGTGTGTGTGTGTGTGGTATTGTGACCCACTGATGTTAACCATGGTTGTTTGTGTGATCATGTGTATGGAACAATCTACTGGAACCAGCGAGTTAAGCAACAACTACACAGACATGGTGATTTCTTTTCCCAGAGTCTATCAACAGCCAGCAGTTTAGAGGTAAAAGTTAGGGGTGACTGTTTCCTCCCACTTCCTTGACTGACTGTTAATAGGGCTGCTCCTAGTTTGTTTTTGATTGTGCTAGATCATACCCTCTGAAAGTCTGGGGATACCACATTTGGTGAAAGAAAATAATACCCAAGAGGTAGTGACTGGAAATAGTAACCCTCACCATTGGTGACCATTTACCTGCGTATCCATTTCTTGTTGGAACATGACAATTCAGTGTCTTATCAAGGGCATTTCTTTTACTCCACTCATCTCTGAAAGTTTGTGTCTTTCAGGGAATTGGCTATTTTTTTTTTAAGATAGGATCTCACCATATAGACCAGGCTGTCTTCAAACTAAGCTGGAATTTATATATTTTCCATGAAATAAAATGTGTTGTAATTGATATTTAAAGTATTGTCTTGAAAATGTAAGTGTCTGTCCATCATCATGTCTGCAGTGTTATATGAAAGAGTTGGCATTGTGCAACCTTTTTGTTCATCTTTAGGATGCTGGCTAGCAATTTGTCATTTTATCTAATTCAATGAACTTTTACTTTTGTTTTTAATTTGTTATTCTTTTTTTATAGTTTTCTTTTATATAGTTTACATATATTGCTGCTTGAGAATCGTGTCTCATTTTCTATTATAGGCATTTAAGGACATAAGCCATCCTTTAAGCCTGCCTTAGTTAGCACTCACAAACCTTGACATACAATGTCTTTGTTTTGGTTTAATAAATAACATTTCCTGAAACTATTATAATCTTTTTGTGATTTGTGACTCACTGATTGATGTGTTAATTACAAACTATGTAGAGCCCATCTTGGTCTTTTTTCTGATTTTGTTTTCTAACCTCATTCCAATGAGCTCACAGAATACACTAGGATTCATTCATATGTGGTCTCTGTTTTCCTGTATGGTTCATACGCACTCGAAGTTAACTTTATTCTGTGATTGTGACTCTTCTATGAATGGGAGGTAGGTCATGTTTGGAATAGTTTTTTTCCATTTCCTTTACACTGTGACTTTTCATCCACTGCTCTGCCAATATTGAAACAACCCTGACTATGTCTCCAATTATAATTGTCACTTTTTCTATTTCTCTCTTTTTTTATCATTCATTTGTTCTTCAGATATTTTGATGCTTTCATTAAATGTACAAGAAGTTGTGATCACGATGTCTATTACATAAGCCAACCACTTTATCATTTTAAAAATCTCCATCTCTGTTTTTGAAAGATAAATTATATTCACATACACTTAGGTGGACTAAAGTGACCTAAGCCTTTTGAATACAATGTGGAAGCAGCAAATCAAAATGACCTCGCATCGTATCATATATTTAACATTATCCTTTGAGAACAGAATATCAACATCTAAACTTTGTTCTCTAACCTCCCATCTTCTTTCATCTGGTATTAATATAGCTATTTCAACTTTCTTTTGATTAGTACTTGCATGACACATCTTTTCACCATAGGTTTTTAACCTACCTATTCTTCTAGGACTAAGGTGGCACTTGGGTCTTGTATTATGAAGATAAAAGGTTTTGCTTTTCAGTGGTGGTTCTAGGCTCTTTATCTTCGGTAGAGATGCTGATATGGTTTGTTTCTCTCTTGTTCTACAGTTGTCCTGTGTGATTTTGGTGTCTACCTTTTATGTTTTACCATTTCACAAATCTCTTACTGACGGCTTTATCATTTTAAAGTAAATAAAAATGCATTCCTACTCCACTAACCCACCTTTTTACAGTCAGGGTCTAATTTGCACTGGTTTGACTTAAGGTTTTTCAATTTTATGATTGATATGAAGACAATACTCATTTACTACGAAAGAATGCTTTAAATTCTTATCTTTCTGGACAAAGACGCCTATTAAACTCTCCGCTGATGTCAGGAATTAGCAGTGGGCTGAACACACACTGAACCACACAGTTACCAGGGAAAGTAAAGAATATGCTTCAGTATGTTATGTGTGTGTCAAGTCCTTGGATGACAGGATTTGTTCATTCTCTTCCTTTTCCTCTAGCTAGTATCTATTAAAAATTGCTTCCTAGGATAAAGACATGGCGCAGGTGGTTGGATTCCCAGTACCCATACAGCAACTCATACCACCTATAACTTTAGTTACAGCGGAGATGATGTCCCCTTCTGGCTTCCAAGGCACCGGGCATGAACGTGGTGCATAGACACCCATATGTATAAACACGCATATGCATTAAATATAATGTAAACAATTGAAATTATTTCAGATTTCCCATTTCAAATCCAATATACAAAACACTTACAAATCGTTGCCTAGGCATTCCTTTGTTGATCTTTTATTGTTTCTGTCTCTTTAACTGTTATGGATTGTTTAAGTTATTTACATCCTATTGATTTAGTTTGGTGGGAATTCATTCTTTTCTTACTCTTTGACAGTTTTATCCATATGCACATTGATCATATCCACCATCAAATCCCCCACCTGCTCTCTCTAAATACTCCCCAACACTTCTCTCTCCCACTTTCATTATCTTCTCCTCCTCCACCTCCTCTCCTTCTTCTTCTTCATTTTCATCAGCACACTGGGTCCAATTACTTCTGCCTGCTAGAATATTGGTTAGACTTCTTGACTTGATCTTGTATAAGTAGCCATAACTGCAGTGAATTTATGAGTTCAAGTACCATGTCATAACCGGAAGACAGTGTCTCCCAGCATTCTCCCTCACTGTGCATCGATTACATCCTTTCTAACTTCTCTTCCATGATGTTCACTAAGTGGAATTGGTTTGGGCCACTCAGTTAACGATGAGCTCAACAGTCAGCTTTTCTCAGCACTTTGACCTGTTCAGAGTCTCTGTATTAATTTCTGCCTGTTGCATATGAAGCTTCTCTGGCCAAGATTTTGAACAGTACTAGTCTACAGACACAAAAATAAATATTTAGATTACATTCTGACAACATATCCAGTTAGCAAAACAACACTAGCAGTACCTAGGACCTCCCTAGAGCATATGACCTCAACAGCCATGGATGTTCAACCATCTTTTTAGTACCACGAATGAATTAAACCCAGTGGAAGATCCCTCAAATGCAATCAGAAAGCAATTGGTTTCCCCTATAACCTTAATGGCATTATTTCTCCATTGGGCACACCTTGCCTTTAGATAGGAATTGCAGCATTTAGCACCACTTGGTAACATTGATGATGGCTTTGCTTTGCATTAAGCGACTGAAATGTTAGATGTCTTCAGCAGTAGGTTCTTCCTATCACCTAGATATGGTCGACAACTAAGACCAATGGCAATAGCATGTGTTGTCAGAGGTCCCCCTGAATATCTCATAGGGAGGTATTCTACACCTGGCACAGATCTTCTTTCAAAATAATGCCTTCTGGGAATAGCAACAGTTTGGCTGGATTATGCAATACCTATTTATTTGGCAGCTGAGATTTGGTGAGTGCCAAGTACATAGGACATATTCTGCTCTTACTGGGTACTCTGAACTGTAAGAACCTACCCACTGTGTTATGAAAAACAGTCTTTGCCAGTCTCTATTATGGACAGATATGTAAAGAAACTATTAAAATGCATGGCTTGAACAGAAGTTCAACATTATACTAAGACACGTGAGATATGTTGAGGGTAGAGTTCCTGACAGAACAATAGGAAACAGTAGAGTTGCATTCACTCTTAGGTGTTGGATTTCTCTCGATGTAGTAATTAAGAGAGGCATGAGGTTAAGGAAATGGAAAGTGTTTCCCTTTCTGTAATAAATAATATGCCTGAGCAAAACAACATAAGGAAAGAAACACTTATTTTGGCTTAAGGCTTGAGAAAGTCAATCTATGATCACATCATGGTGGGGGAAAAGCACAGAGAGAGAGGGTAGAGGAGGGACAGAGAAAAGGAGGAAGGGGGGAGGAAAGGAGAGAAACAGAGAAAGAGACAGACAAAGACAAAGAGACAGAGATAGAGAGAGAAACAGAGAGACAGAAGAGAGAGAGAGACAGGAGCCCCACTGACACCCCCTCATTAATCAATGCCTCCAGCTGGACACAGCTGGCATAAATTCTTCGGAACTTCCTTGGAGAGTGCCACCAGCTGGAGAAAGGATGGCAGAGAGTGGGGGTTCTGGATTCTCCTAATTCACACAGATACTGGGTGGAAATATTGGGGAAAAGGAGAGTAATACTAGCAACTTATGTGAGATTGAGATGCATGTCAAATACTGAAGGAAATGTCTAGCATATAGTTGAATGAGGTTTGGTTTTCCTAGTTTAAGTAAAGGCATTTGAGTGTGAATACATATTGAGGATTTCTATAACTTTGGTATCCTTTTATTTCATTAAGGTTAATAGAGTCACAATAAACAATCCCAGGAAGCTACTTTACTAACTGTTGCTTGGATCAATCTATTTTTGTAGAATGAGCAATAGATCTGGAATACCAAGGATGAATTCAAAGAAACCATCACCTTCGGGGAGAGTTACCTCAAGGAAATAGAGTTCTTAAAAGAGTTAGATTATTTTGTTGTGGAAACAGGCTAACTACTCTCCAAGGTCTTTTCTAGAGCTCATCTTTTCTTGTTCAGAAAATCAAACTCTTTTAAATATTTATCTCAAACATTCACCGGTCAATGAACTTGTATTTGGGGATAATGGGTTATTGGAAACCTAGGAAGTTTCTTCTACTTGAAATTATCAGGGAAATTAACATTATTACTTAAGGATTTTACTTTTATTTTTAATCATAGGTGTGTGTGTGTGAGAGGAAGAGTTTGTGCATTTGATGGTACTGCCTGCAGGAACTAGAAGAGAACACTGGAACCACTTGAGCTAGAGTTACAAGCAGTTATGAGCCATCTGGTACTGGTACTGGTAACAAAACCGTAGGGGCAGGATGCACCCCTAACCACCCAGCCATCCCTTCGGCTCCTACCATTACTATCTGTAAGGTTGAGGCCACTAATGACTTCAGTGGGCTGCAGTTGTCTAACTCTATTAAGATTTCCCTAACTTTTCCAGAGTGTTACAAAGTTGTTTTCTGTGCCTCTCAGGTCTGTAAGGTGGGAAAGGCAATCTTTCAAAGCAAGAAGAGAGAGAACAAGATCCTAGATCCTGTGTAGCCCAGATTTCATCAATTTAGCCATCAAGCAGGAGCTGCCAATTCAGCAGTGAAAAGTCCTTTGGTTATTTACTGAAATCTCTTCTTCCTCTACATTTTCCTTTGCCATCTCATTTCCTTGAAAAGTTATGGGAAGACGGCCACTTCCTTTCCACTTTTTAACTCCTGCAATGTCCTAGCAAGCTTTCCCTAGCAGTTACATTCATGTTATTTACACTATTTACTCACTAAACAAATATTTCTTGAGCCCCCACTAAGTGCCAACCTGCTGCATTAGTGCTGAGGATTTAATGCTAATGTTCCCTAACCCCACTCTACCCCCAGGAAACTTAGTCCTCCTGAAGCATCTGGACGCATAATTGACATAGCTGGATGATCAGAAGTCAAGCAAAGGAAAAAAAGCTGCATGGACCATCTGGCTCCAAGACTGCAGGGGAATTTTAGAGAAATCAAACAGAATCACAGATTCTGTTTGGGATAGGATTAGGCGGAGAACATTAATTTTAGGTCATAATATACCTTACAGTCAAGAGTACTACAACTTTATTAAAGTAATTATTACATAACAATAACAAGGCTGAATCTTTCTTTGTAAGATTACAATAGAGAAAAAAATTAAATGTAAGCTAGTATGGTTATAACCTGCCATAAAAATGCTGATATTTCATATAAATGTCTTATATGTCAAATATGTCAAATAAATGTCTTAATTAAATATAAGGTTGTTGTCTACACCTGGTATATTTCTGAATATTGTGGAAACCGCTGAGGTCTAATAATCATGAATTACATTGTCAAAAGCGCATTCATCCCCCTGGTCTAGACTTGCTCTTCTGAATTCAGGAACTTTGTTTTCTACCTAATCCCTCGTGGACAACACTCTCAGGGTTCTGAGATTTGAAAGAGCAAAATGCAATTCTTTTAATGAGTGAAAACATTGTTTCATCAGAGGCTCAGTCATCTGCGCTTTAGTTTCGAAGTACACACGAGTGATACCAAACACCGACTGTTTCTCTGAGGATGCTCACGTTCTTTTTCTCAGTGTAATTGTCAAAGAGAATAGTCTTCCTTGAAAAATAAGTTAAAATAGTTGAACCTGTTCACAGCCGTCAGGCAACTTGATTGCTGAAGAAGGGTTTTCAGGACAGACAAACCCCAATGTGCAATCAATCATCTCTGGGGCAAAGTGGGGAGACGTGCAAGGAGGTAGGGGCTGTGCTTCATATTTATAGTTGAAAGCTCTGGGGATGCTTGCAGGTGTGGTCTTTATTAATCTCAATATTTTATCTTACACCTGAATTTATAATTGCATCTTAAAATCAAATGGTGTGTCACTACAGCTGTAGCTGCTCTTCTAGGAACAACAGGCTTATCCAGATGCTGCCAAAGGCCGCCTGAACCATATGAATCCTTCCTGGGATCCGAAGTTGTTTTCAAAGATGTTGAATCATATTTTCCATTTTAGTAGAAAGAATTTACAAAAGTGACTTAGGAACGGTCCCAAGAACTTTGTATCTCCTGTGTGAAATAAATCACTTGCAAGATGTGTGTTACACTCTGACGCTCTTCCCACCCCGGTACCCATAATCCCATCGTGGTGTTCATGTGGACTTGGTTCTCAAAGGTGAAGATCCTTCAACCCTCCATAGCCAGGCACAGCTGGGAAGGAGAGCAGAAAAAGGGCAGCATTTTGTCTGCAGAGATTCTTACCAAACGTCAGTGCTGACACATCTGGCAGGGGCTGGAGAAGAGAACCAGGTCAGATCTACAGCATGTGATATGTGAGGTGTTCAGGAACAGTTTGGGGGGTCTTAACTTTCAATCTAGCTTCTGGTTCGACTAGAGAAGGCAAAGGTGAAGATGGGCTCTGCATTGATGTGATTGTGCTTAACACACAGCATCTCATTTTACAGAAGATATTTTAATTTGGTCCTCTGAATTATATCATTATTTCTGAGATGTTTAACAAATTACAAATATATATATATATATGTATATATATACATGCATATGTGTTTATGGCTACATATAAATTACGTTTTACTTTCTGTATCCTTAACATTGTTACATTACTTCCAAGTGCATCTCTCCATGTGGTGGTTTAAGTGAGAATGGGCTCCATAGGAGCATATATTGAAATGTTTGGTCAAAGGTTGATGGAACCCTTTGAGAAGGATTAGGAGGTGTGGCCTTGTTGGAGAAGATGTGTCAGTATAAGTGGGCTTTAAGATGGCCAAAGCCCACTGCATTCCAGGTTAGCTCTTTCTTGCTCTGCCTCATGCTTGTGGATCATACATAAGCTCCTAGCTACTGGCCCAGCGCCATGTCTGCCCACTTGATGTCATGTACCCCAACATCATGGTCATAGACTCTAACCTTCTGGAACTGTGAGCCCCAAAACACATTTTTTTTTTCTGTAAATTACCTTCATCATGATGTCTCCTCACAGGACGAGGGGGAAAACAAAACAAAACAAAACAAAAAAACCTAAGACAGTGTATCAATATAAATATAGATACATGTGCAGCCTACTCAGTTTTATGAAAGAGATAACCCCCCAAAAGAACACTTTCATGGACCATGTGTGCAATACTTGTTAATTTATACTTATTTCATATTCATTCAAATTTGATGCAGAGTTCTGAGACCAGTAGCCTTGGTACAGGGCTGTTGAATATATGTTTCTGACACCAGTAGGGTGGCAACAGGACCATCTGAATCTAGGTTTCTGAAGCCAAATGACTTGGGAAAAGAGCAACTTTATCTCGTGAGGATAGGCCAGGCCTGGTCCTGACCCTTCTGAGCTTCAGGTTGGTTGTACTCATTAGAAGACATGGGTTTTAACAGAGCTAAACTCCATTGCAAGCGTGGAGATTTCAAATCCTCAAGCTTGTACATTTATGAATTGCACAGAAAAATTCAGAAAAGATTCCCTCAAACAGATTTCTGTTTCAGTGGATGGAGTTTCTGCTTATTTCAAGAAATATAAAGGGAACCATTTTCTCCTGTCTCTGCCATTTCGATCTACCTTCTTTGATGCACCTGTCATGCGGCGATGGGTACGCTAAGACTGGTTGTCTAAACAAAGGATATAGGAAAAAAAATATTTGTTTTTTGAAGAAATATAGCTATGGCTAACAGTTTTAGCACTTTTTTACTGGGACTCTAATGGTGCATCTGAAAAAAAAAAGTAATAAATGGGCTATAGTCCATTAGGCAAGAACAAATTTTCCTCCATAATTTTATCTTTGTTTAATTGAATATTTAATTAGTATAAATATAAAGCTAATTTTTGAGCGTGTTCAGTACATTTAGCAGGGAGGCTTAGTACAGGGCTATCTGGAGAGGGGTGTCTGCAGATGCAGACAGCCACCATGCCCTCTGTGTCCCCCCTCACCGTGCTGATGGACGCGAATGGGTCACTTGGCATTAGCAAAGGAGTAAGTTAGCATTTGCGCTGAGCTGCCTCTCGCCGGGCTGTGCATATTGGAACCCACAGACAGAGGCTGCTTTCACGGTGATGAATGGGTTTTTTCAAGCGTTCTGCTCCCTAGTTATGAGAAGGGTGACCCGGTCAGGAGACGACTTTATGAAGCTATAAAAAATGTATGTCACTTCGGACTCTCTAATGTCACGGGGAAGGGAGGGAAAAAAAAAAAAAACCTGCGCAAAAATGGCAGGGTAATAAGGCTGTTTTCAATGCTTGAAATAGCTTTCTGTCTACAGTCATATGTAGCCCTGAAACCAGGGCCAGAGAAGGTGCTCACTGTGCATTGTTGCTGGATGGATTAGAAAAAACCTGGAGGCTTTGTTTGACTTTGCTTGCCTTCAGAGGAATGCTTATGGGGATGACAATAAGACATTTCAAAATGCAGGGCTAGTGGCTCTGGGTTGGAGCTGAGAAGGGGGCAATGTGTGTTTAAAAGCAAGCAACCTGCTCAAGGTGGTGACTTTTAAGTAATCGGAAGAGCCAGGAAGAGAGTTGTCACAAAGCGAGCACCATTTGGAAACCATCTTTTCATCTACTATTTTATAAATCTTTCTTCTCTATGACAAAGAATTTTTTTTTCCAAGATAGAGGAGAAAAGGAAGGCTTGCCAGGTACGCCTGCCCCTGTACTCTCTCCTGAATACCGTGGAGTTGGCAGATAGGGCCATGCAGATTCTCACAAAGGCATCCCTCTGCAGACCCGTAATTTGGCATTCATTGAATTCTCCCATTCTCTTCATCAATATGCAGATTCCGCAACGTCAGGTGCTCTCCTTTTTGATATGTCCTACATTTCATAACTCGTGTTCAAATGTTCACTTGCATAGGGTAGGAGACTCAAAGGACCAAGGTCAGGGGTTGTGCCTTTATTCCGGCTTCAATTAGTCACAGGTAAACTTCAGAAATGCCTTGGCTGGATTCAAACACGCTTCGTCATGATTAATTGCATGCGGGTGGAACAGTCCCTTCCAAACTCAAGATTATTTTGGCTTTTCTATACTGAGACTTGTAACCCTCTTCCGTCAACACTTTGGAAGGGAAAACATAATTACAGGAAAGGTCATATACTTAATACCCCACTTACAGATACTATGGTGAGGCTCAGAGCTAATACTGAAAAGAGAGAGAAAGAGAAGTGAATTTCTATCCCTAGAAATTTACCACGATGACATAGCTTCCTGTTTCTCATCGTGAGGATGTCCAGATATGTGACAGAGCTTCCTGGAGTGGAAGGAGGGAACAAAGCCACCATGCAGGACAGGAGTGACTATTGTTATCACCGTGTAACGGAACGCTGTAGCAGATTCTAGAAGTCCTGAGAGCTGGTTCACTGACTGCTGGTCCCACTTCTCATGAGATATAAATTTTACTCCTCTATGAAGTCTTGGCTATTTTCTCTAGACAGCATGAGAAGACAGCCATATGTCAAAAAGAGGTCATGTCATTCTAAAGACGATCCTTCAGTGCTACCCTAAAAAACGAAGACAAACAGCACCAGCAGCAACAACAACAAAACCAACTTGAAAACCAAGGTAATAAACAAATACATGTCTTTTGAGCATTTAAAAAGATGAGAGTGAATGCATACGCGCCCACTAGAAGCTTCCAATATACCAGTTTGTGAATGTGCGTATTTCTTTTTATAATCTGGGAAATGAAAGCCACGCAGAGGACTTGACTCGTGTAACTAGGATTTTAATATTTTGTTATTGCTGTTGTTGTTCTCTGTCTTTCTTGGGTGAAAACAGAATCTCTTTCTTTGGGGAAGGGATTTGATAAAACACAAGCCTTGCAGGATAACACAAGCAACCCGGGCTGTTAAAGGCTACAGAAGACGGGAGCTGGCCTACAGAAGCTACAGTGAAATCAGTATCAGAGGGAGAGTCAGGCATGGCTTCAGCCCCTGATCTTGCTTGATTGTCACATTCCTATTTTGTGCCAGCTAAGGGCAGGTAAGCAGTGACCAAACTGCTCTGGAAGAGACAGAAAGGCAAGTGCGGATGCTCACAATAAAGAAATTTAAAACGACGATCACGCTGATTGAATGATTGGAATTTAATCCTCACCCTCCAGCCCCCTCATCCACACTAATGAATACGTATCTTCACAGCAGAGAACCAGAAAGTTGCCAAGAACAAAACACACCAGGCTCGCCTGTCACAATACCTAGCCCGGAAGAGCCTCCTGAGACAAGTATTGAGAACTGCGGTTCATCCCCTGAGTCCCCTTCCTCTCTGAGTGTTAGACCTCAATGACTTAAAAATGATATTTTTCTCAAGAAAAATTCCACATCACTTAAGAATTTATTAACAATTTACATAATTGCTTAAGTAATCTGCGTAATTGACAGAAAGTTTAATTTGACCCCAGTTCAACTGTAACACTTATGGTTTTAAATTGAAATTGGTATAATTCATTTATGAGAGTAATTAAACCCCAGTGTCTAACAAATATGTATGCTGCCTGAGGCCTCCACAGCCAGAACATGCTATTAGAATGTTTTATTTAAATATGTCAGATCTGTTCCTCGTGTGACACTCACCCATATTAAATCAGAGCATAGAACTCCTTTGACCTTGAGCTCCATGCTTCTGAAACGAAGGCATTTGAAACACACAGTTCCACTCTCTAGAAGAATCCATAGCTGAAGCATTTAATGGTGAAACTACACATACTTTTCATTTTGGAAAGTATCCATATTTTACTTTGGGATCATCCCAAAAGTTCTTCAGCGCTAGTTTTTATGAAAGCAGGGATTTCTTTTAATACATTTTCAGGTTTTGTTTAGGTGACTAATAGGCACAGGAGTGAAGAAAGCAGAGAATCTCTCCACCTTCCAGTAAATACATATTTACATGTTTAAGTACATAATGAAGCCCCCCAATTGAAGCCTAGCTATCCCACACAGTAAACAGTAGCACGGAAAAGAGCCCCTGTGTGTGTCTAAAGAAGGGTTGAGATTAATATGTTCAGGAACTGCTAGAGTACAGCAGCGTCTCTTTGGTTGGAAAACACTGGATCTCAGGACTTTACTCTGTCATTGCCACCTGTTCAGCCTTAGGGAGCAGAGAATGTGCATGAGGGTCAGGTGCAAGGAGCCTGGTGATGTAGACAAAGTCTCTCTTGGGCGCATTCAATATTCAGCCTCTGCACCACTCTCCTGAGAGCTCCGAAGGAAAATCTCACAATGTATCACTATGAGCAATGGCAGACTCCGAAGCCCAGACAGCCTCCTTCACTCTTTAGGCTCTCTGTGGAGATTTTGTGTGTGTATCATGGGGAAAGGGAGTGCACCCTTGAGCACACATGCAGAGGCCAGACCTGGAGGTCAGATGTCCTTTCTACCACCTCTGCTTTATCCCCTTGAGAGTATAAGAACGTCTTATTGAACCTGGGGCTCCTCATCCTTCAGCTAGTCTGGCTAGCCAGCAAGCTCTGGGGTGTTGCTCTCTCAGCTGAAGTAAAACGTGTTCTTCCTTGTTTATCTTTGACCTAATGTTGGGGATCCAGACTCAGATCCTCATGCATGTTCAACAAGATTCCGGACCACTGACCCATCTTCTCAGGCCAGGACTTTGAAATTTCCCTTTTTTCTTTCTGATAGTTTATTCTCTGATTCAATTTTCTTATTTCCCTCAATTCCTACTTTATCTTCAAATATTTGTTTTCTTTCTGAATGCAGCCTGTTGGGGAAGTTTATTTTTAGTTATGTTTGAAATTGTTTTATGCACTGTTGGAAAAAGGGATGCATAGGCCTTGACATTTTGTATTGTTTGCAGGTGTTGGGTTTCTGTAGTGGTTGTTTAATTGCTAATGATCTGCATGTGCTATCAGTAGAACACCTGAGGAGTTCTGAAAGAATCAAACCACCTGAGCTGAGACACTCGAGTTTCTACTGCCCAGGTTGGCACTTTCCATGATGGTGGTTCCCTCTGCTGAGGTTTGGTAGGGTTTCCATGTATGAAAATCCCTCTGTGTTGCTGTGTTGTCCTTGGTGACCCACCCAGTAGGTACACTACAACATCAGCCTCCTTTGCTGCTCTTGACTGGTACTAGTGAGTTAACAGTAATCGGTGCTGTTCAAGATCATCTCCAATGTCAAACACCATACCAAGTGTTTGTCATAATTTACACCATTTCACCATCATGGCTTGCCCACCACCATCTTCACTGTGAGGGAGTGGAGCAGGTGAGTATGTGACCATCTATCTATCCACTTCAATCTTAACAGCCCGTGGGATTATTATCATCTCCCTTTATGTAAAAATAAGTTATTATTAAAATACAAATAGGAAACCACACAAAACAGTTTTACAGCTTAATAATTTGTTTACAAGTCTATAGCTTTGTAATTATAGTCATGGTAAAGAAAATTGTTCCTTACCACAGAACAAGCTTCTGGTACCCAGAGCCAGCCACACCCCCTGTCCAGCATTCCATGACCACGTCTCTGCCTGATGTCAACTCAGCTTCGCGTCCTTATGGTTCATCATCCAATTGTGGGTCTCCATACACTACATAGTTTTATTTTCTCCTTAACCCGATGGCTTTTAAATTAATTTTTGTCTGTGGATTATTTCTCTCCATCCCTTTCCTTTCTTTTATAAATATGTCTTCATTTATTCTTGGAGGATTTCATACATATATACAATGTGTTAAGATCATTTTCACCCCCTACAGAGTTCTTCCAATTTCTCTAATACCATATAACACAACATGTATCCATCTCAACTTCACATATATATAAAATATATACGTAGCCTACCTATATATATTTAATATATATATTAAAATATATATGTTGTGCTGCCCTTAGACCACTGTGTGTGGGATCACCTACTGTAGCATGGGCAACTTACTAGCGGCCAAAGTCTCTTCACCAGTAAACGTTAAGTCTTCAACTAGGGGTGAGGCTTTATGAACAGCCCCTATCTATGCTGTAATGTTGACTAGCTTGATCTTATGACAATCCTAACCATCATAACTATGAATTGATAGTATTCTCATTTCAAATGATATGATTGTTGTGTGTTGGGAGGCATTATTTTTGATATAGCTATGTAAGTCCTGTGTCATAACAGCCTCCATAGGCAGACTGGCCTACAGGAAGCCAATGAGAGATTTGTTCAATTCTCATACCACCCCCCATCCCTCTCACCTCTCAGACCCACTCAGTGGATGCTGCCATAATCTGTGCCCTTGTCTGGGTTTCTCTTTCTCACAACTGCTGCCTAAAGCTGTGATTTCCCGCTAAGTGGCAAGGGTGTGACTTGACCCTGGTTTCCTCTGGCCATAGTGGGTATTGTGAGTTCAAGTTTTGGGTTATGAGAAACCATCAAGCCAATTCTTTTTCTTTCAGTGCATTAGACTCTATGTCTCACAGCAGAGACTGGTATATTCCCACCATGAAGCCATTTAGCTATTCGTCAGATATCCCGTTTTATTTAATATTGGATCAATATTCTCCCCAGCGAATTCATCTGGGAAAAGTTAACTTGTCTTTAGGCTAGCACTTGTCCATACCTCGCCCTGTCTAAGTCATGATAAGATACCGCTCACCTTTCTCTTCCTCATTGCAAGCGTGGCAATCTCCTAATGCAGGCCACTCTCCTCCCTCTTTACCCAGTAAATACTTGCTTTATTCTTTAGATTTCCCGCTCGATTTTTTTTACTTTATTAATTTATATATCTAAACCATTATAGCCCACTCTAAATTCTCAAAGTTTTAAGAACTATAGTCAAAACAGCAGTAGCTGATGGGCGACCTTCAAAATCAGCTCTTACAGACCTTCTTTGCAAATCCTGAATGAGAGATTCACTTCTTGTCTTAGAGTGTGGGCCTGGTGGTTACTGCTGCTGCTGGAAGGAAGAAGAGAATGAAGCACAAGTGGAGATATAAATAAGCCTGTCTGAGTGCATGTCCCACACTGCGTATGCAAGAGAAGTGCTCGGCGAAGCTGGTTATCACAGGAAACCTGCGCTCCTGGAGATGCATGGCTTTAATTAGCTATTGATCATTTAGCAAGAGGTGAGGTAAGATTAGAAAAGTCACATTGCATCAGAAAAGACAGAGACAGACCGTGCCCCTAAAGCACAGTGACCAAGAAGCCGTGACGTACAGGGGATTGTGGGAAGCAATGAGGAGAGAGAGCCCATTTGCCTGTGCAAGTTCCTGCTGCTCAGTCCTTCTCATGAGGACTTTGAGGCAACTCTCTCTGTTACAAGCTTTCTAGCTGGTCATCGTAGTCTAATCAGTGTGTGAAAAACAGCAGAGGAAAATATTCACTATTGACCTCTAGTCATGCATTTGCATGTAAGTGCACATGCCTCCCCCAGAGAGAGAGAGACAGAGACAGAGACAGAGACAGACTCAGTTCCAGATTTTTGGATACCAAGTGAGATGGGCATGGTAGCTGATCATGTGCTGAAATCTTCCATAAAAAATATTCTCCCCTACCTGGACAGTGGTGGCACACACCTTTAATCCCAGCACTCAGGAGGTAGAGGCAAGTGGATCTCTGTGAGTTCGAGGCCAGCCTGCTCTACATAGTGAGTTCCAGGACAGCCAGAGTTACAACAGAGAACCCTGTCTCGGAAGACAAAGAAAGAAAACAAACAACAAAAGTAAAAGTAATGTCCTCCTGACTCAGTGTATATAAGAAATAGAAGTATCTGGAATTATCTGACTGTTATTGTTGCTGAATGGCTACCCACACGTCGGAGAGTCCGTAGCTATGACAAGGTATTTTCTGATCTTGTAGGAAGAGCGATAAAGAAGGACGAAGCAATGAGCGGGAGATGAGAGTGGAGACAGCTGAGGTGGATTAATGAGAATCTTCTGTAGTAAGCCGCGTCTCCCCCTTCCTTTGTTATACATCTGAGTAAAGTCTTAAATGCTGCATTGCATTTGCTGGGACGTCATATTTTATTTTATATAGCTGTCTTAAGTTTATGGCCGCCACTGACAGCCACCCATTAGATGACAAAAGCACCTGGCGTATCACCAGCACCATCCCTTTTTCATGTACATCCTCCCATGCAACGGGAAATCGCCAAGTTCACCGGAAGCAGGAACACTGGCTCTCTTGTGCTACAGAGCATCGGTCTATTTTACCTCACTCATGTCTGTTGAAAAACGCGTGTCGAAGGTAGTGTGTGCATATAGGTGTTTAGGTAACAAGATGGAGATCCTGAGCCAGGTGTGATGATGGTGCACAGTGTGATCTCAGCCATTGGCAGTCTAAGACAGGGGGATTGCTGTGAGTTGGAGAACAGCCTGAACTGTACATGACAAGAGCTTGTCACATAAACACAAGGCAAAGCTGTAAACAAATTAATGAAAAACTCAGGCACTTTCTGGGCTAGCAAGGTTGCTCAGAAAGTAGGTAAGGATATTTGGCAGCAAGTCTGATGACCTGAGTTCAGCCCTTAGGATGCCACTTGGTAGAAAAAGAGAATGGAAAAATAAAACTCCTGTCATGATCCAGCAACTGTCCTACTTATTATATGTTCAAATAACAAAAAGCAAAGTACTGAGAAGATAAGCATGTATCCACATTCACCATGGCCGTAAGGTATTATTCTTACAAAGAGTTCTGATACCTGGTACGAAGGGAGTGAAGCTGAAGAACATGCAATGGAATAAGCATCTCCCCTCTCCCTCTCTCTCTCTCCTTCCCACTTTCTCTCCCTCTGCTCCTGCCCCTTCCCCTCCCCTTCTCCCTGTCTCTCAGGAATGTAAGCACTAAAGAGCAATAAAGAGAAGAATGATGCATGCCAATGGCTGTACATGTATTGGGAGAAAAATGTTCTGGAAATCCATATTATAACAATATAAGAATCCTTTACACAGCTGAAACACACACTTAAAAATTTTAAGGTGATAAATTTTATGTTCCATGCACTTTAATATAAATTTAAAACATAATTGAAAAAAGGATTGATGAGAAAATTCCCCCTGACTTTGACCTTTTAGTGTTTCAAATGCTTTTCTAAGAGTTCAAAGTATCAGTTCTGGATGTTGTTATTGTTTGCATTCCTTTTTTAAGATTTCATATTTGTTTATATGGAAGTTTGTGCATGTGATGGCAGGTGCCTACAGAGGCCAGGAGAGGGAACTGGGTCATCGAAAGCTAGAGATACAGGTGGCTGTACACCCCTGGGCACGGATGATGGACACCTAACTTAAGTCCTCTACAAGAGCAGCATACACTCTTAACCACCCCCGAGTGGTCTCTCTAGCCCCTTTCTTTTGTTTCCTTGTTTCTTGTTTTTGGGGAGATAAGGTCTCAATCTGATGCTCAATCTGGCTTGACACTCCTGTTGATTCTTCTGCCTCAGTCTCAGCGGTGCTGAGACCACAGGATGATGCCTGATTCAAAACACTAACTTTAAGCCCAATAGAACATTATTCTAAAGATCCTGTTTGCTCCTTCCTTAATTCCTACTGAGAACACAAAGGCTATAATGACTTAGAATAATTGACTTGTCCTTCCTAAGTTTTGCAACTTTTGGGAAAATCATGTTACCTTTCAGTTTGATGGACCTGAGAATTTGGGGAAGAGATTAAGGGAAAACCTTCCCCCTCCAGGCAACGAAGCACAGGGGCTGAAGCTTTGGGATTTATATCACAGTGTAAGCTTCTGATCTGTGTGCACCAGCAGGCTTTCTGATTTCACATCTTGTGCAGAAGATTTCTAAGTGATTTGTGAATAGAAGTTCTCTGGTATTTTGGCTTCTGGTAGCCCAAACTGACGTTTCTTGCCATAGAGCACCAGCCTCATTCTGGAAAGTACAAAGGAATATGGGAAAGATATCTCAGTCATGTGTAGGTTTGGGCTGGGAAGAGGCGTGAGGCATGGGAGAAAGAGAGGAACAGGAGTTCATAAAGAAAAAAAAGACAGGGATTTGTAACTCTAGTTATAATGGCATTTGAAAACAATAAACCACTGAAACATTCCTTGACTAAAGAGAGACAGCCATCACTAAAGACCTTTTGAAAACAATATGGATGTCTATTATTGTAGAATCTTCCTAAAAGATGTGTATATACTTAAGAAATTTAAATGGAGTCACCATATAATGGAGGAAACAATGCTTCAACTAGACATCTTATGACATGAAGTAAAACTCCATTGCCAGGAGTGGGTTATATGTTGAATCGTTGGCCCATAGACACCTGTCCAAACATCACAGGCTATTGGCTACACTCTACAACCTGAAGACATCATGCCATCCAACATGGAGAAATTGAGCTTGTGCCCAACTAAGAGCTTCTCTTCTACTAACTAGAACTTACGGTTCTGGAAGGTACTTTGCACACTACTGGAGAAGAAAAGTAATCATCAATATCACCCAACTACAAGCCCTGACACCTAAAACAACAGTGCACCTGAAAGACATGCTGGTACAATGGTGGCACAAATGTTATTGGGGTAACCAAGCACTATCTGACTAGAGTTAAGGTCCATTCTATAAGATGAAACTCATACCTGACAATGCTAACATATCCAGGAACCTGATACTGACAAGGCCATGGACCTAGAGAATAACACCTATCCCTCTGATAAAGCACATAGCAATAAAATGACTACTAATGGCATATTGCTGTACCCAGAGTTAGTGTACTGTTCGACCCTAATTAGAGAAGCTTCTTGTAGAATATGACAACACAGAGACCCACAACTGGACACTGTGCAGAGAGTAAGAGACACTGGAGTATTCATCTGTAAATGGGATGTCTTTATCAAACCCCTCCCCCTAGAGCTTAGAGATCTATGTGGAAGAAAATGAAGAAAAAACTGTAAGAGCCAGGGGCGATGAATGACTACGAGGTAACAGCATCTTCCAGACACAAGAGAGATAACACACATGTGAGCTCATGAAGACCATAACAGCATATACAAGACCTACAGGAGTTCAAACCAGGCAAAAATCCAAGCACAGAGAAGTTATTCATAATTTCCACATTGGACACAGAAGGAAGACAGGTCAGAGACGACATAATGAGTTCTCCAGAAAGTTTCAATGCATACGATGAGATCAGCAAGCTGGAATGATAGGAGGCATCGAGGTAGTCATGAAGATGAGCATCTGCAGGCCAGGCTTGTGTTCCTAGTGTCTTCCTTGTTCCTGTCCTGAAACCTGTCTTCCACTCACACTCATCACCGTAGAAAGTCAGGGAGAGAATGCACTCCTGATGACTCAACTCAATTGTGTTATCGTTCCCAACGAACTCATATGACTTCCAAAACATACCTACACAAACTATCAATTTGTGTGAATTGAGCACAGGAAAGCTGGCCCTGAAGGGAAAGCCTCACAGAACTGCATTATTTTGCTCCAAAATGAAATCACAAATGTGGTATTGGAGACATACCGATGCAACAATTTGCTATTTGTGTGACCTTTTTTTTTTTAATCTCTAAAGGCAGAGAGGAAATTTAAGCATGTATAGTCAATGAATCCTGTATATTTATGAAAACAGTAAACAGCTTTTAAACTCTTTAAACTGTATAATAGAGTACTGTACAGTCACATAAATACCTTGAATGTAAAGAACAGAGGAGATCATGGGGCAATATTATGGTCTCTTGTTACATTTATATTTAATTTGTGTTGAGCATAATTGATAACTAGCACATATAACAAATATCTCTAACTGCAGAGACAGCCACTGAGGAAAAAAAAAGTGGTTTCTAATGTGATTCTTACAGGATCTTATCATCTAAGTTCATAAAATTTGCAAATTGCTGAGAACATTATCTAAATGAGTATTAAATGCAAAGCATACTGCTATATAACTATAAGAAATATATGGATATTAGCACACTAGAATTTCCTTCTCCTTTCAAGGGTCCACTAGAAAACAGTTCTACAGAAGGTTAAAGTTGGGACACATTGGCAACAAGTCCTGGGATTCTGCTACAGCAGGTTTTTCCTAGTTAAAGAAGAACTCTTGCTAACAGTAATCAATCAAGAGCAAAGAGTACAGAGGGGAACTCACAAGGGGTCCCTGGATGTGCCCCTTTCGTGCTGGAAAAGTACGTGAGTTGCTCCCAGCTATCTTCTCTCCTGGTAGCTTCCTATGAAACATCATCATTTCACTTGGACATTCTGATTTAAGAAAGATACAAGGGAGACTATGTGTTCTTCCCAGGACACAGGGATGACTCTAGTTTAGTCTGTACAATGTTGTTTCTAAACTTTTATAACAGTAAAAGAAACCAGGAGGGAGCTACCGACAGCTTCTGGCTGACCAGAAGATTATTTGGTTATTTTCAAAACTTATCTTGATATTGTGGCTGAAATCTAGTAAATTTTAAGTATCAATTTCCCCCTTAGGATTTCAATACATATATAATAATGTACAGCTCAGATTAATGTGTGTGTGGCGGTGGCGGGGGGAGGGGTTTGCAATGAATTCTTATTGCTGAAATTTTCTGGGTCTTTGTTCCACTCAGTGATAGGACATCAGGAATGGGTACAATTCATAGTACTTGTGTATATTAATGTTTGATTCAGGGGGCCGGGATTGTGTGTCCATTGGTAGAGTATTTGTCTAGCATGAAGGAAGCCCTGAGTTCTATCCCTGGCACCACAAAACCAGCTGTGGAAGGGCACACCTATCATTTCAGCACTAGGAAGATGAAACAGTAGGGTTAGTTCAAGGTCATCCTCAGTTACTTTGTGAAGATTGCAGATACCACAGGTTCCATCAGACCCTGACTCCAAAAATACCATTAGTTTGATTCGAGGAAAATATATAATGATGTATTTGTATCATCAAATGTATATTTCAGAACAGGTATAAAAATCACAAGGTCTATAGAATCGGCATTGTCTTAGAGATACACTTCTTCAAAGTATATCATTACAGCCTGAAGCAATCTGATTGCTGTCAGTCTACAAGGAGTGAGAATGATCCATCAGCTCATCTGACATTAGGGGCTTCAGTGCACCTGAATCCTTTTCAGCTTATTCGAATAGCTCCAACCAAGGAAGGGATTTGGGATCTCAGCACCGTTGGATGGCTGGTATTCTTAATTATGAAACAAATGGAAACTTGTTGCCCAGTACTGACAGCTCCTTTGAGTACCGTTCTCCTCAGAACCATGAATGATTAATGGAATTTTCCCAGTATCATCAAACTTGTTTACTGAAGAAATTAGAGCTGAAATTGGCATGGTCCTAGTGGAAAGACTCTTGCTATCATGTCACAGACCTGCCAAGCTCTCCAGTGAAAAATAGGAACGATCTGTGATGGTTTGGAGTGGTTCCGGATACTCCACTTGGTCCCCGGTGGAAATTGTTTGGATTTCAATGCTGTGTTAGGAGAAAGTGCTGCCATTCAGTTCCTCGTTGTGAACAGTAGTGTCAGGCTCTGTGTCCTCATAGACGACCTACGCCCAGGGAAGTATTAAGTTGGCGTCTGCCCAAAGCCTGAGTCAGCAAGTACGATAGAGATACGGACCTTTTCCAAACCATTTTTCTGGAAGTCCCCACCAAGTCCCAGCAGAAGCTCAAGGTTGGTTGGCAAGGCATCAGGAAGGGAAGTGTTGATGTTGTTTCCTAAAGATTTGTGACTGTGTAAGAAAAAAAAATCTTTCTGGTGACTTAGATAAAGAAGATTTTAAAGTAGGGAAAGATTAGGCAATATCCCAAGGCGTAATTAAGAAGAATCCTCCTCATTTAGACCATAGTTTTCTTAGGACCCTTCAAGCTCCAACACCATACGTGACTTTCATTTTGCCCCCAAATGATTCTGTTCCAGGTCCTTGCGAAACTAATGCCCTCTGACCCGTTTCTACCCCATCCTCCCTGTGCTTATCTGCCCCGCTTTCCTAACGTGGCTCTCTTCTGCTCTACCACAGCTTGCAAACATCCCTCCCACTTTAATTTATTTCCAAAATCGACAGTGACTTTTGTAGCATGGTGGTAAATAAGAAATTCAGAGGTCATTGTTTCCAACACTTGGCTGTGATGATGCAGATGGCGTTGGTGCCTGGCCAGGAGAGCCAGAAATTCACTTCATTATCAGGAAGGGGCTCGTGAACTGATGGCCACAATTTCCAAGAGGTAGAACTCATCGCACCAAGTATGCCTGGGGTTGATACCTCTTTTGGTAATTAATCAATGTTTCCATTTTGTGGAGAAGGAAGCAGGTGCTGGCGTTGTCCTTAGCCTCTTAATCATGATGCAGATGAAAGTTGCTGATGCCTGTTATTGGTTTTAATTGGATGTTATTGGCCATCCAACTTTAGATTTTGGCACCTCTATGCCAAATCGATGTGTAGTGTAGTATCTGAGATTTGTTCTTATTTCTTATGTATATAATTCCACCTAATGATACAATTGTTTTGTTTTGTTGGCTGATTGACTTGTTCTTTGTTTTTGCTTTTGGAAACAGAGTCTTATATATCCCAGGCTAGCCTCAAACTCACAAATTAACCTAGGATGACCAAGAACTCCTGATCTTCTTGCCTCTACACCCCATGTTAGGCAATTGTGGGAGCATGCCATCACACCTGATTTAGGTGGTACAGAGTATAAGATCAAGACGTCATGCAATGTTTGATAAGCACTCTCCCGACTGAGTTTCATCACAGACCCTCTCAACCCATCGATACTTCTTTTTCCTAATGATTTGTTTTAATTTTTATGTGCATTTGTGTGAGGTTGTCAGATCTTCTAGAACTGGAGTTACAGACAGTTGTGAGCTGCCACATAGGTGCTGGGAGTTAAACCTGGGTCTTCTGGAAGAACAGCCAGTGCTGTTAACCACTGAGCATCTTTCTAGCCCCCAGCAATGTATCTTCAAGATGGGTTTTTGCAGTATGTGCCGGAATGAATATTAGCTTCTGGATATTAAAATGAGTCACCAGGTAAAATTCTGAATCTGCAGATTCAATGAATTGGATACATTCAATCTACTTAGTTTCCCCAAGAATTGGCTTCCGAGTCAATGTCTCTGAAGTACTTACACTGCAATGACTTCCCTGTTCACATAAATAATACATCTCCATTCACTTACGAAATGCTCTATCGTTGTGGTGTTAAGCCTTGGACAAGAAAGTAAAAAGATTCACCAAGAATAATAACTATTTTGTATGTGATAACAGCAGCCAATCTCAGGGAACACTCATACCGGGTACATGTTACCGATGCAGGTGGCACTGAGAATAACAGGATATCAGAGTTCCTTTCCTTCCAATTGGCAGACTCCTGGCAAGTGCAATGGATCCTATCCTGTGTTGTTTCCGGATGCTTATTCCAGTCAGAGCGAAGCACAGGGCAGGGGTTGATTTTTCTACACGCTCTTTCTGGAAGTTCTACAGTTCTCAGTGGATATCTCCATCTCTTAGCGGCTCACTGTGTTTTCACAGCTTCGTTGATCCCACCCAAAGTGATAGGTGCCATGCAAACTGGCAGATGCCTGAGTGATTAGCCAGAAAGCCTTGCAGATTAGCCTCCTCCATTAGAAGGTGGTCCCAGACGGGAGAGTTGACTTGTGAGTTCTTTCAATCTATTTCTGACATTGTTGGAGACTTAAAACCATCCCCTAGGGGAGGCTCAAATCACTTGGGAGGAGCCATTACATAATCTTGACAGGCTCTGTTTCTTTTGTCCCATAGGTGGCTTAGGCACACTGGGATATGGCGCTCCGACGTTTCAGACAGGAAAGATTTTACACTGTCCTGATTCTAATAAACTGTTTTTATTCTTTGGCCTTTGAAATGTGGGTCCTGGATGGAATGAGTTGAGTCCTCACAGCCTATCAGGTATAAACTGAGGCATCTGGAAGCATGACTCTTTGTCTTCTGATTTCTGGATACAGATGTGTAAGAGTTTGCAGAGTACAGAGTAAGGGCGGGAAGGTCGCCAACAGTACGGACGCCCGTGTGGTGATCCTCAAAGTGAGTTTCTCAGATAACGTGTTGACACATCCTCCTAATTAAAGCAAAACCTTGAGATAGCATGTTGGAACTTGGCATCCAGGAGAACTGAAGGTTGCCCAGACATTCCCTGTGAGATGTGGGGGATGTCATTTAGCTCTTTGATATCCTACTTAGCCGAATGCGATCACAATGGTTGATGCACAACTGTGGTACGGATTGAACGAGATGCTCTTTGTAGAGCAAAACAGAGTGCACACCAGAGACGTACTTGGCTATCCGGAGGTGCTGTGAGCATCCTCATATATCACTGTTACTACGGCATCCAACCTCTGAGTTGTAGATAAATATTCTCTAATGAATGGCCTGGTATTTGTTTTTGAACTGTAAGTGACCAAATCGACTTAATGCTATATTTAATACACACTCTCTTCTCTCTCTCTCTCTCTCTCTGTGTGTGTGTGTGTGTGTATGAAAGAGAGAGGGAGAGGGTGTGGGGAGGGATAGCTAGTGTGTTTGCTTGTATGCAGCAAATTAGGAACCAGAGTTGGGTACTATCCATGGTTCACTTACCCTGATGATGGAAACCAGATACCTCTAGAACTAAAAGCTGATATATTTCTTGAACCCAGGGATTCCATTAAATTTATGAGTCAGAAAGAGGGGCTCAACCACTCTCACTATTACCTGAGATAATCAGCTACACAACTCCTCTGTTTTACTCCTCTCTTTCCATTACAACAAGGTTCTCTCTGATATCCTGACACTGAGTTTCTTCTGTCTTATGTCTATACTTACCTACTTTATTAGCAAAACATGAAAATGTATGAGAATATCAACCACGAGGAATAAAGAGTGTGTGGTAAGCACCGCTATTTGGGAATAAGTACCCACCTAGCAGAATGATCACTGGGACAGAAAAATCTAATGAAGAGAAGAGACACAGGAAATATCGTTGCACACACAATGAAGTAAAGAGGAGCTGGCTTTCCTCCAAGGCAAATTTAGACAATAAACATGCTAAAATTGATGGCAGACTCCATGACCCTGGGCAGGTTTCATGCTCTCTCTGAGACTCAGTTTTCTCTCATCTAAGATAGGAACAAAATACCATCTAATGCAGTTTGCTCTGAAGATTTTGAGAGCCCTTGGTAAAGTACTCAGGGCAGCAGCTGGCATGAGGTAGAGTTACAGAAACATTTGCTAAACACACACACACACACACACACACACACACAAACACACACACCCCAAACAAGGAAGTATAAGATTTCCCTAAATGATAATTTGATTTTTCTTATTGAAGTATGTATTTGGTACAACACAAATGCACATGCTTGTACCTATTGTGAGGATAGAATTGAAATGTCATCAGAGGAATAGACTGACACTTTAGTCAGAGACATAAACTATGTTTTCAGTGATTTTTTAAAAAATTATTATCTTAATGTTTCAGTGCAAGAAATTCAGTTTAAAGAGACTAGGGAGATACTTCAGTGGGTAAGAGCACTTGCTGTGTGTTGTGTAAGTTAATTTTTAGTTGCATTTAAAACAATTGTTTAAACAATTCCTGGCTCATAGGCCAGGAATCCTGGCTCATGTGACAAACAAGTTGGAAAAGTAAAGACTTATACCTGGAGTTTGTCCTCTGACTGATCCCCTCATGCCATAATATACACATATATTCACCTACCAACATACAAATACATCGGTTACACACACACACACACACACACACACACACACACCCCTGTAAAACACTTTCCCAATAACATCCTCTTCCCATTTCCCCCTGATCCACCCTCCAACCCTTGTACCCTCAAAAAAAAGAATAAATAATAAAAGAAAATTAAGTCCAGCTTGTGTGGTGTTAGCAGGGATCAAGGGCATTCCCGTGGTTTTTGGTGGCAGCAGGATGCTCTGATCCTGGACATTCACTTGACTTATATTAGCCTAAGATTAAGTATGGTGAAGTTTGACCTGAAGTTGGGCTTCACTGTCCAAACCCACAGGCATCCTGTCATCACAAGGCACTTGGACATCCTTCAGGCACCATGACATCTCGCAGGCCCCAGGGCCTTCTGCAAGCTCCAGGGCATCCTAGAGACACCCATCATCAAGAAGGCACAAATAATGAGATATTTTCAAATAAGGATTTGTCTAAAAGATTAGAGACATTTGAAAATAGAAACTAGGTTATCTGGAGTTTAGATTATGTGGACAATTAAATAAGACAGATAATTAAAATGCTTATAAACTGTCTGGCACTGATGCATCTCAATGTTGGCGCATGCCCGTGTAATCATCTCATGTGTATGTATATTATTAAGCCAGTTAGGGGGTCCTAAGAACCTTAGGCAGACAACACCCCAAGTCATAACATTCAAAATGGCCAAGCAAAGCCATTTTCCAAGAATCAAACAATCAACAACAGTTAAATATTTATACTTACACAGACATGGTAGCAATTAAAAACCAAGGACAACTCAAACTGACACTAATGAGTCCCTGATAACAAAGCCTGCTTCCTGGAAACTGGCAATTTCAACCATGGTCTTGCCTACCTAAATGGTAGGAGCTTCGTGGCATTGCTAAGGCTTTTGTAGCAGCCAGACGTCCTGGCACCATACTGGAGAAAGCACTACAGCAAACTCCCTTAGCATGCTAATTTTAGTTTATCAATATCAAATGTTAGTAACTCCCCAGAGCTTATTTCATAGCTATCAACGTCCAGTGCGTTTTTCTCACTATTTGCATGAGGCAGTATAGAAGGAATCTGAACAATGGCATAGATTCTTGGCTCTTGGAGAAAATCTCTACACCCCAACAGTGGATCAGACACAGTTTTAATAAACATTTCTATGGAATAAAACCATTACAATTAAATAACATGTTACTTCTTACATCTGGTAAGTCGTATTCACGGTCAACTTCCTCGGTAGAACAAACGTGTATTTGAGTGCCACACGGACACTAGACAAATGTCTCCTCTCCCTTCTGAAAGGCTCTTTCAGTGTGTAAATCTTCCCCACACTTGCTGAATTTTGCTTTTCTGTCTCCCTGGGTATCTTAACTCCCCAGTGCCCCGAAGACCATCCCATCAGAGTAAATATAGAAAGGATCCAAACTGGGGAATTCCTTTGTCTAGAAACATAAGCTTGCTTGTTTCAGTCTTCTTCTAGGCAACTGGACATAAGCGGTGTCAACTTCTTTGGCCCGTTCCACTAAACATTTAGGAATTGTCTATATCACCTTGATAAGATTCCTGAAAGGCTTTTCCTCTACTGAAATACAGTCTTAAAGATAGGGAATTTTGTCCTGGAGAACAAAGTTTCTACCAGTAGCCACTTACTCTTTTTTTTTTTTTATTCCTTTAAAAGCACAGCTTTGCTACAGTTGAGTGATTATAACAGACTCAAGGCCTCCGAAAGTAATGGGATTACTCCAGCATCACAGTTCACTGGCCAGCCTCGTTTTGGAAAATTCATCTTCCTTAATGTTGTTATAGTAAGGTGAGGCAGCCCTCACCTACAAGGTGGGAGTTCTGATATTTTGAAAAGCAAAGAGCAGAAGTAGCCAAGAAAACAGGCCTGAGTGGTCTTGGAGAGGGAAATAAGGAAAACCACTCAGAGCACTGCTGAATCTCTCCCCAGGCTCAGAGGAGGAGTTGTGTTTGTTTGTTTGTTTCTCCTTGTTGGTTTATCTGTTTGGTTTTTCCATTAACTGTGATATTCGTTGAAGGCATGCATAAAAGCTAGATCAGGTATGAGGACATGCTCACAGGGTTCACTGCTGGGATAAGACATTCAGAGCAGCCTATCTCCAGCATGCTCAACAGGGAACACACACTGGACATTGTTTCCATTAGAAATGCTTGGCTTGGAAACCACCCGTGACGCATCCTCCGTGTCATAATCTGGATTCCAAGCTTTAGCTCATCGAGTAGTACAGAGGGGATTTCAGCAAGGGTCAGAAAAAACTTTCACATCTAGTATCCTATCAGATATCCAGAGCACAGCTTTGGAAGGGAAAGAGATAAAGAGGTCTATAAAGTCGCAAGGCAAGGGGAGAGACTGGGTAGAGTTTTCTTGTCACAATGAGATGCTGACGTGGACTTCTGAGAGACTAACATCCAGGTAGAGGAGAGACCTGGAAAAGTGTGACGCTGTTAGAGAGCCAGTGGGATTGAAGACAGCATAGGCAAGGGGTCTGGGTCCAGAAGCTGCAGAAGGGAGTGATGAGTGAGCTACGTGACCAGGCAGGGCCAGGGCAACGGGGCAGATGAGCATTTTAGATGCATTCACGAGGCAGCAGTGTGGTACTGGGATGGGCATATGGATGGAGGACAAAGTAAGAAACTGAGTATTGTGACTATGTATCCCTGAAAAAAACTATCTCATGGAAGACTAAATCAAAAGCAGAGGTTGTATTAAAGACTTGAAAGAGGTCCAGAGAAAAGCAAAAAGAAAAAAAAAATGTTGGAGCCTGCTTTTAACTTCTTTTATCTTGGACCGAAATGGAGGGAGATGGGATGGGGTTGTGCATACTATCTGTGTTGATGTTTAACAGCCACAGATAAAGGGTAAAATTTGCAATATCAGTGTCTTGGACTTGTACATTCATTGGAGACAGCTTCCTATGCGCTGTCTTCTATCAAACTAAAGCAGAATTCGAGAGACAAATTAATCCTCTGTAGAGGTGTCTTTTAAAAATTTTTTACATGGTTCGGGTTCACAGATGATGAAGGGGTTCTATGTATTTACCCAAACTACTGAGCTTTAGGAAGCTAGTGTTGAGACATGTACTGGGGTCACTGGGATACTATGTGATTTGAACGTCAGTCTATACAAATACATCCTATGCAAGGTCGTGCCACATCTGATTTCTTCGGAATAGCTGCAGATAAAACTCCCTGGTCTGTCATATGAATGCGCTTTCATTTTCCACTGAAAGTTAGATCTTCCGATGGCACTTATCCAACACAAAATGCTCCGTGTTACAAAGTTCTGATTCAGTCACTGAAATATCCCAGACAAAGCACATAAGGCAGGAACGAAAGGAGCTAATTTGGGAGTTAAAAAAGAACACTGAGGGAAAGTTTTCTAAGGAAAGTGTTTATATATTTTTAGTGGCATCAGAACAAAGATATTGACTTAATCTTAGGAGATGGAACAGCAAAATATATTAGCGAACAGAAATAAATATCCACCAAGAGAAGGATGTTTCCATAAATCATGGTTCGTATATGACAGAGCAGCATAAGGCTGTGGTACAGCTTAGTGTTAGAGGCTTCGTTGGTGCCTATGAGGCTGGGTTCCCTCTCCATTGCTACTACAAAAGGAAAAATTAATGACATAGAAGCACATGCAGTTGTTTAAAGAACCATCATGAAAATGCAACTGAGAAATGGGAGAATATCCAAGGTCAAAGATACATTGCTCCCAGTGATATCTCAGTCTGTAGATCTAGCATATAGACTAATGAAACGGGGAGTAGTTGAATAAGAAAAGTCTTCCCTAGTCTCGTGCATTTGAACACTGCATCTCCAGTTGGTGGCAGTTCTTGGGGAGGCTTCGGAGGTGTGGCTCTGGTGGAGGAAGTATGTCAGTGGGGGATGGATTTGAGAGTTTAAGGCTTCACCCTACTTCTTGTTCATTCCTTGGGCTTCAGCTTTTTGCTGCGTTGTCTACTGCTTGCTACCATGTTTTCCCACCATCATGGTGGGCGACAAGATAATAAACTTTCCTCCATAAGTCATAGGGTTTTATCACAGCAATAGAAAACTGAATGAGACACAGGGTATGTTTGCAAATGCAAAGATAAACACGTGAAGAAGCTGTGCTGAGCTTCACCTAGAGCTCCTGAGCCAAAAGGAGATTGGGATCTGTGTGCTGAGGGTAAAGGGGAATTTTCTCTACAGACCTGTACTGTGTGAAAGAAGTCCACAGACTGTGACTGCTTGGAGAGCGGCTAGTCAAACTGGCTGACCGAGTTTTTAACTCTATTTCATTTGGAATCACTTGAAAACTAACGTGTAATGATGATCATAAACCATCGTTATAATGAAAATAATCTAATGGACAGAAAGTCCCCAAATCTCTAAATGCAATTCATGCATTTTTATTCATAAGCCACACAAGTCACACCGCTTGGAAAGTGCACGCACAGATCAAGTCATTGCTTTTATCTATGTGCATAAACATATATACACACAGGAGTCAAAGGAACTCTTGGAAATTCTTCTGGGCCGGAGCACGGCAACCACAATTCCAAGTATATTATTTTCCTAACAGTTGTCACTGAGTCCCATTGATTACCTGGTGTGGATCTTTGTCTTAGAGTTTAGCCTAATTTGCTAATTAAGGCAAACAATTCCAGGAACCTTGGTGGGAATGCTTCCATGTTTGAAGACGTTGGCTGGCTGATTTCTCCAGTGACGGAGCAGGCCACCTGGACATCCAGTTCCTGGAAAGCTTTTAGATTACACAGAGGAACTGAAGTCAGGGAGTGCAGCCCTGAAGCTGCTTTGTCTTTATGGGCAGGACATTTGGCTCAGCAGCACAAGCATCTGTGTGTAGGGTTCGGTCTTTGAAGTGTCGAGCTTGTTATTTATTGATATGGCTTCTAAAGGTCAGAGTTCACCATTGGTTTCTTAGAGATCAGTGGACTGATCAGAAGAGAAGGAAGATAGTCTGGGCTCCTACAGCGGCCATTTAGCCTTCCCATGTTTTCCCTCTAGGGTGAGCTAAGTCTGTATTCATGAAGTCTGGATACCAGAATGTGGAATTTTTGAAATTTAGAGATTTTTTGATAAAGCTTTCAAATATTTCTCTGTAACATGGCAAAAAGGAATGTGCCTGGCCAGTTACTACAGCAAGAAGCTCCGATTACAAAAATACAATATGTTTCAAACTCTGTGTGTGTGTGTGTGTGTGTGTGTTGCTAAGCAGCAAACTCAGGTTACGGGGATGCCAAATACAGGTTTTACCACTGAGAAATATCCACAGTTAGTACTTGACATGATTTAATAGTCTCATAGTCAAAATAATAAAGGTAAAAAAAATCAAGAGCTTTTTATTGACATGTTTGTGGTGTGAATGCATGTCTGTACCCCAGTTTGCAGGTGTATATGCAGGTAAGATTGTGTGACATAAGTCTGGAGCCCAAGGTTGACGTCCTGTATTATTCTCTAACTTACCCTTGCAGCATCTCTCAACTGAGTCAGGAGCTCAGTCTGGCTAGACAACTTGCTCTGTGGATCCAATCTCTGTCTCAGCGTGCTGAGATTACAAGCAGGCCACCATGTACATCCAACATTTTGTAAGGGTACTGGGGGTTTTGTATTAGATTCTCATACTTACATGTAAGCATTTTCTCCATTGAGCCATTTCTCTGCCCCGCACACCAAGTGTTACTTCCTTCTCCAAAAGGAAGATGTATGTCGAACCAGTTCAGAGTCTACAAGAACACAGGGTTTACGGTAAATGTTAAGATGACCCAACTCTGGCTATGTACCACCACTGTGGCACCCAGAGGTCTTATGATTTCTAAGTAAAAGCATTTAACGGGAAACTAACAGCCTTTAACACTAGCTGTAGGATTCATTTTAAGGGGGAAAATGAACTCACCTAAGTAAGTTTACTTTTGATGATACAATTTAGATTTGTTTGACATATTGTAGGGTAATATTTGGAATTGCTAATAAGTCTCTAAAGCTGTTTCACACGTGAAAACAAATTAAATCTGCCTATTGTAAAGAAATTGCCTCGATATATGGGATGTTAAAACACGGAATGCTTCTTTTTAAGTACTCTTTAAAGGCGGTCCTTTAGGAATATATGATAAAGAATAGGATGTTTGCTAGAGCATTTTAGCCCCAACAAAGCCATTTATATTTGCAAATGCCATGTTGAGTAGGCTCTGGAGAAGTGGCATCTTCATGGTGTATTTAAAAGCCAGCTCACATCTACAGGTAAGAACGGCTCAGAAGGCTGACGACTCCTGATCTACCATCGTAGTGACTGGGAAAAACACACCTCTCATGCACATTAGACTTCAGGGAACACGCACATTACAAATTACAGTTGAGGAAAGTCACCGTTTGCCTAATTGATCAATTTAGCATGTTTGAAATGTTTGTTATGTTAAAGAGGAAAATCCGTAGCAACTTCGACTTGGAAACGTGTTTTAGAGACCTCACGTGCCGTCAGTCATTCAAACGATGCATTGAATACGCATCTCAGTTAACTTGAATGACATCACGGCCCATCTGAGGGAGCTGAAATTAATCAAGGTAATTCTGTCGTATGACCTACTTTGGCATACTCATCTGATGGAGTCAGGAAATGGGCTGGCTAATAGTCCATTTTGGAGTATTCAAAGATCTTAGAAATTCCATATTTGAGGAGGTTAATAGGATACTAATTGGGGCCTAGGTGAAAAGTTCACAAGAAAAATGAACTCACCTGGACAGGAAGCTCACATATAGTGCCTGATCTCCCCACCCGTTGCAGCTGCTCTTCCAAATGGCTTCACCTTGCAACTTAGAGGGGACAAAATCTTGCACCTTGGGAGACTAGAACAGCCACCATTCCATCTCCTGTTCTGGGAGAAACAGTGGCTGGCCAAAGGCCAGGGTCACAGGCCATAGCAACGTCAGCCTTCTGCCTCTTAGGAACCAGAAGCAGAGAAGAAATCCCAAATGGTGAAAATTGAAATCAAGCACGTTTTAGAACTGCTATGGATTTCAGTTCAAGTGTGCTCTGTTAAGATTTAGTAAGTTCTGGTTTTAATATATATATAAACTCCTATTATCCATCTCTAAAATAGAATAGCATGTATAAGTTTGTTTAGTAAAGAAACATCTGAAAATCCCCATTTTGGGTCAGTTTTACAATATCCACCAGCCAGAGCTTTCCACTCAGCAGCCCTAAAATGCAAAAGATAGTAATACCTCTCTCGATTGTCTGCCCTGTAAACAATTACAATAACTCCTCGTGCTTCTCTAAAATATGTCGGGTTCCCTCATCCCGTGACACTCGTGGTAATGACTGTCCTAAGGGTAACTTTATATTGCTATTTCTCACTTTGTCCTGTTAGAATGGACCCACAGATCACATCGTGTCCTTTCTCTAATATTCCCCTGGGCTTTTATGTCCAGAAAGAGTTAAGAATTTTTCTACCATAAAGGCTCGTGGCATGTCTTTCTGTCTTCCCCTCAGTGTGCAATCCATCTTTCAAGTTTCCAGAAGCGACTGAGATTTTTAAAAAAACAGCTGTAATCTGCGGCCATTGATGGTGGAGTAGATTGTTTGCCAAACTATTACCATAACTGTCAAACAAAATCAGAAAAATAATCTCATTGTGCTGGACAGATGCGTTTCCTGCATTATTGATATAGTCACTGCAGAGTAATAGAGAAATATAAAGCATTGTTCTATTTACAAAAGGAGATTGGCCAAGTCCTTGAAGGTGAGCATGAGGGACAGGCACTTACAGGAAGTGAGATATAGGCAACTCAGTAAAAGTTATGTGCCAGGGTCACATGACCCTAGAGTCAGCAGGGGAATTGGGCTGCAGGTGGTGTGGTTTTTCTCTAAATCTGAAAAGGCCTCTCAAAATGGCTGGGAGAGCCTGGTGAAATTTGTCACTCATTCTTTATCCCAGACCCCAACAGTTCTCCTTACCATGTAAGCTGTTCTAATGTGTCCATCCTTCTGCTCTGGGTAGTGAGTGACTCTCTTCCGACCAGTGTTTCATAGAAGCGCTGAAGGGTTTATCTCAAGCAGTGTGCCCGTGCTCCAGTGAGTTAGGGGAGATACCTGATGTTGGGGAGGGTCAGGAGTCCCGTCGGCTCCACAGCTGTCCTTCCATAATGTGATCTGCTGAGTGGGTACACTGGGAAATGTCGGGTACTTCATATTCCTCTTTTCTAATCCACTCAGCACACAGTATAGATGTAGATAACCTTTTATTCTCTACTTTACTGTTCAAGGAAGTTTTATAGAGTGCATGCAGTGACAGAGATCTTATGTAGGTGACCTAAAATGTTGACCAGTATCTCCCTCTAGAAATCAATGTTACAGCATCTTCCAGTTTTGAGTCACAGGCAAATGTATGCAATGCAGTGAAATATGCATCTCTATCTAAAGTACTTCCCTCAAAATTCTTATGACAGCGCCAAGCAGAGCACCATTTCCCTGACAGAAACACAGCGCAATGACATCTCTGACCTGAGCCTATCCCGAAGGCCTCTGACTCAGACCTCAGTAAGATGGGTCACATGGAACCTCACCACACATTCCACGATAATTACCCACCGAGACCATCGAGTGTGACCTGACAAAGCTGTTTCCAGATGTTTCATGGCTGAAGTACCTAACTTCTGATAGCTCCATTCTGAACTCAAAGTGAGGAGGGTAGGAATATTAATTCCAACCCGAGCAACGCAATGCCTCTGTGTCTTAGCACCCTTCCTGTTTTATGAAAATCTGTAATCCTAACATACTTCTTAAGCATAGCTATTAAAGTCAAGGAGATTCTGAGAGTGGAAGGCCAGTGGGTATGGAAGTTGGCCAGGAAAGCCCAGAGGGTACTCTCATTGGAAGGTGCCTTATTGTCTTCCCTGGCTCGAGACATGTAGAGAGTTGGGGTGTCTGATGATGCTATGTAAAAATGGATAAGCTATATCATATGGAGAATACCTTCAGTTGGCTTTGGTGTTCTGAATCCTTTGTCTCTGCTGCTGCTTTCTAATTGGAGAAATATCACCCGCTGTTTCTTGAAAAGGCCCCGGTGTTCAGCTGGTGCTTTTCAGCCAGAATCTTTTCCAAAGCCCGTAAAACCATCATTAATTATTGTGGGTCAGAATGCCTCATCTGGAAATGAATGGGTCAACTTAGACGAGCTTCAAGATCATCTTCAGGTCTGAGCCATAGTCACCTTCTTCTCCTTTTTAAAATATACCTCTGGTAGTCACGGATAGCTTTTATCAAGCCAAACATCTTTTGCTGTTCCCTACCATAAGGATTCCCTGTGCTGTGTGTGGGTCACACTCACTGACCCTCCTATATAGAATCCCAAGCCTGTGGTCATAAAGAGCTGGGGAATTAGCTACACTGCTGGAGCTGGGTCCCTGGCACCATTATGAAACGAACCACACTCAGAAGTAAAAGCCTGCACCACAGGTCTCCACTGTACGTAAGTTTGGCCTGATCTGTCTGCTTTCTGCTTTGGCTTTTAAAGTTTTTTTTTTTTTACTTTTCAGAAAGAGAAGTAATTTTCCATGTAAGAAAAGAAAGTAAATCTCCTCTTCCTGATTCTCAGCTGCCTTTCCAACACTGTGGACAAAATGATGAATTCTCAATCATCTCATTGTCTAAAATCACAGCGTATCCACTTAGCATGAGGAGATTGTAACGGTGCAAATGTAAGTCAGCCCACCTTGAGCGTCCTGATGCAACCAGACTGAATGGCTATTCTGCCATGAGATGAGCTCCCAGACTTTATCTCCTGTCCTGAGCAGCGGGTGACTTGTAAGCCTTGTAAGGCAGGGTAGAACAGTGACAGAACACAATGAAAACAAATGGACCCCTCCTCCACGGAGTGGGGAGAGAATCGCTCTGTTTATGGACCCCATGAATTATGGCTTCCTCCGTTTTGTGATAACCCGTGGTCAAGGTAAGGACGTCCATCTCATTGATAAAAGTTGGCTGGTTCACTCAGAGCCCCCGCATCCTGTTTATACGTACATATAACTGGGCACGAAGGTTAGAGTGTTTCCTACAGACTTGTTGGATGGATTAAAGGAAAAACAGCCCACTTCAAAGCATCTTCTTCTCTTGAGCTGAAAAACAATACGCTCTCAAAAAGTAGCTAACATTTCAATGGGGCGTTAAAAGTCTCTTGTAAAGAGCTATGATGGGAAAGTCCTTTTGCCCCCGTGCCCCATACATGACTATTTCTGAAATGTGCATGGAGAATCAAGGAAGTTACCCAAACTATTACGAACTGAATCAATTAACATTTGCATCACAGCTTTGACCCAGTCTCTGTAACAGCCTCCTTAAACTCCAGAGTAAGTCTAGTTCACAGTATAGGTTTATTTTCTTGTAGACACACATACACAGAGAGAGAGAGAGAGACAGACAGACAGACAGACACAGACACAGACACAGACACAGACAGAGAGACAGACAAGACACCAAGCTTGCGTTCATGCACACACCCAAACACATTCTGTCTTGCAGATATACCAACTGCAATAGCATTTTTAATTGAAAAGCATAAATTTGGACTGCTAAATCTATTAACGATTTGTTTTAATTAGGAATCCAGCTGCTTCCTGCGATTTTGCAGTCTGGGGTTCAGAACTTCTGCCGTACCGAGAATGAGTCTCAAGTGGGTTGCTTCAGTCTTCCAGATCAGCATTTTTAAAGACTTGTTGGAAGGAGGAACTACATCAGCTTCTGGGCTGTAAAATCCCAGCTGTGTTTGTTCTCTGGTGAGGATGGGATCGGTTTGTTAGTGTAGCCAGAGGCCTGGCCCTGACCTCTGTGTTGGCCCTGTTATATCCATCAGGCAGCCTGATCTGTAGATCAGTCTACTTGAGCCCTTGCCAACTAGACCTACATAGATGAGGGACTGTGGTTGTTGATGAGGTTCAAACCTACATCACCATCAGTGGTAGGAGCTGCTATTTAATTGAAATTCAAAGCATTCAATAGGACTGGTCGTTCGTTTTGTTTTAATTCAGATGAGGCTTAGATGGTAGCTCTGTACAAATCAGCTCAGTAAGGTAGAGTTTGAAAGGCAGAATGTCCTTTTTGTAAACTTTTTTTCTTATACCAATGCCAACATTAAGAGGAGTGCATAATATTTTGCTCACCAGCCAGCAAATTCATTACTATGTTTACTCTTATTTGTCCATGTTTTAATTCAGTCTTCACTGAGAGCCTTCTGGGTAAAATGCATAGTATTAGAAACCTGAAGAATATGGAGGCGTTTCTTTGTTTAAGGAACCTAGGGTTTAATGGAAGAAACCCAGGAGGTAAAAGGATTCTATAGAATGGTGTGGGCACCATCAAGGTATACACAGAATGCAAGAGCAATGCTGATTGGGGTAAAGCCCTCCATCTGGGGAACTCAGATTCTACTGTTAGATAAACATGACTAAGGGGGGTATTGGGTGGGCCAATGAAAGGAGAGACACTGAGGTAATTGATTGAGGAAGAAAGAGTGGCTTTTACAAAGTCCTGGGTAGGAAGACTTCAATAAAAGTGAAATTGGAACCACAAGAAGCTAGGCATGGGGATATTTCAATACTGTGGAAAGAAAGTTACAGCACACCAGTGGAACCAAGAGGCGAGGCTTGCAATGGGGAATAAGGAGCTTAGACTTGGTTTTCAAGAAGCCACTGGGCCAAGGACAAGGAAATGTCAGTTCATCATTACAGGAAGTTCATTCAGAGAAATATTTACACGACGGTGCCGAAATGTAAACTAGAATAGAAAAACACACCTGAAGATTCTGATAATTAGGAAATGTCTTTAGGAGTCCAAACTTGTGACAGCTTAGAGAGATATTTAGAAAAGAGACAGACAGGACAAAGGCGCTCATAGCTGTGTCAGACTGGCAATAATTGGAGAAAGACCAATGCATGTTGTACTCCTGGAGAGGTGTTGCCTTGTGACCCTGAGAGGAAGTGGATCCTTGAAAGCTCATGGAGGAAGATGAATAGTCATGGGTTGCTTGCTTCATAACTGAAAAGATCACCCAAAGATGTCATACGCCGACTTAGAGAACATAACAGTGAACGTAAAGTTTAGACGAGAACATGCCAGAATTGATACAAATTCAGTCATAGAAGGGAAGTTTCAAACTAATGTATTTGATTTTTAAATAGGCTTCATTAATTTATGAATGCATTGCTAATTAACCTACCATGACAATTCCTTCAACGTTTAATATAATAGGAAACAGCCGTGGAACAGGAACCGATAAATGATGGGCTATAAGACAAAAGTGGCACCCCCAGATGCCCACGAGTTTGTAAATAAAGTTTTGAAAACTTTATTAGAACACAGCTACGTTGGCTCACTTAAATGTCACCTGCGGCTACTTTCATGTTAATGTGCTCAGCTGAGCAGTTGTAAAGATTGCCTGATTCACGAAGGAAGCTCTGGGGTACAACATCAGAAGACGCTCATTCTAAACATGGATGAAAACTAGGAAATCAAAGGGACAATGTTTAACTTATTAGGGAAATCGATGTGTTACCCTCCTGTTGTCGCAGCGTGGCTGAACCAACTAGAAGGAGAGATGGCTCAAACTTCTTAGCAGGATGTTTAGTCGTTCTGTCATCTGTCGTCATTTAGATGGAGGTTCATGGTGTACAAATGGCAAAGAGTCGCAGGTGTTGGAGTGTGCATGGCCTAGGGAAAGGGTCACTGGAACCCCACACTTAAAACAAGGTCTAGGAACCCCAAGGAGCAGCCACAGGAGGGCAGCAAAGTCACATGATGTTAAAAAATAGCTCCCTGGGAAGCCAGAGTGGCCAGAAATGTGTCTATTTAAAGCATTATCTGGAATTTAGTGTCATGGACACCAAGACCCAGTGGGAATTTCTTCGGCATGACTAATAGTTTCCCTTGGATCAAATTAAGAGGTATTCAGAAATAAAACTGCATGTGAGAGATTCTAAATAGATAAAAACAAGAAAGAACATTGATTAGCAGGTGACGGGCTAGTTACTCTCTAGAGAATATGTGTGCATCCTCATTTAAATAGCTAATGGTCCCATTTTACCTGAGTCCTTCACAAGAAAAACAGAGGTGAGTACCACAGATGTCCTTCTGTTAAAAAAAAATATATAATATATATATATATATATATATATATATATATATATATATATAATCTTCTTATACTTATTTTCCAGAAACAGAGAGCTTTAAGAAACAGTATTCCTTTTTGCCTTTCTCTTTCCACCATATTTATTTCGTAATCTGCTCGTACCAAACATTGGATTAGAGAATTGGGGTGTAGCATAAGATTTATAAAGAGTTTGACAGATCTGTTCCGTAACGTCAAAATCATGCACACACTAAGCATAATAAATACCCCTACAGGATACAGTCTGACTCGGAAGGGTAGTTTTGTTTTTATTTCTGCTCTCTGCTTTGATCTTGGTAATGCGTTATGCCACATTTTGATTTTAAAATGTAGACAGACATCTAAGATCGTTGGCTGGGAAGGCCAGACGTTCGTAATTTTAATGTAGACAAATGCACTCATTTCTCTTGTTGGGCTTTGTTTTAAAATTTTGTTTTCGAGAGCTGAGCTTAAAATCAATGTTTATGACCCGTGTCACTGAACTCACATGCCACTGGAATGTTAACATGGATCTTCCAAGGGACAAGCCAGTCCTTGACAGCAATATTCAAGTTTACGCCCGCCATCCATCCCTGGTGAGGGTTGCTTGGTGGCACAGAGTAGTACGCCTATCAGATGTTTGCTGAAATAATATTTTTTTTTTAAATCCTTGATATCTGGGAGGAAATTGATGATTGTCTGAAACTTCCTAATCAGAATCTATTTTGACCAGATCTTTCCAACTGAGGAGACATGATTACTAGGTAATGATAGCAATTAAAAGAACATTTTTTTCTTTTGATTATCACAATAGTTAAAACCTTACGCTTTGAGAATTAGAAGGAACTTCAGCAAAAATAATTAACTTTGTAGAGCCATGGGAGGTGTGTGTGTGAGACAAAAGGAGGGAAAGGCAGAGACAGAGACTGTAGTAAGTGGAGGGTGGGGGGAATGGGGGAGTTGGGGAGGTGGGGGGGTTGTGAGACAGGGAGAGCACAGCACCGGCAAGCTTTGGAGCAGAAGCAGGAAGATGTAAACAGGAATGTGCAGCTCTAATCATTCATAGTCTTTAGAGGGGAAAAAAAAAACCCAACCTTAATCTGTATCAGCTCCGAATGCTAAATACAAAGCCCCCTTCTTTGCTTTCACTTTAACCAATTGCTTCTGTGCTGCAGGGCTTTTGTAACTTGGGCTCTCTGAGATTTGCTTACTGGGTCTTTTTTCAGACTGTGGAGGGTGAAGGATACTTTTTCAGGCTCTATTTGTGTTTCCCCATCTGAGACCCAGGTAGTGAAAGGATTCCGGAGCCTGAACAGCAACATAGCCTCATCAACGATTGGAACTCTGAGCTCTTTACCTGACTGCCTTGGATTCCAAAGAATCCTGTCCTCCAATGACAACACATTATACAGTATCTAGACAACTAATTTGTCATGTGGTCTGGCTTAAAATGTTCCGTATTCCCTTTGGTTGTGATGTTCTATACATTCATTCCTCGTTAGAGACATACCTTTGTTTATAGTCACACTCTTTCTCATAAGGAACAGCAGAGGAAAAACACAAAATAAAAAAATGGTAGCTGGTGGTGGAGCATGCCTTTATTCCCAGCACTTGGGAGTCAGAGGCAGGCAGATCTCTGTGAGTTCGAGGCCAGCCTGGTCTACAGAGTAAGTTCCAGGACAGCCCAGAGTTACAACAGAGAAACCCTGTCTCTTAGATCAAAATGAAATAAACAAACAAACAAGAAAAAAAACAACAAAACAAAACAAAGAAGTGGTAAGAAGAGAAAATAAGACAAATGGAAAAGAGAGGATTTTTCAGAAACACCTAAGTATACCTTAAGCTGCTTTACATGATAGTGCAGTTTAGAGCCAAAGATAAAGCTCTTGCTTTATAGAAGCTTACATTTTACATAAGAAGGATTGTCTGTGGCACAGTGATCGGTAGCATCTTAATTTAAAAAAATAAGGATGTTCTATAGATTTAGGTTGGGAAAACACTGTGAACACAAACACTGTGAACAAGGAGAGGTTGTATTGTCTTTGCAGTTAGCCAACATAAAATATACAGATACCCAAATCTGTACATACATGGGCTCACATGGATGAGAAAGTCACAATGCCAGTGTTTGCACACAGATGAAAGAGAGAGAACAAAGTACAGTCATGTGAGTGTGAAAATGCCATAGTAAAGCTTCATGCACTAAACTCAAAAATTAATAAAGGAAGAATAGACCTAGAAGAAAAGAGGGCTTAGACATTAAAGGTTCACACCAGACTTGCACAGGCAGCTCAAAACTTCCTACACCTCATGTTCTAGGGAGGTGCAGTGCCTCTGGCCACTTAAGGTTCCAGTGTTCGTGTGTGCGCATACCCTCATACAGACACATATACTTACACATAATTATTTTTTTAATCTGATATAGAAAGGTTCCTAAGAAACTAATTAGTATCCTAATTCTAAAGCTTTGTTCAGTCTATCTTGTCAGCAAAATAACTGGTTAAACACATATATATTTTAAGACATGTATTTTACCGATATTTAGTCGAGCAGAGCTTTCCCCTTGGTATTCTTATTGGAACTGAATCGAAACCATTTAGTGGTGTCTGGATACGTTTACCAATTTACAGTGTGGTCTTCTTTGCCAAGCACATGTTGTGACTTCCCGTTTGCTCAGTTCTTCCCTTGTCATGTACATTCCTTACTTTTCTCATTTCTCTGACAAATGACAAGATAAAAGTAACTATGGAAAGAAGCGTTTCTTGAGGCTTACAGTGTGAGCACATAGTTCAACACGGGGAAGCCGGAGCTGGGGGAGGCGCTTGAGGAATCCAATTACACTGCATCCACAGTCTAGAAGCAGAGAGGGGAATGCTGGTGTTCAGTCCATTTTCTCCTTTCTGTAAGCCATTTTAATCCACCTAGGATTTAATTTAATAATAAATTTAATTTTAATTTATATAAAATATATAAATAAATAAATGTAATAATAAATTTAATCCATTTAGGATCCAGTTCTTTTTCTTTCTTCCTTTTTTGTTTTTTTTTTTTTTGGTTCTTTTGTTTGTTTGTTTGTTTGTTTTTTGAGACAGGGTTTCTCTGTTGTAACTCTGGCTGTCCTGGAACCCACTCTGTAGAACAGGCTGACCTGGACCTCACTGAGATCTGCCTGCTTCTGCCTCCCAAGTGCTGGGATTAAAGGCGTGCGACACCACCACCCGGTGGACCCAGGTCTTGCAATGATGCTGTTAATATTTAGGGTGTGTCTTCTTTTTAATTAAACCTCTCTGGAAATACCACCACACACATACCCTAAAATGTCTCTTCTCTGAGACTTTCCATCTATTCAAGTTGAAAATGAAGATTGACCATCACAGAATCCTTCAAAGGGGTATACAGTTTGGTTAAAACTGCTTTTTTACTTCTAATTGTTGTTCTTCTCAGTTCCTTCCATCACATTTTCAATCTGTTTTTATATCATTTATAAAATCACATTAGAGAAGAGAGAAATGTTTCTAAGAGGATATAATGAAGTATGACCAAACAGCATAAAAGAAACCACTTTATGCAGGTACAAGAACCAAAGCACCTTGGCAATGAGGCTAACAAATATACAGATCAAACTATGGAACAAAAAGTCAAAAATGGATGTTTATGCATATGCAAACTCAGGAGTTCATAAAGCTGCTACCTCAGATGAGTGGGAGAAAAATGTATTTCTCTTCACGATGCATTACCGCACGCAACTCAACTACCATTCGGAAAGAAGTAACAGAACATCTGTACCTCTCTTCCTACGACACTGAAAAAACTAATTTAAAGATTCAAAACAAATCACACAATAAAGAAAATATTGCTGAGTTTTAGAATAAGCTGAAACATCAGTATATTTAAACATGTCCCATGGAAGCAAAGAGGTAATATAAATAACTTAAGCACATAAAATTTAGAAAGTTCTGATGGCAAAATATTACAAAGTAAAAATACAAATAGATGACTGAAATAAATTACGACAGATGGAAGACCAATTTCATTAATGTACAAAGATCTTCCGCAAGCGTCACATAGAAACAGGCAGAGACCTCAAGATGTCAATCCTCAGGAAAATAAAAAGCAAATGACTAAACAAGAGGAACAATGCCAGCCTTACTCATTGGAATAAATGCAAAGTACAGTGACAATATACAGTGTTTGTCTGTGACGTGGCTGACTAAGGCTCATAAGCTTGTTAATGAGTGCGTGGGTAAAAGATGCAAATTAGCATGCAGTAGTATAATCTGTAGTGCACTAGAATTTGCACGACAATCACAAATGCACAGGCCTTTTGACAGAGTGATTCCAGTTACCTTATAGGTATATTACATTACATTACATTACACTACATTACATTACATTACATTACATTACACAGCTCTAGGAGCTGGAGAGTTAAGAGTGTTTTCTCTTCCACCCAAGGGCCTAACTTCATTCTCAGGACCTCTATGGGGTGCTTAGCGACTGCCTGTTAACTCCAACTCCAGGGCATCTGACACTCTCTTTTGGTTCTTTGTGGGTACCTACACCCTCATAGAATACACACACATATTACATATAAAGTAAAAATTAAAAATAAATCTTCAAAAATGACCTACACACAAATATCTTTATGCTGATTATATCTAAAATCTCTATTTTAACAGATCATTTTGTATTGGTATCTGGGAGCAGTTCATAAAAAAAACAAAGGTGCTGGGAGAGGGCTCAGTGGGTTAAGTGTTTTCTGTGAAAATGTGAACGTCTGCGTTCAGATCCCAGGATCCACGTGCATTGCAGAACATCTGTGACCAGTCAGCCACGTTCGTAGTTTAGAAAGAGATTTTATTTCAAAAAAAAAAAGAAAAGAAAAGAAAGAAGATAGGGAGCAATATGGGAAGACACCGAGCATCTATTTTTGCATTTCACAAACACACACACATAACATGTTCGTGTGCACAGACATACATAACATACAAGTGCACACATGCATAATAAATCATGCAATAAATAAATAAGTAAATGTGCAAAAGTATACTCTTATTAAAACTTAAAATGTGTACATACTGATTCTTATTGCCCATAATGCCACCAAGACTATATTGACATTAAGAGTTTAAGGTTCTAAGTCTAGATAGCGGTGTGATATGATGTACTCTGTGATTAATCCACGCACTGAATGAGAGGGAGAGGGCGATTCTTAAAGGAGACTATGAAGTGGTTTAGAGGTTAGTGGGATTACTGTGATCTTTGCCGTCTCGTGTCCCAGGTGTGGTAGTGACTACATACATCTTCACAGTCGTTCAGCTCACAGAGCAGAGGTGAGTAGGATGACAGACTTGGAAGCAGTAGGCGATTGTTCTCACAAGTAAACACTAAATAATCAAATAGAAACTAAATCTAACTGTACGGAGGTTCTGGGATGCAGTAACGATCTACAATAACAAATAAGCAACCGGTGAGGGAAATTCCACAGTTGAAATAATGGATGGTCTCCTGGAGTTTTGTTCATTCTTCCCTTACTCCATCTCCAATTACCTTCCGTAAGCCAGACAGGACAGGATGAACTAAATTATCAATATACTGGCTTGTCTACAGGCTGATTAAATATCTTGGATTTCTGGTTGGGAAAGACAAGCCAGTTATGAGAAACTGCTGTGTACTGGCTGGTTTTAGGTCAACTGGACACCAACTCGAGTTCTCAGGGATGGGAGCCCCGACTGAGAAAATGCGTCTGTAAGGTAGGACTGTAGGCAAGCCTGTGGACATTTCCTTAATTAGTAATTGACTGGGGAGAGGGCCCAGACCATTGTGAGTGGTTTTGTCGATTGGCTGGTGATCCCGGATTCTATAAGAAAGAAGCCTGAGAAAGCCATTAGGAACAAGCCAGTAAGCAGCGCTCCTCCGCGGAGGAGGGTCTGTGATCACGGGTCATGGCAGCGTGGGTGCCCTCTGTTGTGACTTCCTGATTCATGCTCTCCACTATTGAGCTGCTGCTCCTCAGTCTTCCCGTCTACGAGACACACTCAATTCCTAGATGCCAAGACATGGACTGCCCTACTCTCTCTCTAGTCCTGCCCAGGCTGAAGTGGAGAGAGGGAGAGAGCTCTACTCCTCATTCCTCTCTAAATTAAGACGTCTTCTTCTCTTGTTCCACATGCTGGGGGAAAAAAAATAAAAAAAGCTTTCTTCACACCTCATGAGCCTTTGTTCTTTGTCATGAATGTGAGAGAATCACCTCTCATTTCTGTCTTGGGAAGAAGAAAATCAATTTTAACTTAGTAGTAAGCTCCAAAGTTCAAAGGTCATAGCACTATTAGAAAAAGATAGTTCTTAGATCCAAGAGAGCACATTTAGCCACCTGGATGTGGTAGTGCAAATATTTTGTTGTAGTTGTTTTCATCATTATTCGAGATTATCTTTCTTCTACTAACCATTCCACTCCAGGAACACTAATGTGTGCTAGGAGAGTCCGGAATCGGAGTCATGATTCCTTCCTAGGCACAGTATTATAATTATGATGTCATGGGGTGTAACTTACTTTATAACTATGAAGAGTGTTTCTTATGTGTTAGACACTATTTTAAGTATCATATGAATATTAATTGATTTAATGATTCATAGAAGAAAGTGGAGTTCTATCCAGATATCTCAGAAACCCCAATGAAATGGGTATTCACTGAGCTGCAAACAAGGCCAATAGGAGAAACCAGGGAGGTGGAAATTACAGAAAAGGAAGTGTATGTAGAGTCCAGTCTAGTTTCTGATGGACAGGGCACATGATACACTCCAGGACCAGCAAGATAGCCCACCATAGGCTCAAAGAAGCTCAAAAGAAGTAATAAGAGCGTTCCACAGGACAAACCTTACGCATGGAGATGAGCTTTTATTTGTGTTCCCAGAAGGACATAGCCATTGTGAAGAGTGCCAGGGAGGAGGTGAGGGAAAAATGCTACCCTGTCACCTTTAGCCTTTCAGTCTTCTCCTGAAACTTCCCATTGGTTAGAGTTGGGTCCAACTGGAAACCCACCGTTCAATTAGCCAGGGTGTTTTGATCTGAAGAGGACACATAGCTTCCTTGGATGGGAAACCAATCAGAGAATGGAACTGCAGTGGTCAGCACATGAAAATTGAACACCACAAATCTCAAACCATTTCCGGCACGAAATACCAAAGAAATCACAAAATAAATGCTAATTATGTTTAGCCTACCCCTGACTCTTTAAGCCATCCACTTCTTCCTTGACCTTATACAAACCTGAAGTCATAAACCATGGATTAATGTCTAGATTCCAGCTGGTAGGAGTCAACAGAGCATCCCAGCACCTTGGAAAAAAACTTAGACAGTGAGCTGATTAGGGAAAGACTTCAGTCATGTTTCTTAGCCAGATAATTCCAGGGTTAATCCACAGCTCTTTCTCCTACCTACCCAGCCTGTGATATTGATACTTAAGAAAGAGAGGGCTGTTTATATTTTGGTAGAGAGCTCATACTATCAATTTGCACATTAGTGAGCCCAGCTACTGCTCTGTTCTTTCAGAGTATATTGAGTCGTGGATAGAGAGATAGCTGCTGCTCAGAGGGGGAAAAATACTTAGCTGTCTGATGAAATGTTTTAAATGCATAGGGTTCACCTTGGGGTTGGCTGCTGCTCAGATTTTATCCATTAATAACACACAGGGCTGCCTCTGTACTCTCCAGGGCTGATAGGAAAAACAGTACTACTTACAGGTCTTTGCCTAGCCTGAGGGTGGAGGTTCCAAATGCAAGCTGTGGGCCACACGCACACACGTGTGCAAAGCTAATTCACCTGTATGAAATGGGACTTCTGATTCTTCTTAAATGAGGTGACACAGAAGACCCTCCCGCTGCACAGTATTTGACAAATATGTATGTGATATGAGAGCTTGAACCTAATAAACTGTACTCAGACACACACGGAGGCACTAAGTATGCCTCTGATTTTGGAGCACTTGCTATCAGGTGTGGAAACGGGTGAGCAAAGACCTTCCAACTGTGGTTTTGTTGTATTCGCTTTTAATCTGGGATTGGTCCTATGGGGGGAATCGGAGTAGCTAAAATAAGCCAATAAAAATATAGTGTATTGAAGTATTAGCCTGCATTTGTTTTTAAGCAAGTGCCCATTTTGTGGTCCTCCCCTCTCTGTGTAGGACATGTAAAGATGCTTGATAAAGAGCCTCTAAGCCAGTGGTTCTCAACCTGTGGGTCTTGACCCCTTTGGGGTCCGATCAACCCTTTCACAGGGATTGCCTAAGACCATCTGCATATCAGATGTTTACCTATGACACATAACAGTAGCAAAATTACAGTTATAAGGAAACAACAAAAATAATGTTGTGGTTGGTGGGCCATCACACCAGGAGGAACCGTGTTAAAGGGTTGCAGTATTAGGAAGGTTGAGGAGCACCGGGTTTCTGCCACAAGTTGGTCTGACACAAAGGAAAGATTGATGAAGAGAAAATAAATTCCTTGAGGAAAATGAAAGTACCAAGGATAAGAGTCTGCCTTTCAGATTTCCATGCAAATCTGGAAATTGCACTAAAATGGTCACCTCCTGTGAAAAGCAGACTAAACTGGAACTGGTCCTGTTATACATTCAAAACATCTGCATTGAGCCTGTAAAACGGCTTGATGGGCTAAGAGCACTTACCGACATGCCTGATGATCTGAGCAGCACCTTGGTCCTCTGACCTCTCCAACGGCATCGTGGTGTAAGAGTACCCCACACACACTAAAAGAAATAAGACAAATCAGAAAAGCAACTTTTAGAAAAATGTAGCTCGGAAGGGGAGAAAACACTACTCACAGTTGGCTACCTGAAGTTCTGTGTCCAGATGGCTTCACGGAAATTCTCCCACATCCTTAAAGAGCAGAGAATCATGCTAGGAATTGCTTCAGGGGATTAAAAAGGAAAAAAAAAAAAGTTCCTACAGTAGTCATTCCCAGACTACAGACTACAGACTACTACTACAGAGCCCTCCGCTCTCCTGGCCGCCCCACCCCCATCACCCTAGGAACATGGTTGTCTTGTCTCTCGCCAACAATTTACATGTCAAATGGCTTGAGTATGTGACGTAGGCATCGTTTGTTTTTTTTTTTTTTTTAATGCCATTTCCACTTTCTGCTAGCTAAGCTTGGTTGGCTCATTTGTGGAGCTTTGTAAAGCTGAGAGAACAAGACGCGGTGTTATACCAGGTCTGCGTTGCAGGTCACACAGTTATTTCAGACACCTCTTATTCCATTAGCTTTCTGTGTAGATTTCAAACCGGCACTAAGTTGAGTAATCGCTATAACAATTACTAGAGCAATTATCATTGCTACTGTAACAATTTATAACTAGAGCCATTATCATTATTTAACACAAAAGTCTCCATATTACAATTCATAATTCTTAGTTTTCCCTTTCTCCACTGTTGAAGTTTGATTATGAAGCGCAGATTTTCTGACAGGATGATTTCCAGTGGAAAGCCAAAAAAGAAAAAAAATGCCCTTCTTTATTTATAGCAGGTTTGAAGTGAGAAAAAATTTTGAGAGTATTTTGCCAGGAAAAATCTTTGTTTCCCTAAGGATACTGGAATGCTTTTTTTTTTTTTTTATTATTATTCATTCCAATGGTGAGAACTATGTAAATTACCATGTCACACATTTTCTCTTCACTCTGAACAAAATCAGACTCAATTCTTATTCGTGGAAAAAAAATACTAATCTATATGTCGAGAATGTATTTCCCTTTTTCTCAGTTTTTACATATATTACTTTGTTGAATACAGTCAACCTGTTATGTTAAATTCATTAAATTGAACAAATGCTTATTAAACACACAGAATACAGGACAGCGAAGGGATAAGCACTAGAAATAATATTGTGTTATGGTTAGTAATTCGTCATATAGTTTGGCGAAAAAAATGCATAAAATCAAATAGCCACCAGCTAGATAATATCCCAACCTTGCTGAACAGTAAATCAACTCCCTGATGTATTCCATGGCATCTTGGCTCTGGCTATTTCCATTTGGCTGCCATGGAGAAATGAGTCAGCCCTTCAGGAGCCACCTGACTTTTGTATCTGAAGAGTCAGACAACCAAGAAGAAGAAGAAAGAATGGCAGCACTGAATATATAGACTTCATTTTCTTCTTATTCTCCCGCAAAACATGGTGTCGTGTTTGTAATTTATGAAAGCATACTAAGTGTTACAGTGACGTCTTAGTGCATGTGGCGGAAAGAGACGGGCTGTGCAAAGGCTGTATCACTTTACACACAGGACTTCAGCAGCAGGTGTGTTTGGCCCACTTGGAGATATAAAGAGAAACCTGTCTGTCTTTATTTTTTCCTTTAAGATTTCTTTTTATCTTGAATAGCATGTGTGGGTGGATATCTGTTCACAGTGCCCACCGGAACCTTAAGGTACTGGATCACCTCCCTGAGCTGGAGTTAGAGGCAGGAACTGAGAACAGACCTCTGGCCCTCGGCAACAGCAGTTTGTGCTCTTGACGGCAGTGTTCTGCAGCCCCTCTGCCCCTCTGGGTGTTCTTTCATTTAAACTGCCGAATAACCTTTGGAAGATCACCTTGAAAAGCTATCGGAGTATATTTGAAGTTAAGATAGTTTGACGGGTAACATGGCTCAGCAGGTAATGGGGCTCACTGCCCAAGTCTGATGACCCTTTGAGTTTAATCACAAAGACTCATGTGTTAGGAGACAACTTACTCCAGCAAACTGTCTTCTCACCTCTGTGACACATGAGTGACTAATAATAATAATAATAATAATAATAATAATAATAATAATAATAATTCTAAAGATATAATTATCTTTTAATTAAGATATATAACATTTGGATGTCTCCAAATGCAGAGTCTATCTCTGTGCCTTTCTGTTCTTGTCTAGTCCTCTCTTGGTGGTGATGGCATCTTCTTTACACTTAATGAGCTAGAAGAACAGTATCTTGTTTAATCATGGTTCTATGTTTGGAGGCAGAGAGAGATGCGGGGCAGGTAGGCAGCAATGAGCTGAGACTGAGGGCCTGGGAGCTTAGAGACAGAGCATGGGATTCCGTAGGAGGCTTTCTGGTTTGGCTTTCCAAACTCTCCCAGCAATATTGTGTCTTGCTTCATCGTTGAAGTGTAAATTGATTTATTTGTTGCTGGTTGCGGTGAGCTTAGAGTATGAGCTGAGAGTATTATGTAGTATGCTTAGCCTCTGAACCAAGAGGACTGAAAGAGTCAAGAAGGGCTGCCTGACCTAGAAATTGATGAGTAGGGCTGGGTCGTCTCAGACGCATAGATCATATTTCCTTACCAAGGAGACAGAGAGCCAGGGTCCCTGCATTCATGTGGTTGCTTTCCTCACATTAGAAGGTGAAGATTAAGGAGGTATCCTTACTTCAAATCTTAAAGAGACTTCTTGGTAAGATTTACTGTGTCTAGAGTAGGAGGCACGTCTATAGGATTTGCTCCTTAAATCTAGAAAGCAGAGAGGAGGGAAAGCTGTGTGGGTGTCTACTGTTATCAATAAAACTGTGGCTCATTCTACCCCTTGGCTTGATGGGACATGGTACTGCCTCATTCATTCACCCATTCCCTCAGTTAAATATTTATCCACCAAACATAGGACAGGACTTAAGGCCTCAGGGTCATAAACCCACAGAGGTGATGACAGTCAAGAGTGGCTGGAACCTGAACTCACAAAGTGAGAGGTAAGAGAAACAGGGTGCTATGAGCAAGGGACCGAGGGTATCTGTTACCTAAAGGTGTGGGTCTTGCAAGTACCTGGGGCACCTGCATGTAGGCGTGATGTCAGATTGATGATATATTTCTACTTCAGTAGCAAGACAGACCCATTTGGCAAGAGACTGGTTTGGCTAGAGAGCTAACATTCTAATTGGGCAGGTCCATCACTTGGCTGCGGGAGCACCCCTCAGGAAGGCAGATCCACCTTAAACAGTGCTCAAGAGTTAAAAGGAATGATGAACTTGTCTTTTTCTATTCCCCTACCTCTTTTTAAGCATACTTTTTCTAAAACTTCAGTTTCACTCCTTCTCTAAAGCTCCCCTGTGTACCAAGCGGCTGACCTGCATATTGGCTTAAGGCAAAGATGGCCTTTCCTCTTTATCTCCTCCACCTCCTGCCTCTAGGCAGCTGCTGAGATTTTTCAGCTTTTCTGCCTGGGAGTTTTCATTTTCTTCTTCCTTTTTCTTCCTTTCTTCCTTTCTTTCTGTTTCTTTCCTTCTTTCTAGACAGGGTTTCTCTGCTGTAACTCTGGCTGTCGTGGAACTCACCCTGCAGAGCAGGCTGGCCTTGAACTCACAGAGATCCACCTGCTTCTGCATCCCAGGTGCTGGGATTAAAGGCATGTGCCACCATGGCCCAAAGGGATTTTCTTTTACACTCTAATAAATTGTCCTCAATCTCCTGCTGCTGGTGCTGGTAGTTTTCAGGTGTGGATTTGCTTAGGTTGTTTAGGAGATACTAGGGATTGTCAAATCGGGAACAGGTGTTTTTTATCCAGCAGCCCCTCTTTAACAGCAGAACTATATTTCACTTATTACTTCTCATTAGACCTGGAATTATCAACACAAGATCAAGTTTCCAACAAAGGCTCTTTTATGGAATAATGCGTGCACACCATAGTATCAAGAGTCAGTTCCTAAGTTATTATTATTAATGAAACTAAGAACCCCAAGAGAACACTTCTACTCCGGCAACATGTGGCAACTAACTCTGGTCAGACTCCCCTTGCTGTTGTTTTCCAGGTGGGAAGACTTGGGCTCCCATCTGAGCTGATTAATAGAAAAGTTTCACTTGTGGTGGAAAAACTGAAAGAGCCAGTGACAGGAGACTTCAAATGAAAGGGCAGGTACTACAGCAACTGGGTGAGATAAGGAAGTGCTGGGCACTGAGAATCCAGTGAAGGACAGACGTCATCTCTTTTAATCTCAGTACACTTGAAGATTCTGCCCAGTCACCAAAAATGCTTGCTAGTTTAACAACTGTTTTAGTTAGAAAACATATTAATGTTTTATGAGACCATGAATCCCAAATGCCAATAGCATTGCTAGAATAACTTGAGCAGAGCCCATGCTAACAAATTCAGAGTAACCCTAACCACCTCTTCGGTAGCTCTGCTCAGTGTTCAAGATGTCCTTAAGAGTCCTCTCTCTCTCTCTCTCTCTCTCTCTCTCTCTCTCTCTCTCTCAAGAATAAAAAGCTGAATTTCTTTGGCAGGACTGTAATATGAAGTGTTTAAGTAATGAAATGAGCTCTCGTCGCATCTAAAAGTGAAGCTCCCATTTCCTCTCTTTAAACATTGAAAGGATACTTTTGTTAGTTTCAGCATAAGGAAACATTAAAATTCACCTCACTTGAAACCTATAAAACACCAAAAAAAAGGAGAGAAATGTTTAAAAAATCAGCAAATAAATCTGATAGTCTGCACAGTAGTTCTGCTGTCAAAAAGGGGTTGCTGGATTAAAAAAATAAATAAATAAACCACATGTTCCCAGTTTGACAACTCTTGGCATCTTGTAAATAGCCTAAGCAAATCCACACCTGAAAACTGCCAGCACCAGCAAGATTGTGCCCAAGTTTCTAGGAAGTTAAGCAAGCAGAGCAGAGAAAGGAAATTCGGTTAGATTGCATGTACAAACCTAAGGACCCCGAAAACGGACCTGCAGTTCATTTTACCAACAGATAATTCCCTACACTTTTGGAGAATTGTCCTCCGATTTACAAATCCGAGAGCAGTTTGAAACGGATGCATGAAAGTACATGGGGATATGGAGAACGAATGTGAGAGGTGGGGCTGGGGAGGATTATGAAGGCGAGAGGGAAGAACTTTGTGGAAGAATGGACATTTCTAATCGTTGGCGCTCTCTGCTTAAGAAGGCATTGAAGTGAACCCGTGGCCAGCAGTTCTAGTGAATCATCTACTTACCTGTCTTCCCCATTATCAAAGAACCCATTCCCAAGATGTCAGCATTCCTTATTTCACTTCTTACTTCTCATTAGACCTGGAATTATCAACACAAAATGGAGGTTCAACAAACTCTCTTTTATGGAATAATGCATGCACACCATTGGCTCATTTGATATTCAAAGTTTAGTATTCAGTCACACTAACCATTTCTATTCAGTAAGATCCCATTTCTTTACCCAAACTGGTTATTGATTAAGGAAATTGGCAACTTGCATATTGTATATCAAAGTAACCAAATCAGGTAAGTGCAAAGTTTGACTGTTTTGCCAGCTGTATAGTGTCATGCCCAGTATGACTTGATTCTTGACATAAGTTCGTGGAAGAAATGAAGAAAGGACAGACAAATAGACAAATGTATGGAATAGTCTAATACGCACACACACACATATATATACACACACATATATATATATACACACACACCCACACACACACATATATATACACACACACACATAGATACACACACACACATATATATACACACACACACATAGATACACACACACACATATATATACACACACACACACATATATATATACACACACACACACATACACACACACACACATATATACACACACACACACACATGCCCACCTGGCGTGGGCGCTCTGATTGAGTGACACCAACCACACAGGAACCTAGACCCACAACCTCTTCATTATATACAACACAAGGCAGGGTGTAGCTAGTATTAGACTGTCTGTGAAGGTCAGGGAGGCAGAATCTGTGGTCGCTGGTTTTTACACACAGTGGCCAATTGGCAGTAAACACTCGTACTTGCACGCACTGTCAGCATTTGCACTCCGACCAGGGGAAGGCTTTGCCAATTTCCCAAGTGTCTGAGGCCTTGGTCCCCGACATGGTGGTCCTTGTGTCCACAATACACATTCTCTAAGGATTTCATCTGCTTTTGACACATTCCATCAAAGCTTCTTCACTTCCCACATCATGGGGAGAAAATACGATTGTGTTTTAGTTACACTTGACATGTTCCTGAGGATGGTGCCTTGTCTAAAGTTTGGGGTGTGAAGAATTATCTGTTCACCATTTCTAATTACTTTTAATTAGTTTTATTATTTATTTTAGTTACTACAACTAAAATGTCCAAATAAGTCTGTTTTTAACTCTGCAGTTTTAGTAGAGTAATAAATGTCCATACAAAATGATGTTGCTAGCACTCATTACTATATTAGAGAGTCTACAATTAGTGAGTATGACTTCTATGGCAGTCTTATGTCAAGTCTTCAAATTAGAGTAGATTAGATTGAGACTCATGCCCAAACCCCACATACATGGTGAGTTTCAAGGCTGAGTCTTAAACTCAAACTTAGTTGCGTACGCTAAAATTTATCGGTTGTTTTTATTTGTTATATTTTGATTTCTTTTCCTCTCTATGATGCCTTTTTTACTAACTCACTGCACTTGAGGGACTATTATGTCTCTAGGGACTTGTACTTGGACATAAATGCATGTTTTGTTTTTTTTATTGACTTTCTGTGGGTGTGTGCACAGGTAGCCCTTACACACACACACACACACACACACACACACACACACACACACACAATTACCACTTCTTTTAAGCACAAAGAACCATACAACGCTGAAAGATAGGAATTATCTTTTTCACTTGTGTTTGCTCTTGTTTTAATGGCTGGTGATGATTATATGATACTGTGATTTATCAACATTTCTCCATTGATGGACATTGATAATGCTGTCCTCTTTTCTGGTTTGTTTTTTTTTTTTTTTTTGGTCTATATTTTTTGCAATAATCAAAAACACTTTTCCTAGTATGTCAAGCTGTGCTAATGTTCCTGATCAATCGAGAACAGATTATGCACAAAGGAATGTGGGTTAAATCAGAAAACACTGCGGAGTGGCCCTTCGAGAAGTCAAAATGACTGGCATTCGGACTGAGAGCGTTAGGGACAGCTTGTAGAGGAACACTTGGAGGAAGTGTTTGTTATTTCTGTGAAAAAGAAAATAGCCTTTGGATTAGGTTTGTGTTCCCACCCCAGCTGTGGTATAGTTGTTTATGGAGTTGGATTTGGAATGCTTGATGCACGTAGCTATAATTTGGTCAGGTGCAGTCATTCTGGCACCTGTAGCTTGTTTTGGGAATTGGGTGCCACAGAGGTTTATGGGAACTTTTGGCTTAGGGCATAAAAGGTCTGAAGCCCCAAGAGTTGGGATGGGTGTGGGTTGATGGTTCATTGGTTGGGTTGCTGTCCTTAGTGTGGTAATTCCTAAAGGAACAAAGGTTGGCAAGAGTTAAGTTTACAGACCATGAGCTGAGACACTAGTCTGACTCACTGTCAGCTAGTCCTCTTCAAGCTTAGGACATCCCGAAAAGAGGCTGTGAAGACTTCTACCTTTCTCTCTTTCTGTCTCAAAGCCACTTGCAAAAGCGGTGAAGATTTCTTTCGATCTTCCCTTTCTCCTTCCCTAAATGGAGGGTAAAAGCTTACTGTTATAACAGCTGGCTCCCTTATTAAGTAGCTGACTCAGAAAAGCTCAAGGTTTGTTTCACCATCTTTACAGGAAGAAAAATAGGATTATGCTTTAATTACAATTTTAAAACTCTTGAGTATATATATTGCCAGTGTACAGATTTTGGGGCACTATTGGCGGCATGCTTGTATGTTGGGGTGCATGCATGAAATAGCACACCTGTGGTCAGGTGACATTGGTGGGAGTCAGTTTTCTCTTTTCGGCATAAGGGGCCCGGGATCAAAATCAGGTCCTTAGGCCTGCTTGCAAACATCTGTAGCCATTGAGCTCTCTCATTTGGCCCTGTTTTCTTTATTAACTTGCAAGCAAAAATTATAATACATGAATTTCAATTCTTTATGCCTTTTTGTCATTTAACTCTGTTTAAATGCCTCTAACTGCAAAATGGCATTTTTTAAAAAATGAAGTAGACTAACAGGAAATGGTCTCAAGATTTTTATGGGATGCATTGCTGTTTTCCCTCCTATAGGGATGAGCTGAAACCCAGCAACATATCTGGCCAGCAAGCTGCTAAACCATGCTTGGAACACCAGTACTCTTGGGCCAAACATGGTTGTTGGTGTTGATTTTTCTTCTGAGACAGACCTCTGAGATTTCACAGACAGATGAGTGGAATTAAAATTTTAAGAGTACTAAATAAGAACGAGGGATGGAGAATATTTTTTACCTCCAGTAAGAGATGAAAAGTCAAAGTTGTTGAGTTTGACTTAGAAAATGCTCTGTTTGGCCCTTCCCATAATGATGGCTCAAAAACCAAAGCTGATAACACCAGAGATTCAAAGCTGGTTCTGAGCTCATATCAGCACTGGGTTTAAAGCCACACGCTGCCCTTTCATATGCGCATCCCTGTGAAAGTTGGCTAGGATGAGGCTGGCCAGGTAGCATTGAGGCTAGGATATGCCTCGGGCTGCTAGAGACCAGCAGAAGGGGACAGGGCTGTTCTGAGTGACAGCCGAGCTGCAGCCTCACATAAGCCAGGAGCACTTGCTGAAGAGTGTTGGCAGGAACTCTCCCCTTGGCTGCACTTCCGAGCATCCTGTCTGGTCCATCCCAGCATCTCCTCCTCTCTCTGAGCCATGTCCTTTCCATTTAATGTGTAGTCTCTTGTACTCCCGAGTCCCTCCTCTATTGTAACTCCTTAGATTCACAGGCCTCGGTCCTTACCTACCTCCTAAGTGCTCAGCTGCTCAAGAGCAGGCAGGGCCTGTTCCAAGTGATATTCAATGTCCTGGGTATTTAACTCTCCAATTGATATCCTTAGTTCTCCATCTCTGGGCTATGTTTAATCAGCTAACCTGCACAAGTATGGTTGGATACATGGCTTGACATCATTTTGTCCTCCAAGAATACAGATAAAGGGTCAACAAGACCTTCATCAAATAAAGCTACCACCCCAGAGAGAGATTCATATGATCAGAACCCCAGCCTCATCTCTGGTGAGCATTTCAGTACTCTCTAAGTCACCCTGGTTAGGTGGGCTGCCTAAGTAGTCTCTGCCAGGGGCGAGATCCAAACCTCATAGAGGTCAGGGTTGGTTTTTGACATTTTTTTCCTTACCTCCTTTTATTTCACAGATGAGAACCACTTTTCCTCTTTCCATGTTTGGATGCCAAGAAAATACCCATAATTCTCAGCTCCGCATAGCTTGTTACATAACTCCATAACACGAAATTTGATGTGAAAATTAGTTCTTTTGAAATTTTTATTTGTGTGTGTGTGTGTGTGTGTGTGTGTGTGTGTGTGTGTGTGTGTGTGTGTGTGTTTAATTTGTTGGCAGGCTTTGGGAAAGGCCTATTTCCTGGCACTAAAAGTAGCCATTCTTGGCGTGAACAGCCCCTGACAATCCCCAACATATGGTAAGTGAAGACACAGGCCCACCCATCAGGTAAATGCCATCTTTCTGACTGATGCTATGATAGATGTCATGTTTGGAGAGCAGTGACTGCCGGGAAAACTGCCAAGCAGCCCACTAGCCAAAACTAGTGATCAGGTCAGAATGTTCCAGGCCCCTAGGTGAGGCTGACCTGTTCATGCCTAACTAGAGACCACATGCAGAGAAGATGCCCATCCAGAGAGGGCATCTTTGACTGCTGAGGGGAGTATTATTAGTGATTTGCTGAGGAAGCTGTGGGGGTTTCTGAAAAATCGGTAGTTTGGCTACTTACATAGGCATGCAGAGAGCACAGGCTCCAGCTTTTAGGCCAGGACTCCAGGAGTCAGCCCTGTCATGTCTGAAATGGACGTAGCTTTCTCAAAGAGGAGGGGTTCTAACAGCCAACGCTCTTGCACCCCAGTTTGTCAAAGTGTCCTACCTTGAGCACTGACTGCCAGTGTCAGTCATCTGTCTATTTTGATTTTCTGGAAGCCACTTTGAAGTTTTATCCAAAGTACATGTGGCTGGTATGGAAAAATAAAATGATACAGAAACTACAAAAAAAAAAAGAGATAAAATTTATTCAAATACCAATACCCAGAAATAATGATAAATGATATTTGAAGAATGATCAGACAGAAAATCTTTGAATGAGATTATATGACCTAGGCTTGCCCATTCCATAACTTACATTTTTCATGAATATTATTATTTTAATGTGGTGATGTATATATTCCCTTAAGCTATTCTCCATGGAGGGCAACTTAGCCTCAGTTTTCTAATACCATAACTATCTTTCTGGTTACATCTTTTGCTACTTTAAGAATATTCCCAGAAGTTAGTTAGAAGAGTCAATGAGCCAATAGAGAGTCAATGGTGGGAAAGTCCTCTGTGATTTATATCGTAAAACTTCCCTAACAAAGAATTTACTAATTTACATACTCTTAGCAACATTAAGTTTTATAAAATGTCACAATCACATATTGTTTCGTGATCTGAGGCAAGCCAGAGCTGGTCGTTTTCATAGTCTAAGAACGGAGGTGCATGCTAAGGGGAAGGTACCAGGCCCAGCGGTATCTATTGCTGGAACCATTGGTTAAGAACTGGCATGTGACTCTGCAGAAGCCTGTAGGCAATAAAAAACATAGCGCCTTCAATATGAGCAACCTCAGTGCACAAGCGCAACCCTAAGCCAGCAGCCCTGCCTTCTCTGCTCTCCATCCCTCACACTCCCTCTTCCTGCTCCCTCCTCTGACACATGAGCAGATGGCTACTCTTAAAATGGTGTCAAACTAAGAGGGCATCAGAAAAGATGTTTTTTTTTCCTTTTCAAAATCACAGCAACAGTTTAAGCTTTCTTTTCATGTCTTGTTAGGCTTTGATGCCACAAATGCACTCCTCTACAATACCAGGTCATAAGTGAGAACGCACTGATACTAATTTGAACGGTTTTGATACCCTACCTACGAGTTTGTGCTGTTTCGCTCTTGGTGCTTGGAGATTCTCAGCTCAGTGTCTTCTCACTAGATATACTATATCCATCCCTACTCTGTAGATATTTGACATTATCAGGAGAGGGTGGCTATGGGCATCTCATGGGGAGAAAGAGATAACACAGAAATCTCCCACAGTGCACAGAGGGGACTTTTGTAATTCTCTGGCAGATATCAATTGTGCTGAAAAGCACTGCCCCCAGCAAACCTTAAAACTCAGTCTTTACAAAGGGGAAGTCTGGAAACAGGCTGCTCAGGCTTAGTTCCGGGCCTTCCTGTTTGAAGAACCAGCCAACAGGGTACCAGGGGAAAATGGGAAGGATTGGCAGGATGTGAAAGGAACAGCCTTTAGAGCAAAGAGGATAAATTTACTGAGCATGCTGTAAGGGGTCAGGAGATGGGAGATGATTGCAGCCACTCCCTCATTAAAAGAGGGATGGATGTGGGTATCCCCATTAGTGGAGAGTCATTGACAGTTAGGGCAAATTTCTAGGTGTGCAGTTTCCCGAATGGAATTCCTACTGTGGCAAGGAGTAAAACTGATGCTGGTCTTGTAAGTGTTTCAGGTTAATATAAACTGTGTCCTTTCCAATCCTGCAACCTCTGCCATACCACTAGGAGTCATGCAAATCAGGGCCATGCAAATCAGGGCAGTCTGGGCTGATTAAAGCTGAGTCTTCTTCAAAGGCTTGGATCACAGGGTGCTGGGTTTCAACTGCGTGGTATCAGGGTGGAGCATTCTTAGCAAGGCTAATGAGTTTCCTGGGCCAAGCTTGTGCAAATTCCTAATGGCAACTGGCTTCAGTTTCTGTATCTTATTAATAGCCGTCCCTCCATGATCGCCAGTTACAAAGAGTGAGTTTGATGCCCTAACCCTAGGACTTCAGTGAAACCTGAACTGTGAGTTACACACGTCCTTGCTGCTGAGGAAACCTGTTTGTGCCGATCACATAGTAATTGGAAACGTACACCCTATACACCATAAATATACAGTAGCAGTGGAGGGGCTTATGTGTCTTGATGCCTACTGGGAAGTATGTTGAGGTTTGGAATTGTTTTGTAGTCTTAAGGGAAATAGCAGAAGGTGGAGGAAAGCAGGAAGTGTGTCTTATGTATGGTAGTCTTCAGGTCATGGTGTGGATGCTTACGCTGTGCTGCATGGGCTTCATCCAGTTTTCTCTTTACTCTCTCCCCAGCCAGGAGATCAGATGTTTTTCTGTTTTTCTTTTTCCTGCCGCTTGTCCCCATGACCAAGTGCTGCCTGCCTATGGACTCCACAGCCCTGGAGTCAGTCTATCATGGACTGTAAGAGAACTTGAACGCTGTGGTAGGTTGATAAGGCACTTCTCTCAGGCGTTTTATTATAGCAAGAGAGAACCGACTAGCAGAGGGATGCTGTCATCAGTGCCTTTTTGTGCTGCTTCTTCTTTGCATTTATCTCAGTCCTTTGCATGTTTCTCAGGCTCTTTCATTTGTGTTTTGGAAGGGTTCCTTTGGTTTTTTTAGTTGTCAGCCGTATCAATCTTCTTAATCCGATCTACTGACTTCTCCTGTATTAGTTTTGATGAGTCACTGTGACCATCGTATCTTCCTTCCCAGACCTTTAATTAGATGAGGCTATGTACATAGACCTATGCACGTAACTTAAAATCCCTGTCTCTGTCCCTCGAAAGGCATTGTCATTTAGCCTGTATTCACATAGCATGTGGGTGCCATGTAGCTTCTGGACTGATGCTTCCTTATCTCCTCAGTGATTCTTTTGATGGTTTCCTGTTTCATCTTCTTAGCTTCTTTATCGCCAGGCGCCAGTTTACAAACAGAAGCATAAAGTCCTCTTCAGGAATAATCGAATTATATCATCAAACAACTGCAATTATGTAATCAGCTCTAGTTGCACAAGCCATAAAACTCTTCATTTTGTCCAGCGATGTCCACATCTCACCAGGCAGTGCATACTTTAGAGCCCCAAAGACCATGACTTTTTGTTCAGATTTTCCAATGGAGTATGTTCCTTTTTGTTCTTCTGAGATTTTGTTCTCTTTATTTCCTTTCTGGTTTCACCCAGTCTACTTATTTTCTCTTTATGTCTGTGGTTATACAGCATTTGTGAGGAAACTTTCCTCTCTTCACTTAAAAAATGTTAGTGCGTGCATGCGTGTGTGTGTGTGTGTGTGTGTGTGTGTGTGTGTGGTTTATAGGCATAATATGTGTATTACATGGAAAGAATACGTACTTGAGGCTGAAGATGTAACTTAGTGGTAGTATTCTTGCCTATCCTGTGAAAGACTATAGGTTCCATCCCAATGGGGAAGGAGGTGGGGAAGAGAGGAAAGGAGAAGGGGGGAAGGAGGAATGAAGACAAAGAGATCAAGAGGTACTTTGTCATTCTTTAGTGATGGGTTTATTTTTGGGAACCCTATGTCTTAAATATGCAGAACATATAGGACTGGAATGCCCAGTGTCCTGCCTCCCCAGGAACCCACATCTCCTGGTGGCCTTGGGACCCTCAGTTGGCAGGAGAATGGAGTCTCTTCTAAAGGTCTCATTCCAGTTCCCCAGCCCTCATCAGCACAGCAACACAGACACCAATTAGTGGTCATTATGAAGGTGTTTGGGGCCGTTAATTGACTCTGTTTCCTTGATGTGGATAACAGACCTGTAAAGAGTGGACTGAGGAAATAGTGTGTTTTAGGAGAGGACTCATTGCTGGGGAGCCAGCTGCTTTCCAAACACTGCAGCGAGGCTACTGTAGGCCTTAATGAGGCCTACAAGCATGCAGACCTGGCCACAGAGGCAGAAGTGGGGCTTAGGAGAGCAGACAGGCTGCAATGAATCTCAAGCCTCTGTATACCCCAGAGCATCTGCCACAGATCACTGTCACTTCATAGGGACTCCAGGCCCTACAGTCTCCCCGGTAGGAAGCGCTTGCCGGTGGTTGTAAAGCTGGGATGGGTACAGCTTGTTAAAGCATTTATTCTTTGGGAGCGGCGCACTGGAGGACAAAGTCTGAGTAGTTTCCTAAACATGCTCCCCATCTCTATTATGAGTCTTCAGGGAGTATGGTGGGAGGCACTGCTCTGGAACTAAGGGGGTGTTTTTAGTAGATACTTGTTCCCTGCTTCCTTGGTTCCAGCCTTTGGCATAATAAGCCCTGATTTTCCTTACATAACTTTGGATTCTCTATTTTTACTACGTGGCTATGGATTTAAAAGGGAGAGAAAGCAATATCCAAAGAGCACAGGGTTTGCAGGGAGAAGATGTGGTTTCTGCCTGAGCTGACCAATTCTTAGCTGGGTAACCGTGGACTAATCAGTGTGGTCCTCTCAATTCAGTTCAGCAAGGCTGCAGTGCCTGCCTTGTTTATATTACTGTGCATAGCCTTTGAGGGATTTTTTTTTTTTTGAGGCAAGGGTTTACTATGTACCCCAAGCTGTCCTCAAACTCACGATCCCCTGGTTCCCAATTACTGTGATTGCCAGTGTGTACCGCCAGGTCCAACTTCCAGCTTCCAGCAGGGTATTTATTCCGCGTGAAAACTGCAAGCCCTCCAACAGCGCTACAAATAGAAGGCTCATTGAAAGGACTGCTGTTTCCTGCTGTAATCTGTCTTTATAAAATAACTATGTGGTACTCTGATACCCAAAGTAACAAAAAAAACAAAAAAAGTGAATATCTCTCAAAAATACAGATGTTAAAATTCTTAACAGAATGTTAGCAGGTAGGCAGTCCCTTGTGAGACGGATCGGAGTATAAGTGTCCGGTAGCTTGTGAGAATCATCAGTGGCTGATTGGTGGGTCCCCTGTGATGCAGAGATGAGAGATGTGATACATGTAAGTTGAGAAGGAGGGAAAAATGGAGGGAGGGAGAGAGAGAAAGAGGAGAGAAGGAGGGCTGAGAGGTGGAGAGAGAGAGGAATCATGAGAAAATAGTCCCCCAATATAATCTATCTACGGAACACAGATCAGCAATGTGTTTGGACTCTGACTGATGTTAGTTGCTGATCACTCAGTTTAGAATTGTTGACTACATCTAGATTCTTGTGATATTTTTCTTTGTTTTCACTCACTTACGGATTCAGCTACTTTTGTGGACGATGTTTGCAATTGCAGTAAATATTGTGGTAAACAATTTAGTAAGCATACCCAATATCCAAACCGACCTCTGCTTCAAAGAGTGTGTTATGTCAACCTAGCAGGATGGTGTGTGCATGCCAGTAATCCCACGCTTGGAAACTGGAGGCAAAAGAATCAGAAGTTCAAGGCCTTCCTCAGTTGCATAGGGAGTTGGAGACCAGCTTGACCTATGTAAGACCCAAGTTCAAAATAAAAATAGAAGAGTGCGCCATCTAATAGAGAATAGGAGAAATATTAGGAAATGAGGTGTTTTATAGAGTACCTAGGGAGAGGAAATCACCTTACACAGCACATTGCAGAGTAAGGGACTTCCACTGTGTGCCTAGATGTTTGGGTCTGGCTTGGGTCAGTGAGAACACCATGGTACATTTAATTCCAGATAGAGAAAGCAGCATGTGTGAGCAGTAGAACATGATTTGGCTTCCAGATGGGGCTTCCAATAGGACATTCTTTTCTCCTCCGATCAACAAGTCTTCTCAGCTGGTAGGAGAAAGTCCCCTCCCCCTTCCCCGCAGCAGCTTTCCCTTCTCTGCAAGCAGCCCTAGGGCAGCCCTCTCTGGTCTACTGGAAAGCCTGATGCTTTCCTCCGCCTTTCACTAGCGAGGGGTAACTGAAGGCCAGGTGTTTTTGCTTCAGATACTCCATTGGCCGGGACATGCTCAGCACTTGGAAGGTAACAAATTTGCTATGTCACAATTGATAATCAACTCTAGTAAAAGAATGTCCAAATCAATTGAGCTTTAGCAAGGGCAAATGGGCTGAATGCAGGCAGGCTCCCGGCTCAAGCTGGCTGGGCTTGATAAATTTGCCCTTATTATGGCTATCGATGTTTAAATTTCTTCGGGGATGTTGTTACATGGGTGCCTGGTGGTGACAGCGGTACCGTGACCTCCTTCGATCCTTAATCTACACCTGTTAGTTGGCTCCCTGGTTGCCTCGAGTATACTCAGGCTTAAAGGTTAACAAAAGAAAAACAGGCTGAGTTTACGCCACGGCAGCCACAGATCAATGTGAGTATAAATAACCTTCTCTGTCTTATTTCCCCAAGCATTATCGATCCACGTTCTTTGTTCTTTGTCATGTTTCTGTCTTCTTTTCCCAGGGGACACTCAAGGATCAGCTCGTATTGGACATGTTAACTGGCACATTATGACAGCTACCATTTTGTCACACAATGTGGATATATATATATATATATATATATATATATATATATATATATGTATGTATTTTGGTGTTTTCTACAGTGTAGACTGGTATGTGAATCTCTGCCATAATCTTCCTTTGCTTGAATCTTTCTGTACCATAGAATTCTATGAACTTCTTGGACATTAACAGACTGATGTATTTTTTTTAATATCTACAAAAGCAAACAGTGATCTGACATTTAAATCTCCAAGCTGCAGAAGATGAACCATTGGCCTCAAGACTTGGGGATGGGGACCTGTTCTCCCCACTGCAGATTCTAAAGCCACAGCCATCCTTCCTTGGTTTTCTCTTGTATTCCGGCAAGAATTGTGCTCAAAGTATTGAGTGGTCATGGGAACATGTCTGGATTTCTTATAAAATCGGTTACATTCAAAATGTAAACGATATGTCTGCCTCTGTTGTAAAATAGAACAGAATTTTAAATCCAAAATTTAAAGAACAATTAATGTGATACAGAGGCAAGAAAACAAATGCTTTTTTTTCTCTCTCTCTCTGTAAAATCCATTGTACTGGAAGGCATATTCATGTGGTTGAAAAATAAATAAATAAATAAACAAACAAAACCTTTCAGGTACAGACTCAAGCTCAGAAGGCTGCAGAGGTGACTCAGCACTTAGAGATGGCTGCTCTTGAAACATCAAGTCTGTTCCCACTGTCCAGGTCAGGTAGCTCATAACCACTTGTAACTCCAGCTTCATGGGTTGTACTTTGGTGTTTTCTACAGACTGGTATGTGAATCTATGCCATAAACTCCCTCTGTCCTCTTCTAGGACTGTAAGTACATATCTAAAATTAAAATAAAGTAAAGCTAAGAAAATGATAATCTCCTGAAAGTGCATGCAGAACCCTGTTTCACTGGATTTTTATCAAGTGGGGTGGGTGATTTCATTCTGAAGAAAATAACGTGGAGGAATTTAAGGATAACATTAAGTTGTGTCTGGGCCTATTGCCTTAAGAAACAAGAATGCTATTTCCTAAATTACAAACTAATTTAAATGGGAAAAATAAAACCCAGTGCCTGTAGTTATTGCTGGTAGACACAATATACATATGCCAAACAAAAGAAAGCCAATGCTAGTTGTTTTGTGCAAGAGAAAAAAAAATAGTCTCATGACTAGATGATGCCAATACTTTCATTGTGGACACCTTTAAAGACTTGAGCTTGATGGTCTAATATAGGAAAACAGAGAGTTTATTATTTATCTTCTGTAAGGTGGAATATATTGAAGGCTTCTCTTTCAAGTTATGTGTCCAAACAACGTTCAGGAATATATGTACACTCTGTGCTTTTCTCTCTCCTTTCTCAAAGTTGAACAGGCTGGTAGAAACCATTAATAACTCTATAAACTTGCTTCTATCCCAGTTCCCAACATTGCATTCTGATGAATCCACTCCCTGAGGACTCAACCTTCCAAGTCACCTGTCAAAATAGCACATAAGCCTATTCCTCTCCTTTCTCTCCACGCAGAAACCACTGAGAGTAGCTCTGGACAAGGCATAATGGCCCTTCTAGTGGATGGAGCTGGAGTGTTCCATCTTTTTGCTTTGCAAACCCTCATTTAGTGAATCCTCATATGGCATCTCACCCAGTGGGGTTGTTAATGTTCTTGTGGACAGATAGGCACACTTGGCCTCAGGTGCTTTATCTGACTTCGCTCTTTCAGTGTATTAGTAGAGTAGGCCACAATCTCAGAACTATCACATTCATTATTTTTCTCATTGATATGACATAATCACTGACAAAAGTAACTTGAGCAAGTTAAGATTTATTTTGACTCTCATTTCTAGGATACAGTCCATAATGATGGGGAAGTCATGGTAACAGATGCTTGAAGCAGATGGTCATGTTATATCCAAAATCTGGTACCACAAAGAAATGAATGCTTGCATTTTACTAGCTTTTTTCTTTTTATTCTGTCCAGAATCCCAGCCTAGGGAATGATGCTACCCGCAGTGGGCAGATCCTTCCACTTCAATCAGCCAAATAATGATAGCCCTCATACTCATATTAAAATTTTGACATTGATAATCGAGATTAAACCATCACAACAAGGCACGGTAGTAGGAGCATGAGAGAGATGGTCACGCTGTACACACAGTTAGGAGGCAGAGAGATCAATGCTGGTACTAGGCTCAGTTTCTCCTTTATATTTAGTTTAGGTTCCCAGTCCACTGGATAGAGCTGCAGCGTTTAGAGTGAGTCTTCCCATTTCAATTTTTTCCATTTAGAAAATGCCTCACAGACATACCCAGAGGTTTGTTTCCATGGTGATTATGTTCTATGTTTTTTTATGTGTTATGCTGGGTGATTTCTGTAGCAGCAAATGTATTTTCTTCTCACCTTAGATCACCCCTTCATCTTTTATGCACTTAAGTTTTGTCATCTCTCTGTTTGCATATTCATAGAAAAACACCATTAAAAACATTTTATTTATACATATTATTCAGGACATTACACCATATGTTGCAGACATAATTTTAGAATTATTAGCCTTTATTTCTATTTTAAAATTTCCCAACTATTGGCCCCTCTCAAAAAGGTCAGTGCAATTTTTAAGAAAACACATTCAAACTGAACAGGAAAAAAAATGGAGTCAACTGAAAATATTTCAACCTTTGGATTTCTACCAAATAACCTCCTCTTTTCTATCCCCCAAGCCATCACTGCAAGTTAAAAAAGACTAAAGGGCTGTTTTCAAAACCTTAAATCTATTTGGTTTTATAGGAAAAGTCTGTTTGGGAATTGTTTATCCCTGAAGTAAGAATTTTGTCAAATCTTGCCATATTATAACAACCAAGAATTTTCCAGAACCTGTATTCAAAGACACCATTAGTAGTGACAATGAAAACACAATCATTACCCCTCGTGGAGTGGCTACAATGTTTCTACTTGTTCCTCTTCTAGCTTTTCAAGGTACACTTTTCTTACATAAGCTTTTGGTGTTACAAATAACCTTGAAAAGCATTTAGAAATGTCCAGTGTTTAGCCCAGTCAACAAAAGTTGCCTTTCTTGTGGAATATGTTGATGTTAGAAATTACAGAGCCACATGCAATGATGTTTCTGGAACATTTTTCCATATATAAAAACTTCCCTAGGATTCTTTACATCTTTTTTTTTTTTTCATTAGCTTATCTGTGCTGAACTGGGGCACACTCATCAAAAGAATCTCTGCAGGCAATCCAATGCAGGGTAGGCACCTCTGAGTTCCTGATACAGGTTTTCCTGTGAGAAGTCAGACAAGTATCCCACAGAGAGAAAAATGTGCTGGATGCAAGTAGATCACAGTCGACTCTACTAAAGCAAACACACAGTCCAATCTAAGCAGCACAATGGACACAAACTGTGGATGTCCTCCTATTCTCCTGGGAAGGATTAATGAGAAGTAGTTGACGAACAGCAAACTGAACAGGTTTTTGTATCAAGCAGAAGTGTTTGATTTTCTTCATAGTTTTAAAGCCATACCTTCCTCCAGGAGTGCAATGGTTCCACCAGGGGTGAAGTACCTATGTTCTGGGGCAGTCATGCGGTCTTCCTTGATCTAAGTACTACAGACAGCCAAACTATCCTGGCGTATCTCTCATCTTCAGGCTTTGGTAAATGACAGAGATAAGAGACTAGCATCTGGCTTGCTATAAATGGGGAGAGACGATGCCAACTATAAAACCGTTTGGAGGTCAGCTCCTGCCTGTAGGGTTCATCTTGACCAATGGCAAAATGATTTCTCTCTTAGATGCCTTGTATGCATGACTCAGACATTCTTCGGGGCTTTCCCAGGCAAGGCTTTGAATTTTGAGTTGACAAACTTGTTGAATAAGCAAAAGCCTGTCACTGTGGCACTTCATGAAGCAGTAGCCGACAGTAACGCAACGATGGCCTGCTTCCCCTCCCAGCCTAGGTTCCCTTTCTCGCAGGTTGATGCACCTGGCCCTGCTCTTCCCAGACATATTTTTTTTTCTAGCTCTGTCTTCTCAGTGGCTTCTAATCAGCAAGTCTGCACTGGGTCCTGTTCGTACACAGAATCGGCATGAGTCTCTAACCAACCTCAGTCCTTTTTCGTTCAAGTTGGAAGGTAGCCAAGTGACTTCCTGTGATCCTCGCTACAGGAAAAACTTCAGTTAATTTCATGGATAGTAAATTTAGCCTGTCAACTATTTTATTATGTAAATAACTGATTAAATCATTTAAAACCAACATACTGCCTTGGAAGCATTTCTGTTTTAGGGCAGTGTTTCTCAACATGTGTATCACGACCTCTTTGGGAGTTGAACGAACCTTCACATGGGTCTTCTAAGACCATCCATGTATCTGATTTTTACATTATGATTCATAACGGCAGCAAAATTACAGTTATGAAGTAGCAAGGAAAATAATTTTATGGTTGGGGGTCTCCACACACGTGACGAACTGCATTGAAAGGTTGCAGTGCAGCATTAGGGAGGTTGAGAACCACTGTTTTAGGGTGATGGATAATTATGTCCTGTGGAAGGACATCCTTTGTATTTTGTGTGATGTTTGGTGGCATAACTCAAGACATAACTGCATCTGCGTCTCTAGTTGAAGATATACTGCTGAAGAACAAGTCTTGGTTGTAAACCATTAATATAAACATTTTTACTTGCAAATTTTAAGGTAATTACTTTCAAATCATGATTTAAAGAGAGTGTAATGACCATCTATGCTTTTATACTAACATGAGATATGGTTCATATAATTAGAAATTGTTCTAACAAATCTATAATGTATGTCCCTTAATAAATTAAATTTCATTAACATGAAATAATGGACCAGTGGAATTATAAATGAGAAAATACCAAGAGTTGCACAGGTGAGGTAGGAAAACAAAGTAATAGATAAATGGTAGATATAAGTAGATTAAATAATAAAAATTTTTCAAATGGAAATCATAATAAATATACTTCAAAATTCGATTATATATTTTCATTCTGCAGTCAGGGCATGTGCGGACACATGCATCATGCTAAATGTCTGCAAATTGTTTGTTCTGTTCAATACTTTTCATGGTACCATGAGGTCTTAATGAGGTTATTTTTTTCCCTGTTGGGAAGATTTCTTTCTAGGTAATGAAGAAGAGTGCACCATGCTCAAATTGTCATGAAATTCAAATGAAGAAGTCTAAATTAATGAGGTTTTCGTACAGTTGGCACATGCTAAGAAGCAAGATCAGATAATCTTGAGATTCTGAACCAATAGCAATTCAGTTTCCGTCTTCAGTGGTGTCAACCTGATTTAACAGTTGGCCAGGTTTATTAAGAATACCCCTAGCACAGTTCTTAATTAATTTGAGATACTATCAAGTCCTGTGGTTCATTTCTAAAATGCTTACATAAACACATCTTTTTCCCACTTCCTTTATTATAAACGCAAGTACTCCTGAAGTTGAACATAAGATTACTCAAGCTAAAATTGTACCTCGGCTCCTTTGTTCAAATGGATTTCGAATTCCTTTGTCCTATAGCTGTTTATCCACTGTTAAATTTAATTACACAAATCAATTGTAAAATCTATGGGTTCTCTCAGATCTCCTCAATTCTGAGATTGATGCAGAAGGATCCTTAGTGAATGGATATGTCCTGTGTGTCACTCTTAACATATGTGACCCTCAGCTTTAAAATAATGGTTTCAAATAAATATGTACAGCTGGGCAAGACGATACTTGTGATTAATCACAGCATTTCTATAGTAGAAGCAGAAGGATCACAAGTTCAAGGTCAGCCCATAGTGAGATTGGGTCTCAAAACAGAACACAAATAAAAACAAATGGAAAAATCCACACATACTATAAAATTATGTTAATATCTGTCAGAGATATCTTAAAGGAAGGTCTGTGAAAGGCTGAGTACTAGTTGAGTTGTTGAGTTGAGTTCTAGAACTCAAGAACATTTTAAATCTTATTCCTTTGTACATCACCGCCTGACTCATTAATTTCTACTATTTGCACCCTAGGTTCTAAAATGCTCTTCAAAGCATGTCTTTGTGGTTATCAGCATACTTTTAATGTATATTATTACAACAAAATGCTATAAGATTTTTAATATAATTGTAATATCTCCAAATAACCACTTAGGAGTGAAATGTAATACCTAGTATTTGAAAATATTCTGTATAATAAACTCAGCAATTTCTTCTCATGCTTCCATTTACAAATTACATTAAAGCCAGTGGTTCCCAACCGTTCTAACGCTGCGACCCTTTAATACAGTCCCTCATGTTGTGATGACCCCAACCATAAAATTATTTTCATTGCTACTTCATAACTGTAATTTTGCAACTGTCATGAACTGTAATGGAAATCTCTGATATGCAGATGGTTTTAGGTGACCCCTGTGAAAGGGTCATTTGACCCTAGGGGGTCACAAACTACAGGTTGAGAACTGCCGATTTAAGCAAACATTTTTTTTTTATATGTTAGCATGGAAAAATAGAATGCTACTATTCGCCAACATTCTTATGTCCAGCATCCTATTTTATCTTTCATTCACCTGTACTTTTATTATTCCTCTTCACTGTTATTACTTTATTTTATGCTTATTTACAGGGATATTTCGACTATCTGAAAAATAGCAAAGATAGGCATGATTTCTTCAGGAAATTTTACATTTATCTAGGAATAACCTTTAAAGAAGCAAGTGATAACATGCTCATGTGTAAGAGTATATTAATAAAGTGAATTTTCAAAGGACATGACATTGACTTAAGTCACTCTCGCTACTTAAATGCACACGGTGATAAAATTAGGTATAAAATATTCATACTTACAAATCTTTTAAACTAGAATTTTAAGCAGATTCATAAATGAAGTGCACACAGAACCATAAAACCAATGCAATTCAATAAGACGTTTAACATGATAGATGATTGTGTTTTACTAAAACACAGACGGTGAAGCTTCCCATGGATTCTGGGATATGATTGTCTATCATGATCTGAACTTCTCCTTCAAAGTTCATGCTGAGACTTAATTGCGGATTTAAGAGTCCTTCGAACTGAAACTCTTACCCAGGCTACTATGATAGAAGTGCCATTTCAATAAATAGCTGAAGACCATTACAACGGAACAAGATCCCTCACGAAAAGGATGACTTTAGCCTGTTTTTTTTTTTCCCTCTGTCTCTTGAGTGCTTACTTTTACTATCATATGAAGGAGGGCAAAGGTCATCGCCAAACACCTGTGCCATTATTATTGTACTTTTAAGCCTTCATAACCATAAGCCAAGTCACTTTTATTCTATGTATAGAGCCTGGTCCATGATGTTCCTTTATAACAGCAGAAAATAAAAATGGATTAAGTGATTCTGTGATCAATTTATCTCCAAATTCAGAATCAGTATTATTTTTACAGGTTGTGACTATGGCGCAAGAACGTACGTGCTATGTATAAGCCAACTGTTCTGACCTCCATTGCGACTCAGAATCACGGGCCTCGTAGATTATCCGGACTCCGCACTGAATCGGTCTCCAAGCTCTAGTTTTAATGGGCTATCCGGTGCATCTGGAAGGCTTTCTTGTTCACTTAAATGCACTGTTGTTGCTGTGTTATTGACAAATGTGTTAACTGCACATCTAATTCAATGGCTACTTAGGCTCTCAAAAGGAAAGTACTTCATTGTCTTTTCGGCGTGGGCCCTACTACTAATAAAAAAGCTTAGGCTGTTGCACATAAAAAAAAAACCTAATCTACTTGGGATGTCCATCTCCAGGGTGACCACATCGTTCAGCACACTCTGGCTTAAATAATGAATTCAGGTGCAGCTTTACAGTACATCCAAAGATGCAGATTACAGACCTGAAATTGGGCTCTGGAACTCAATTTCCAAAATATGCTTTGTCGTTTTGTTCATAAAGTAATTTGTTTTTTTTTTTAAAGTAATGGTCGAGGATGGTAGTTTCTAGGAAATGGGTTTCTAGAATAATCTCACACGGTAACACCCCTACCGCGGTGAAAGGCACACATTTAAAACCTACTTCATTTTTGACCATCCATTCAAGGTTTGATTGACCCCCTCTACTATCCTAAGAGGTAGCTAGGTGTTTTATGAATGGATGGACTGGCTCTCAGCCCTCCTCAACTCAGAACGTAATGAGTGTGGACAGCAGTGTAATGGGAAAGAAATTAGACTGTGCCACTAAATCTGTCCTTGGATAAGCTATCCCTTCAGTTCTCTGCGCCTCAGCTTGCTGGCGTGTAAGATGAGAACAGTACCTACACACACCATCAGATGCTAGTGGCTTAGGGCTTTAAAGTCCTGGATGAAAGGAAACCATTAGGAGGGGTCACGTTTACTTATGCCAAATTAAATCAGATTCAACTTAATGACTGCTAAAACCATTTCCAAAAGAGTTCAACTTTCATCATAGTACAGCCATTACGGTCAGCAATATCAATCACTTTAGAGTCGTCATTTCCATAGGAAGTAGTCTGTCTGAGCCCCCAAATTTAAAATAACGTTTCCAGTGTCGTGGATGTGTCCACTATTGAAGTCCAGCGTGTCTGCAGTGGGGCATGGCATCTGTGTTGCAGCTGTCTGAGCACCACAGATGGAGACCCTAAGAGAAGAGAGACTTTCTTCAGTTGGAATTTCGAGCGAATGTTCAAGAGAAGTAGCACATGGCTTCCTAGCCTGGAACCCCGCCAGGATCATTAGAGTTAATGACCATCCTGCAGTGGTGGAACATGCCATGGGTGCCTTAACGATCATCCTGACTTCCCATATGAAAGACGTCATCCCTGACAGCTAAGGGTCTGCTGCTTATAGCCCAGCACACGAGGAATTCGCAGGGCGGTAAATCATTGCAGGACTGCGGGCTCTCAGCAAGGACGTCTGCGGTCCTTCTGGTGTGGAAGACAAAGACCTTGATCTGCTAATGCCCCCAACTTAGTTTTATGCCAAAGCCACTTCCATACGACCAGTAAATTTGTGCTTAGGGAGTGCTTACTAATTTTAATATTGGCTTAAGAACAGCATAATTAGAAAGGTAAATCTGCCGAGGAGGTAATCACATCATATCTTCTGTGTGGGTCTGTTTCTGTGTCAGTTCTAACCTTATCCTTCCCATTATAAACATTCTTCTAGCACAATGATAAGCACCCAGTAGGTTTATAATGAATAACTCATGAGCGTATCCCATATTCAAAAGATTAGAACGAGGAATTTAAGGCCTAGCAAATGTGTTTACAAACAGGTTTTAGATTAAAATCATGCATAATTTTCAAACCTGTAGGCTTACAAATTTTAACACATGTATATTAGTTTTCCTGACCTTAAAAGTAACATAAGTTTTTGAAGAAAAATAAAACATATAGAAAAATTCAGAATTAAGTGGGATGATAGCTATCAGTAACTGCTTATCCATTAACTACATTGTAGAGCTAGGATTTTGATACATTCCCCCAGCTTTTACGGGCACAACTACAATTTAATTTACTTTTATACTAAACAATTTAATTTAATGTGTGTGCTGTATGTGTAATTTAAATCACACATGTGTTTGTAGTAATACTACAATGTTGTCTTTTATTGCTCCAGTGTTTTTGCTTTTGCTTCCTGGTGCTACCAAAATTGGAGTCTCTTTTTACTGAGGAATAAGGGAAATATTTTCCAGAACAAGTCCAGTACATACATTAAATTAAATTAAATGTTTAATATAAAAGCAAATTAACATGTTGTATCTTTAAGAAAAGTCCACTAAGCCAATTTAGTCTTGGGTCAACACAATTTATCAAGAAGGATCATTCTGGACTAAATGTTATAAAATAAAATGCTTTGTTCTGCTCAGTAAAGAATGTTCATTGGGTCCGCTCTTATGCAGTCTCATTCTTCTGGGTTTGCAGCATGAAGCAGCTATGCCTGGAAACCTTATTTAAAACTTTAGGAAGAGAAGTGTAGAAAAGTATAATGATATTAATGTGTTTCATTAATTGCAGGGGCTATAACCTCATTTGCTCAATTGCCCCGGGGATATGGTTACCGCTTTACATGAAGAGAGAATGGTAAATTGGGAAGCAAGGGTCTTTATGTTGAAAACAGAGCTTCGAGTGCGAAGGCAGAAAGTCCAGTTCCAAAGAAAGCTGAGGCTCTGCTTTACCCATTTAAAGACAGCGCACCCAACCGCAATCATTAGGAATGCAAGGCGACGGGAAACAGCTGTGAAGTCCTGGGAAAGAAGAGGCCAAGTTAAAGTGGAATTTCTGATAACCACATCAGCATTATCTTTCCCAGGGGTAATTGCCAAAACTGTGTTTGTTTATGGTTACTTGAAGATAAAGAAGAAACTTTGGACTGAGGGAGAAAGACTGCCAGTCCCTGAGAAATGAAAGTGTTTAGGATTCTCTTGCAAACCTTGGAATGCATGTCAGACAAGCCTGCCTAGGGGGCATTTCCTGCCTGATTTTACAGTCCTGCTGAGCAATGGCCTCCGAAAGCATCAATATTAAGTTGCGCCATTCATTGGCAGCAGCCGAACTTCCTTCTGAGTTTTGAGGTAGGACTTGCACTTGCAAAGGAAGCTTGCTTCAGGAGACTCAAACTTTCACATTTTGTTGTCTTCTAAAGTAGTCCTCCAGGCAAGGGGTCTCCAGACCAGCCTGGTAGCTTTGGGGAAACATCGATGGCACCTGGTTTATGAGCTTGTATTTCATTCCCTTGTGAGTCGTAAAGTTTCCAGGAGTTTCTGTTTTATTATCTTATGGAGTTACACACGCACACATACACACACACAAAATAATGACAAACTCATGTTTATGGCATATGGAATTTTCCATCATCTGGCTATTGCTACGACCACTTCCTATCTTTCCCCCAAACCTGTTTAACGAAGCAGACATTCTAACCTGGGGCTGGCGGTACGGCGGTGGTAGTGGTGGTGATGGTGCTGTGTGTGCTTTTACTGAACTGTGTGTTCTGAGGTGCACAGACAACACAGAGCTTTGTGACTCTTTTACTAGAGAGTTTGCAGCATCTCCACCCATGCCCATAACACTGGATGGACCACTTGTCAAGCACATGTGCAGCCCCTGGGAATTAAAATGGCTGCCTTCTTTTCCTTCCTTTGAAAATATCCCATAGCGCCTGATTCACTTTCACAGAGGCTATGTGTGGTAAGATTTATTTTCATTCCTTTGACTATCAAAGAAAATGATAGGAACAGTGTGGAAATGTACCCCCGGATGTGTGGTTGGGCTTCACACAGAAGAGATTCCTACACTATTAAAGGTGCTCGATAATAATGAGTAATAATTAGTCTCTTGCCTACTGGATAATGGACCAAACAGAAAGGCTCACGTGTAGATATTTATCAGAGAGATTGTGGTAAGCCATATAGAGCTCAGAGAAAGAGTGATTCACTTTTACAGGTTTCAAGGAAACATGCTAGTTGTAAGTAGGTTTTGATAGGTGGAGACTACAGACAGTGACTTGGGGGTAGAAGAAGGGCGGTGAAAATACAGATTGGTCAGAAAAAGAAATTCACTAAGGGCAACAAGTTGTATGGGGATGGACTATCATGATTAAGGCTCAAAGTCATGGAGCCCTGGTTTTTCCCAAGTGCATTTGGAAGGCTGCAGTGGTACAAAAAAAATCTTCTGAAGGTGTACAAGGCAGAACTCATAGATGGATGAGGAGGAAATGCTTTGTTTTTCCTTATCTTTCTGTGCCTGACTTATTTCACTTGGAAGAATGTCCCGCAATCCACCTCCGTGGTTCCAAGTATCAGAGTATTGTACTGTGCCCGCAAAGCATGTTTTCTTTACCTAATCATGTGCTGGCAGACGCCCAGGCCAATTCCATGGGTAGTACCACAATCAATATGGAAGTAAGTACATCTCTCTGACAAGCTGATTTTGTCTTGAAACTTGCTATAGAATGACATTTGTAAACCCATCTTAAGCTAGCATCAGAGTCACAAAACCCACACCTGTCACCTTTAGTAGTGCTGTGAAAAGAGTCTTGATCTCACAAACAGCTGGACAACGTCTGGAGCTTGGATACTCCTGAAACATAGTCTCAAAGTCATTCCCAGAAGATGAGAGCTCTAATAGAAAAAAGGAACTTCCAATTCAGGCCAAAGTGGAGACGATTTCTACTGTTGTAGTATTGAGATGTAGCAACACATGTTGCCAAAAGCCTGCTCCATATCTCCCCAAATATTCAAACAGCCTGCTGTGAGCTGTGTGGGTGCTACTTTTTCATTCATATTCTTCAGTCCTTTCAAAACACACCTCATCCCCCATGTGATAGATGGGGGTGGGAGCTTCGGGAGTTTATGAGGGACATCAGTGCTCTTCTATGCTATCCCAGAAAAGTCAATTGTCTGGACACAACGAGGTGACTTCTATGAGCCAGAAAGTGAACCATACCAGACACTAAACCCACTGGTCCCTTCATCTTAGTTTGTCCACCTCAGAACTAAGAGCCATACATTTTTGTTGTTTGTGAAACACCAGTCTACAGCATTTCCTTATGGCATTCTAACTGGACTATAACATACCCTTGTAAGCTCTGTATTCTACAAATCAGAGATTGTAGTCTTTAAAGTTTTAAATAAATTATTAAGAGATACAGTGTCAATTACTATCAGGTCTGGATACCAGATCTGTCATATTTCAAATCAGAAGCCCTGAGTCTATCCTGAAGGTCTACACATGACTAAACAACAAAGCTCGATTTTTAATCAATTCTATTTGCAAGTCAATAGGTCCAGTACCAGTATCCAGTTCATCCTAATAATATTGCGAAATGCGGGTATCGTTATCCCCATTTTATACATGCATATTCCATTTACAGAGATGAAATTGTTATATGAAGTCACAGAATTAGAGAGAGGGAGACTGGCAGCATCAAGATCATTCTATTGCCAAAGCCAGGCTTGTTGACTTCTGGAAGAATCACTATCCTAGCAAGACGATAATCAATTAATAGATAAGGTTTACCAAATGGGAAGACAATTCTATGTGATTTCTTTTTTTCAAACCCTAGAAAAAAAAGTCTTCTAGATTTAGGACAATGGTCATTGTTAAAGATTGTAAATAATAAAGAGATCTGAATGCCACAGGGGCATAAAAAGTTTTAGAAGACATGGAACAGGAAGAGACACATGTAGGAGCTCCATTGGGAGCAGGATAAATAGAATTTAGCTCACTATGGGAGGAGACAGTTCATGGTTACAAAACAACAGCGACTCATTATTTGAAAGTCAAGATTCTTTGTGTGGTTCCAAACACAAGTGGTCCAATTTCTACACACCCTCGCCCTGCCTTCTTTCTATACTCAATTTGACTACAAAGTGGATTTCTGCCCCTCAGGTTCTTCTCCGTGTAGTGAGATGTCATCAGGGCCCTAGGTAGGCTATTTGCAATGCAAATCTCCAGGTGTTGGTGTAAGAGATTGATTATCTCTGGTAGGAATGTGCTTATTCTTGAAGCTGGAGCTCAGTAGAAAGGAAAAGGATCCCTTCCCAGACTGCAATGCCTGTCAGAGGTAGCAAAGCAGGGCAGGAGAGACAGCAGCCTGGCACCTTTTGGGAACCGTCCAATAATCACATGGCATCTAAATTCACCTAACCGTGACCAGGGCTGACAAGTCTAAACTGGGGGCAGGTGACATTCCCAGGCTGAGATGGAGGGCAGGTGGATGTTTTCCAGCTTATTCCGGAGGCCACTGGAGACCCAAAGAGCAGAGTCAGGCAGCGCACCTGTCTGCTCGGGTTGCCATTTTTATCCTCAGTGTTATTTCTGAAAAACTGAACTTTTGCATCTGGTTCAGGATTGTGATATGCGTCCTTGCAGAAGGACCAGTGCTCAGTTTGGGAAAAGGACCTAACTGCTGAAGTCCCTGTACATGCTCCCAAGAATCCGGGAGTCAGGGCATGTCCAGACTGGGCAGAACTCTTTAGTGGTACGGAAATCATTGTGAGCATATTTTAAGTGGGAGTGGGAATTGTTGGTAATCTACCTTTCCCTTCAATGGTATTGGTTCATATTTTTCTGATGAAATCTATTACCATCTCTGGGAAGTTTTACTTCTGGTGGAAGTGTGGAAGAAGACACAGAACCCCAAAGATCTCAATTAAGAGACCATGTCTTTGTTCATTTTCCACTGGAACTGATTTTTTTCCTCAGTCTTGTTTCTGAGTAACCCTTGATAAGGAAAATTTACCACTGCTGAGTGATAACGTATAGCCAAATATTTGAACGTTTGAAATCCGTGTGATAAAGTAGGAAACAATGGAAAGAGTACCTGTTTATAATCTCTCTAAATATTAAAATGCCTGGGAGTGAAGGCTGTATGTATTTGTGTGTGGGGGGGGGTGGGGGGCTTTCTTAGCTCATACAGTGCTGATAATATTGTAAAAATTAATTGTAATCTCACAAAGCAGGAAATGTCTTTTAAACCCTGGCTTCCATCATCAGCCAGTACATGATACACCATCAGTGGATTTCCCACTGGCTGAAGAGGATTACCAGATTTGTCTCACTGTGTTAAAAAATTACAGCAGACACTGCACTTTTCTGTGTAGTCTGAATATTTCTACATATTTTGTTTATATTTTATGTATTTAGTATCTCTCTCTCTTTCTCTCTCTGTCTCGCTGTGTGTGTATGTGTATGTGCAGGAATGTTAGTGTGGGTGTCAGAGGGCAGCTTTCAGGAGTCCTCTTCTACCTTCCATGACTTACAGGATTCAACTCAGGTTTGTATCTCATAGGCTCTTACACACTCAGCTATCTCCTTGGTCCAAATCTTTCTATTTCTAGATTTAGTTAAAATTATTTAGATTTTTCTTTACTGTTATTGATTCTTCTAGATCTCCCTATAAACTCTAGGCTCCCTTTAAGTGAATTGATCTGAAAAACTTTTCCAGATTTTTTTTTAGACTAAATGTAGGCAATATTTTATTAACATTCAATTTTGTCCCACCTTTGGAACAGGCAGAAGCAGTAAGATCCTGACACAGCTTCCTTTTAAAGTCTTTGCATATTGACTGATGCAGATAATGTTCAAAGCTGAAGGAGTCCTTCCAGAGTCTCGTTTACAAATAGGACACTCTGAACTATAGAATAAATGCACATCTGTCTCTGCACATAATAAATACCCTTGCAGCAATGATGCTTAACATTAATGAGCCACTTCTGTTGTAGAAGTTTATTTTTAGTTGTTTAAAATAATTGTTTTTGTGCACTGTTGGTAAAAGGGATGCACAGGCCTTGCCATTTTGTATTGTCTGCAGCTGTTGGATTTATGTGGGGGATGTTGGTTAGTAATGATATGCATATGCTATCAATAGAACACCTGAGGAGTTTTGAATCAATAAAACACCTGAGTTCAGACGCTGAGGGTTCCACTGCCAATCAAGTATGGCATTGGCCATGATAGTGGTTCCCTCTATTGAGGTCTGGCAGGGCTTCCACATATGAAAACGCCTCCTTGTTCTGTTTGCTGAGCTCCCACAGCAGTACTACACTTCTGAGTACTACACAATCACTCTACACCATTAAGACCTAAAATTGCATATGTATACTTTTTTCCACTGATGATAATATAGCAGTTTTCTTTTTTTCTTCTTAACATGATAAAAACATTTTACTAATTCTGTCATACATTAAAATAAAGCCTCAAATAATAATGGCAAGGAATTTCGAAGTTTCTTATATGGTCATTCTCCCCTTTTTTTCATGAAAGGACACCACTAAAATAACATAGGAAATAGCCCTATTTGCTGTTAAAGTTGTTGCTTGTAGACAGAAGGGATCTTCTGAGGACTGGGCATGGCCCTTGGAAATATTTTCAGGAACATTACCAGAAGCTAAGATTAATGATGACCCTGATTTTTAACTATGCAGAATTTTCTTTACCATAGGAAATACTTTACCTTCATTATTATAATTAATATTGTCTCTCTTCTGTCCTGTATAATGGGGACTTTTCATGGCTTATGGCTTAAGGGTTCACTCATCCTCTTTGACTCAAGGCAGAAGAAGTCCCATATAAAAGGGCACAAGGACATCTAAACATTTAAGAGAAGTTTGAGGGTTCATTAAGGCACACATATGTAATTACTAGCATCCTTACCTCCAGAAGACTTTACCTTGGTTCTCTTAAATTTTTTCTTTTTCTTTTTCTCTTGATCCTTCCCTGTGTTTCAACCCTGTGGAGAGCCAAAGAATTCCTGAGTGAATATGTACTGTTGACATAGGCACTCCTTATGACATTGGATCAATGCTTCAGATCCCTGGAGACTGGCAAAGTTTTATCCACATGGGCCAAACTCAGAATGGAAAATCTTTCCTCTGGTTCAAGAACAAGTGTTTACAAATGATTGACCACTGTATGAAAGGTCTAGCAACTGCAGCTTGCTCCCCTTGGAAATTTACAGCCTGAGACTGCTCCCCTACAGAGACCTCTATGGAGACTAGCCAACTTCTTCCCCATTAGCTTTGTATAATAAACAGAGAGTTCAAGGTTACTGTGAAAATTGGTGCCTTTCCATCAGCACGTGCACACCCCACCTGACTCCAGATTTTTTGTGTATATGTCTTTTGTCACTCCTGTAGTGTCCATCCTTTCTTCATTCATTGTGGCTCTCTGCCTGTCAGGGACCCAAGCCATGGGAAGACTCAGTCCACCCCCAAACGTTTCTTGGTCAATTCATGTTTCTGAGTGCCCACACTGCAGACTGATCATACCGCTTGTACCTCAGCCATGACATCCTGGCTCACTGAGGAAGACAGGTGAGAGGAAATATATCTGGGTAGGAGTATATACCCATACACATATATCATACAACAGTAGGGGGTCACACTTTCTTGACTCTGGAGTTAGTATTTAGTAATTTGTCTTTTTAATGCCAGTTACAGCAAGTAATTATAGAAATTATATGTGTATGTATATATATATATATATATACATATCACAATTTTGTCACAAGCCATAGAAATTATCATTGAATGAAAATTACAAACCAACTGTTTTAGGGTTTCCATTCCTGTAAAGAGACACAGTGCCCACAGCAGTGCTTATAAAGGAAAGTATTTAATTAGGGCTGGCGTACATTTCAGAGGTTTAGTTCAGTGACATCATGGTGGGGAGTATGGCAGCACATGAGCAGATACGGAGCTGGAGAAAGAGCCAACAGTTCTACATCTGGATCAGCAGGCAGCAGGAAGAGAGAGTGATACTGAGCCTGGCTTGAGCATTTGAAACCTCAAAGCCCACTCCCAGTGAAATACTTCCTCCAGCAAGGCCACACCTCCTAATAATGCAACTCCCCATGAGCCTATTGGGGGGGTGCCTTTTCATTCAAACCACCATTCCAACTAAGTCTATTGGTAGATACTATCACACATTTTCCCCTATTCTCTGTAGAACCTGTTGTATGCAATAGGTGTTGGAGAAATACTTGGGAAAATCCATGACCCAAGTGTGTGATTACAGAAGACATTAAAGCGAAAGTCCATTCTTAAACCTTTGGACTGGTGAAGACAATTAGGAAAAAGGAGAGAAAAGTAATTCTAGAAGAATCGCAGAGTTGCCTAGGAATAATAACAGAACATCAGCCTAATGGGGGCCAGTTCCTCAAGATGGAGCTCACGGTGTTCCCATTATGAAACCTAGTGCAGAGAAGGAGAACAAGGACCTTGAAAATGTTTAGTGACAAGAGAGGAAGGAGCTTTTTGGAGAGTATATCAGGAACCTACTTATCAGACCACATGGTCAACATTTGTCATGCATTAACTAGGAAGTCTTCCTTCAGAACCCATTAAATTTATATCTCTTAAATATCCAACAATAACATAATAAAAGCAAATATAGAAAGGCCTTATTACTTCTCTGAGAATTGTTGAAGGGTGCCATTTATAATAACATTTTTTTTTTTTTTTTTTGCGAATCAGGTACAGTTTACCAGTCTCGTCATTGATGAATCTACAAGTTGAATGTTGATTGCTAATGCCAAACCACCTGAAATTCCAACCGTCACCCCTGACAGTCCTTGCTAGGAGCCGTGACTCAACACATCTGAATGTACATCTTAACGAACCTGGAAGACTCTGGGCTTTGTTTTGACCCTTTATTTAGATGCTGATGGGAATAGCGGAGTTTGGGACAGGAAATCTGAAAGAAGTAACCCTGGTGGCCCCTTGATCCGCTGCCAAAGCCATTCCATTTCTGCTTGTCAGGGACAGTGGATTCTACATTCCTCTCCACTCTGTCTGTGGTCCCCATTAGAGATTCCAACAGTTACTAGATAAAGTCAAACACTCGTGTACTGATCGTCACACTAATTGGACTGTAAGGTATAGCCTTGGTCAAGAACATATTTCTCAGTCATCCTCTCTGCAGACAGCAGTCAAGCCTTTTACAGAAGATACATTGGCTGTTGGGACCCTAGCGTAACCTTATGCTGCACTGGCCTTTTAGCAGAGAACACAATTAATTTTGATATTGAAGGGCAATTAAGTGTGGTTACAATGAGAATCTTTTGGAACACAGAATGTCAGAGACAGCGGGAGAAAACATTTTCGGCTCAAATGTTTCAGAAGCCAACAAGCACACCCATCTCTTGCTGTTCCATGTCTGGTTGCCAAATTCGCATTCCATTTCAGTGCAAGTGAGCTGAAATGAAGGGCTGTTCTAGCGGAGCCATGTTGCTATTCTGAAGGATTGCTTACATCAACTATTTAACCAGCTGTAGGTCTGAAAGCACAAGTGTGTCTGGATACCTGTTACACTCGTGCATTTGGACAAACACCTACACAGACTTTTTTTTTTTAAACACATGTGCCCCACTGTGGATAAGACACCATGTGTTACAATTTGCTCTAGCTAATTTTAGCTCAGAGGAAAACCAACGAGAAAAACTACAGTGCTTCTGCTTCAACACAGGACATTTGAAGGCAAGGAGGAAGATGATGATGACGCATTTCATTGAAAGGAAGAAGAAGGGACTGACATCATGGCCAGTCAGAGGATAAAAGTGGAGAAATGGAGAAAGGCTGATTGAAGATGTGGGTGAAGCCTGTTTAAGTATCACTGGACCGAATGTTCCTAGCTGCCAATTAGCCTGTGGCTTTTCTGACTTATTGGTTACATGCATTTCTTTTCAGTGACTCTATGTTCAATACATAAACACACATACACACACACACGTGTATATATACATATATATTACTTATAGAATGTAGATACTTTTATTAAAATGTGTACTAATATTACCTGAATATATGCATGGCAAATATGCTTCTAGAGGCTGTGGGATTCTTAATTACATGAGCATATAATTAGAATGTGGGTGGGTGCTGGTGCACCTTGATATCATCAATGGGAACTGGATATTGAACATGGTATAGTCAGTACATTCCGTGAGTTATGTTCTCCTCAGTAGTATTTGTAATAACAGCTGGTTCTTGTCAAGAGCTTATTATTCACCCCCCCCAATTCTATCAACCTTTTTATTTATTCAAAAAATTAAACCCTTGGGACTGAAGAGGTGGTTTGATGGATAAAGTGCTTGGTGTGCAAAAATGGGGATCTACGTTTGGATCCCCAGGTCTCACATAAAAGCCGGACATGGTAAACGTGCATTTTTAACACCTGTAGGAGCAGAGACAGGTGGACTCCAGTGGATAGCTGGCAGCTGGTCTAGCCAAAGCAGTAAGCTCCAGATTTATTGGGCAACTCAGTCTTAGAAAACAAGGGAAAGGGAAGAAGAAATAGAGGGGGGAAGGTTCCTTAAATTTCTTGTACCATTGAGTCTCCTAATGCTTGGTGAAGGGCTCTGTTGAACATGCCTTCAACACTTCGGCAATCAATCCATCTCTGAGTCTTAGCCTTCACTTTTTGCTAATGCAGCGACTCAAGGCTACCTGGAGATAAAATAACACAAGAGAGCAGGCAGGAAGGATCAAAGAAAGAAGGGAAAGGAGGAAGGAAGACAAACAGGCAGACATGGCCAGATTTGTGACTGTCATAAAACCTACTGTTGTGGTTGGAATGAGAATGGCCTCCATAGGCTCACATGCTCGGATACTTGGTCTCCAGTTTGTGGTATTGTTTGGAAAGGATTAGGAGGTGTAGTGACCCTGTTGAATCTGTGAGCATCAGCAATAAGAAAGTAATTTCTTAACAACCTAAATTTATACCAGAAAAGAAAGAGAGAGAGAGAGAGAAAGAGAGAGAAAGAGAGAGAGAGAGAGAGAGAGAACGAACAGGAGAAAAATTAAACCCAAAACCAGATCAAAAGAATTCAATGTAAGTATAAATTGACAGCAGAAAGAGCTCAAATAAATTTTAAATATCAACAAAAGAATTACCTTGTAAAGTTAACCAGCAAGCGGCTGGGGACGGCTCAGGAGTGATGAGCACTAGAGTTTTTGCAGAGAAACCAAGCTCGGTTCCCAGCACTCACATGAGGACTCACAACTGAACTTCAGTTCCAGGGGATCTGATGCCTCTTTCTGCCCTCCCTGGGTAATATATGCACATGATACACATACATGTGTATAGATAAAAGATCCATACACTTAAAATAAATAAAGCTAATATAATAATAAAATAACGAACAAAAGCCACACCCAATGCAGAGAGAACACTGAAATGATGACATCCAGAAATGAAAGATGAATCACTGCACCCATCCACACAGAAATGGGAAAGGTGGTTTTAGAGTATTATACAGCACCATAAGCCAATAAACTAGAAAACCTGGGGGAAATCAATGCATTCCTAGAAAAACGTAGTTTATGGAGTTGATTTAAAAAGAAATAGAAAATAGAAATTGACCCATAACCAGTAAAATATTTAATTAGTAATCAGGAGTACACTAAGAAAGGCCTAGGCCTGCATGAATTTTCGAATGAATCTAGCAAACAATAAATAATTAATACACATCTTTCAGAAACTATCACATGAATTTCGAAAGGAAAAAAAACAAGTTCCCAACCAATTCTACAATGCCCTTATCAATAGGAGCACATGCATAGAGAACTGTAGCAAAGTGAATATGTCCCAGAAATTCAAGTTTAGTTCTATGCATTGAGGTCAAGTAGTGTAAAGAACCATGTGAAAACCATCAAAAAGAACATCTTTATAATCAGCTGGAAAAAAATGAAGGAAAAGAAAGTGACAGAATTGAATGTCTGTGCAATTAAAAAACTCAATAAAAGCTAGACACAGAATTAATCTTCTTCAACCTCAGAGAATATTTTTAAAAAAAACCAGTAGTGAACATCATATTTAATGAAACTGTATACTTTAAACAAAGATCAGGTTCTATTCAACACTGTACTCGAGGTTCTAACCAGAGTGCTTAGGCAAGAAAACAAATTAAAGGAATCCAGACTCATCTAATATACAGAAAATCCAACACATGAAGCAATTACAATTAATAATACCAGTAAGATTTCTAGGCGATAGAAGAACTTCACAACCAGATATGGTTTTCAAAATTCTTCTACCAATCAATTTTTGGGGGAATAAATTTATAAATACAGTGAATGGGGAACTCAAAGTCTTCTCATAAAATGTTGCTGAGACAACTCCAGTCTTGATCAAAAGGAAGGTGAACTCTCAAAATATCTCATACGTAAAAGTTCTATGGAAAGGGCTTGTGGGAAAAATGTAAATGCTACAGCTATAAAGCCCTGAGAAGAAAGCAGGAATGAACCTTCATGGCCTTGATTTAGACAGCTTTTAAAAATGGCAAAAAAGCATTAACAAAAAAGAAAAAACAGGTGAATTTCATCAAAATTAAAACTGCTTAGGATTCAAAAGTCACCACCGGGCTGTGGGCAAGGCAGTCATCGTGTATGAGAACATATGACAAATTGTATGTGTGGTCAGGGTTGATTGTTTAGAGATTTTCAGAACCTTACCACCCAACAATTTAACCCAAATGTAAAATGGACAAACTGTCTAAACGGACATTTTCCAGAAGAAGATTGGGACATCATGACACGATGGAGCAAAGTGAATTAAGAACACAGAGAGATACTACCTCACAACATCAAGACAAAGGGAAAAAATGGTGTGCAATAAAAAAAAAAAATCATGAGTTAAAATGATATGGAAAATGGGCGTATAATGTTCACTGCAGGTGGGAAGGATAAATGATGAACTTACACTGAGGACCAGTTCTCTAGTTTATAAAAATGTTAAGGCTAAAGTTATCACATGATTTGCCGATCCCACTTTTAAAGACATGCCCAAGAATACGCATAACAGACACGGATTATCCACAAACATTCATAGCAATAGTGTTTAGAATGCCCCAAAACTGCACCTCTCAACTGTCCATCCATTCGTGAATGGATACACAAAGTGCTGTGTATCGAGAAAATGGAACATTATACAGCAACAAAATGGAATGGAGTTCTGGTACATGTTGCAACGTGGGATAAACTTTGAAAATATTAGGTTAGGTTGAGGAATGGAAAGTCCACATTTAGGTGTGGTGGCACGTACATACTCATGTAATCTGATCACGCGGGATGCTGAGTGAACAGGTTGTAAATTTAAGGCCAACAACCAAGGCTATTTAGCAAGGACCTGTCTCGTAGAACAAAACAAGGAGGAGAGGGAAGAGGAGAAAAAGGAGGGGAGGAGGAGGAAGATAGAAACCAATAGAAGGGGAGAGGGAAGAATAAACTGTCAGACCCTAAGGATTAAATACTGAGTCCACAAATATGAAATATATATATATATGTGTAGAAATATATAAATATATATAAGCATATATATTTATATTTTATATCAATATAAAATATACTACACAATTATAATATATATAAAATTTATGTATTTTATAAATATAAATATATAAAAATATGAATATGCTAGAAATACGATTACTGAGAATTACACATGAATTCATTAAACCAGTAGAGATTTATATAGATAAGCAACCTTAGTGTAAAAACTAGAAGCAGCTGTCTCTCACATTAGGTTAGGATACTTTTTACATTGTTACTATTGATTAAGTTAACAGAAAAATCATGAAAACTCTCAGCAAGTTGTTGCTTGAAATACACGGCTACAGGTAGACACCTTGTGTTTACTTATACACATGTACTTATTTGGAAGGTTTTCAAATGCACACGTGGGAAACACATGTTAGAAGTCTTGCTATCGTTACCCCTTCCACATAGGAAAACGCCACACCAGAGGTAAAGGTAGACTCCAAAGTTCATGGGAAATTCCAAGGGAATAATGATCTTAGGATAAGAAAGCATCTTTACCGTGAGAATGGAATGAGCACAATATAAGTGTGATACCCCTAGTCACTTGGATCTGTGATTTAAACCTTCGAGGAGAAGACAGTCTGAGATCCAAAGCCTCATTCCTCACACACCAGGAAGTCTGCTGCAAGGGCTGTTTCTCATCAGAAAGCTGATGAGATTCCTCACGGTACAGCTTCCTCGGACCACGCGCTCATCAATCTGATTACCATCTCAGCCCCCAGTTTTTGATCTTGGACTTGCTGTCACTGGAACCATTAGCACAAACAGATTCATGGACGCCTATCTCTAAGTGGGTCTTGTTCATGTTCAAGAAAGATTCTTATATTAGTCCTCTGCTCTGACTAGCTAACAAGATAAAATAAATGCATCTTTATCAAGATAATAGGAAGCCCAGCTGGCTGAAAACATCCCTGCAGTCAAGATCCTTGGCATTCAGAGAAAGGAAGAGATTCATCTTGGATCTTAAAGTGCTGGCGTTGCAAAATGTCGGTGGTGTGGGCATGTGAATAATCCTGTAAATTATGGAATGGTGCTTTCAGATGAAGAGTACACAGGCAATTCTCATCATCTACCAAGCAACCTCTCTTCCACTTGTCAGGGATGCATAGAAATAAAAGGCAGAGAAAGAATTGTCCTTAGAAACTTCGGTGTTGGTGGTGGTGGTGTTGTTGTTGATAGTGGTGGTGGTGGAAAGATGTTCTTGACAAGATGCAAAATGTAGATTTCTGACTGCCATAATCATGAGAAATCAAGTTTCTATTTCAACCATCATGTTGTGGTAATTTCTGTGTCAGCCATGTGAAAATTATGCTCTTACTTCATCGCCCAATAAGCAACATCTTCAATGTGTTTTCTTTCTACCATGTGTTGTCATCGTTAACAGCGATATGAGCAGGGCACCTCCAGGAGACCTGGATGGGCATCATTGCCAAGGGTCCACCTAAGTTGCCAGGGTATCAGGACTGCCTCTTGCATCTGTTCTTCCTTCATGCATCTATAAGGATCTCTACTCACTGCTTAGAGTTCCAGATGTCAAGAAATGTTCCACAGGCAATACTGGCTAAGGCAGGACCATATGGAAAAACCTGTGACTGAAGGATTTTGGAACCATTGATTTAATTATTTCAAGCCTTTGTTTGTTCATCTGAAAAATGGGGCTGTAATTGGTGTTGCTGTGTGAACTGTGTGTGTGTGTGTGTTTTTCTTAGCTTAAAAGCCTTGGTTCTCTGTAGCATTGTGTCATAGAGTGAAAAGAAAATATAAGCCTATACTTATGTTTGCTGAACTACAGGAGCGTATTTTAAGAAATGGATTAAGAAAAGCAATAGAGTGGTAAGTACTTGGACTTATACCTATGTTAATTATTGGGAACTTACTGCTTATAACTGCATGCTGTACTTTTATAAGACTCAATGCAAGTAAGGTTGTTTAATGCTTACTGCTACACATAGCTGTTACGCATTGCAACAGCTACAGTAGATCAGGATTTGAGACTTTTAGGCTCCATCTAACTCCCCAGACCATCATCCTGTGGGTTGCCAATTGCTAGTGGAAAGGTTGGTTGATTGAACATATCTAGAACTCATGTGGACCTCTCCCTGCCAGTACGTGATGCTCGGCCTAGAAGGGAACTTTAAATAGTTAAGAACAAAAGTACAAGATATAAACAGAGAATAAGGACTTGTCAGTAGGAGGGAGAATGACAAGATGCCAAAGGCGAAAAAAGAATGTGGAGTGAGGTAATAGAAATTCAGTATGTTCATGTATAGAATTGTCAAAAAACCAACTGTAATCAAGAGACACGTATTTAAATAACGAACAATAACAATAAAAGATCAGTTGCACAAATTGCAACTACCCCGTTGCAAAATAAAAAACGAGCTGCCTGGACGTCATCACTACCATCTTCTCTGCACTGTCATGACTTCTCTGATTCTGCCTCAAACACTAATTGGATGGTGTTTCTTCTGCCCTACTGAAAATTCTTTCCAGTTTCTCTAAGGCTGGTTTGTTGGACATGAATTCTCTTAGCCTCTTAGTAGAAATGAAAAGGGAAAGTTTCTCTTCTTCTTTCAACTATGGTAGATAGTTTTGCTGGGTACAAATAGCCTCGGTTAGATCTTGCAGTACGTTCTTCCAGGCTCTTCTGGCTTTCAAAGTTTCCCCTGAGAAATCAATGATTATTCTCATGGGTTTTCTTTACACTTGACTTCTGTTTGATCTCTTGTAGCTTTCAGTATTATTTTTTGTCCTGTAGATTTAGTATTAAGAGTAGGATATGCGTGCAAAGCATCAGTTTTCAATAAAGTTTTCAAAACTTGTTTTAAAGTCTATTTAAATATTATTGAAGTAGCATTTCAAGATTGTGTCTTTCAAGTGCCTTCCAAATCATATAGCATGATAAATTGTGACTTCTCACCACAGTGGTCCCATCCACCAAGGAAATCAGTGGGTCAACCAAAACCTGCAACTGGACCTAAGGGTTGTGAGGACTTTCGGCTTCTCCCAAGAATAGATAGGGCTGCCCAGCTTTAGAACTGTATATCTTTTGATCGCTTCTATTTCACCCTGCCCTGTCAGAGAACTACGTGGATACGGATCTTTTTGACTTCTCTGCATTGAGTATCCTCCTCCCCACCCTCCTCTTGTGCAATATTTGCCTACTTCTTCCATGAGCTTCGAAAGATCTCTTTCTGTTATTCTTTGAAATGATGTCTGTTTTTTTCCTTATTCCCAGTATCTTCTGCACTGACTCACACATGGGGTCGACTCTAGTCTACCGATGTACCGTTTATTTGCTTTGACATTAACTTTCTCTTTTCAACACTTCTATTTACAGAATAATTAAACTGTTTCACCATCTACCTCACATCTAGCGATCCCTGTGATCATCACTATACATGTGGCTGACAGACACTATGCTGGTCAGCCCAGAACAGATACTAAACACTTTTTTTAGTTATCACTGGGGAAAACTGGACTAGTCAGGGCTACTATGAAAGAAAGAAAATACTTGTTAAAACTTTTTAATGGATGGTGTAAAAAGAAAGAAAACAAGGAACAGCTTATTGTAAGAAAGCTAAAACCAAAGAGAAGGAATGATTTAGGCAAACTCCTTTTATAGATCTGAAAGGCCACTTCCTTCAGGCAAGTGGTTTTTTTTCTGACCATCTTGATGTGTTTTTGGGAAAGAGAATGAGTGTAGCCAGGGACCTGATGAATAGGGAGAGGGAGACATAACCCCCGGGCACCACAAATGAGATAAAAAGCCGAGACACATAAGTCTAAAGCACTTTAGGGAAAAGTCTGATGTCTTCACTGTGCTTTTGTAGTATACATTTTGGAATATTTTGATGGTGGAACTGATATGACTATGCTGTCTATTGTACAGAAGAAAACATCTTTCCCTGGATATTGGATACATCATTCTAATGGCAGGAAGCTGTCTTTTCTAAACAACTTCTGTTAATAGCAGATGCAATATCAGGTGCATGGCCTCTTAGATAGGTAGTATGCTATGATATGAAAAGATACATTATGTGGTAGTCTGGGCTAAATATTATTCGAACCACAGGAACGGACAGAACTAGATGAGACCATTTAAGTTTGCTTGCTGAGCTGATGAGATGAGAGTCAGGGCTTTAGAGAACTGAGTACATCTTATCTCACTGTTCTGGAGCCCTGAAATGAGACAGCACTGTGGAACTGCTGCTATACACGACACACTCAACATAGTCTATCTCACTTAACCTTTCCAAGAGCTCCAAGAGGCAGTCTTTACTGTCATCCTCACTTTATAGAAGTAAATAAAAAGACAGGGAATAGAATGCTGCGTTCAAAATCAGGATCTATCTTGTTTGTGTTTCCAAGAACCATACCTCACCACACATGATAGATAGCACCTAAAATAAAAATACAACACAGTACTCTAAGTAAATGGAGCCAGAAGACATGGAAGCATAGTAATTCTCATATCTGACTGACTAGAATTCAAACCAAAACTAGCCAGAAGAGATGAGGAAGTTCACTACAATAAAGCAAAAAAATATTGTATGCCTGAACATGTACGCACTGAACACACACGTACTCAATTTTGAAAATCCATACCAATAGAAAATATCAACTAACACCAATACAATGACAGTGGTGCCTTCAATACCCCACTTTTACCAATGAGTATTGGTAGAATACAAAAACTACAGAGAAACATTAGTGTTAAAATGGCCCTGTAAACCCAACAAAAAGAAAAGACCTCTATAGAATATTACACAAACAATAAAGAATACCTGGTCTTCTTAGCAGCCTATGAAAACTTCTCCAAAACTGACAACATATTAAGACACAATAAAATCTCAAGAAATGCAGAAAGATTGAAATAACTTCCTTAGTTCTATTGGGTTACAATAAAGCTGGCTATAAACACCCATAGAAAGCATGGGAAGTATATAAACTCACAGCGAATAATCTATACTATTAAATGATAATTAAGTCACTGAGGTAACAAAGACGGAAATAAAAATATCATTAGGATGAATACAAATGAACACAAAAACAAAGCAAAATCTTTGAGACATAATGAAAGCAGTCCTGTGAGGAGAGCTTACAACATTAGTGCCTTCGTCGCAAAATCTGAGATGCAGAAAACCAGTGAGTTAATGACAGTGATGCACATGAGCAAACTAGACCCAAAAACGGTAGATGGGAAGATATAATGAGAATCAGGACAGATGTTAGTGAAACAGAAATAAAACAATACAAAAATCTATATAAAAAATGATCCTTTCAAAAGATAAATCAGATTAACAAAACCTTAGACAATCTACCAACAGCAACAAAAGTAAAAACAAAAAAAAAGGACCACACCCAAATTAATAAAAATTAAAAATGGCAATGGAGACATTATAATATATATTGATAAAATCCAGAAAATCGTTAAGAACATACTTGAAAAACCTTCATTCCATGAAATTAGAAAATTTTAAAGCATGAATTTATAAATACATATGAAATTTCAAAATTACTTAAAAATGAAATAAATGATTTAAACACATTTCATAAAGGACGACATGGTTGAAGCAGTCATAAAAATTCCTTGATTATTAAAGTGTAGGATCAAGTGGAGTCATTGTAGAATTTTAGTAGAATGTCAAAGATGAATTAACACCAATACTACTCAAATTATTCCGTCATTTGTAAAAGGAATGTTTTTAAAGTCTTTTAATTAATCAGTATTACCTTAATATGAAAACCAGATAAAGATATATTTCTTTAAAAAATTAGAAAGGAAAAGAAAATTACTGAGTTCCCTGATGAACATGATGCAAAATTTCTCAATAAATCTTGTCAAATTGAACTTAAAGTCACTTAAAGAAGGTCATTCATATTGATTAGTTGGCTCCATTACAGTGAGTTGGCTCATTACAGATAAAGAAAAGTTTCAATATATATAATTAATAAATGGAATCCATTGCATAGATTGACTCAAAAACAGGAATCACATGATTATTACAATATATGTAGAAAAGGCCTGTAACAAAAACTCAACAGCCTTCATGATGAGAGTTGGAGAGCCGAGGAGAGGGTGAACATACTCCTAAAAACTCTCCTGAATGTGCTAAGAGATGAGACACACTTTCAGCAAAGTTGCAGGCTACAACAGCAGCACACATAAAACTCAGTACCTTTCCTAGGTATCAAGGAAATCACACTGAACAGGGTATCTGGGAAATGATTCCATTAATAATAGCCACATAAATAAAATACTTAGTAATGAGCTAAACCAAAGAAACAGAAGACCTTACACGCTTGTGGATTAGAACAATTAATATTGTAAAATGACTCTTTTATTAAAAGCAATCTATAGATTCAATGCAAAACAATCAAAATTCCAGGGTCATACTTCACAGACATAGAAAAAAAATATTAAAACTTATATGGTCTCACACACACACACACACACACACACACACACACACACACACAAACATACACATGATATACAAAGCAATCTTGAAAAATAATGCACATACACAATCTGCGTGTATATCCCCCTACCTTCTTTCAAGTTATACTATAGAGCTGTATTAAAAACAAACATAACAAAACAAAACACCACATATCAGTCAATGGAACAAAACACCACATATCAGTCAATGGGATGGAGTGAAGGACCTAAATATTAGTTCACACATGTACAGCTACTTGGTTCTTGACAAAAATGCCAAAATCATACATTGGAGAAAAGACAGCATCTTCAATATGTGGTGCAGGGAAACCTAGATTTCAACATGAAGAAAAAGGAATTCATGCCCTTATCTCTCACCCTACACAAAGTCAATTCCAAACTGGTCAAGGACCTTACCATAAGACTTGACCTCTGCGCCTGCTTGGTGTTAAAGTGCAGAGTACAGTTCATTTGCATGAGAACTGACATTGTTAATAGGGCTTCTGTAGCCAGGGAAGTGAGACCAACACCTGACAAACGGAAACTCACTAAGTTAAAAAGCTACTCGACAGCCAAATTCAGCATCTGGAATATACAAAAATCTTTAAAACTAAACACTAAGAAAACAACAAGTCAATTAAAAATGGACTATGGATATGAACAGAAAGTCATTAAAACAAAAAAAAAAAATGACTAGTGAAGATTTCAAAAGGTGATTAATATCTTCATCTGAGAAGTGTAGATTTAAACTACTTTAAGATTCTATTTCAGTAGTAGCAGCAGTGGTGCATGCTTTTAATCCCAGCAGTCCAGAGACAGAGGCAGGAGGATCTCTTTGAGTCTGAGGCCAGCTTGGTTTGCAGTGTGAGTTTCAGGACAGGCAGAGCTCCAACAGAGAAACCATATCTTGAAAAAAACAAAACAAAACAAACAATACAACAACAAAGACTGTATTTAACACCATTCATCAGGAATATAAAAGACAACAAATACTTGTATAGACATAAAAATGGAAACCATTTAAAACCTTTATAAAGTGTTAGTGGGACTGTAAATTAGTGAAGTCAATGAGGAGGAAATCAGTCTGGAGCTTTCTCAAAAAACAAAACATAAAACAAGACCTAGGAATAGAAACACATGTTTGAGTATGTGTGCGAAGGATTCTGTACACTACCACAGAGATACTTGCGTATTTGTTACACACTTGCATATTTGTTGCAATTCAACTATCAATACGTAGGCATTAATCAAAATGAATTCATAATGAAAATGAGGTACATATACACAATGGAATACTACTCAGCTATAAAGAAGAGTGAAATTTGCATATAAATGGACGGAATTGGAAAAAGTACTGAGTGAGGTCACCCAGGCTCAGAAAGATAAAGACCATATACTCTCATATGCAGATCCTGGCTTTTATCTCTTTTTTTCTTTTTAATATGTAAAAGTCAGGAAATTAGGAACAGGCTACTGGCGGGGGGGCACATGAGGAAGGGGAGCTGGGGGATAGTAAAATGTGGGTAAAAGAAAAGTGGGGAAGGAGAATACTAGGGGTGGAAATGTTTGAGCCCAAAAGGGGTGGGAAGAGGGGACTCAGGTCTTAGGGAAAGAGTTAACTGATCCCCAGCTCTATAGCAGAAATCCCATTGGGGTCTCCCTTTCCTGTCTGACTTCATCCCCAATAGATCACAGAGACCTTACCCCTAACCTTCCTTCTAGCAACTCATCCCATTTATCCCAGCCTTCCGGTCCAGTACGCACTCCATGTGAACACACACCGGCTGGACAGGCCAGTGATACAGGGAACACACAGCAATCACCCTCTCCTAAACTCCAGAGAGGAAACAGAAACCCAGGAACCAAACACACACCCAACAAAGACAAACCTGGAAATCAGCACCTAGATGCAAATGTAACTTATGCACATATCCTGACGTTATTTGATACCTCATTTTAGCCTGTTACATTTTCATGGCAACCGATTACATGACATTTACCGCCGACAGAACCGTAACGGCGCTGGAATAGCTGGAGACTTTCGAAACATTTCGTATTCTGCAGTCTCGAAGACACTCCACCTGTATCGTGTTCTGCAAGCAGTGTGAATGCTTCCAGATTTTCGCTGTGTAGTGGTAGCTTCTTTCTAATGAATTGCTGTAACTTCTCACCAAATTCCACTGACGAATGAGTGCTGTTCTCAATTCATTTACATTGTTTTCCTTGAATGGAAATGGCTATTAATTTCTTTTTTTCACTTAGCATGAACAAAGTGGCTCTTTAATTACCCCATGGTTTTGTATCTTCCTTTGTTATCTAGTCTTCCTCTTCTTCGAATTGCACCAGGTTTTTGTACTTGCTCTTCGTGCACCAGAACTATGTGTTTGGATTACTTTCTTAGGCTCCTGAAAAAGAAGATTCCTGGATACTTCAAATCTTCCCGTGGAGTGTGAGCATAACTCAGGACAAGGAGAGACATGAAGAGTCGGAACCCCCATGTTTCTGTCTCCAGCAGCCTTGGGTTTTCTTCCTCACTGTTCAGGGCTTCCCCCTCAGCACGTCTCTTTTTATAGGTTCCTCACTGCTTTTCCTTCACAGAATTGGGCAGAGCTCCCGCACGGTGTATGGGAAACCACTCGCTGATGTTAGGATTGCACAGTGGGTAGTTTTCATAAATGTTTCTCCTAGAAAGCAGCATCCCTGGGAAATCCCTGGGAGGCACGTAAGGCACAAGACTTGCTAGCAGCTGCTGGGGTATGCTGGAGGTTCCCAGGGTTGAATCTATTGCTCCCAGGGACTGATTCAATTTCTGTTCTGTCAGCCAGTGTGACTGCTGACTACACTGTGCTCCATGATTTCACACACAAAAGGGAAATGGCAAGAACAGAAGGCAGGATCCCAGAGAAAATGTGAACCAACACAACACCATGCAAATGAAACACATGGCTTGATCTACTGTGTGAGCTCTTTATACAGACAAAGGGAAATGGAGCCCCAGGGCCAATATCTGCATTGTTAACGAGAATATGTTATTGTCCACATATCCAGAGAGTTGAGGCAAAATTATGGCAATTTGCTTTTGCCTGTCAAACCAGACACTTCTTACTTTCCTCAATCCTTATAGCATTTTGCATATAACAGAAAGCTAGGGATGTGTTTAGAGGAATTCCCTGGTACAACAGACAGAGCCTCAGGCTGGGACAGCTCAGCTTTGTTGCTGACCAGCTGTACAACTGGGCATGCCCCTTCCTTGCCTCTAGCCACCGTGGCTGTTGAGAATGACAGTGTTCCACAGTGAGCCTCTGGCATTCCTGTTATGTTTCTGATCTGTCATTTCAGGACTGTGTGTATAGTTCAGTTTTGAGCACAGGCTGCACATGAGTGAGGACTGAGGTGATTCTGCGTCTCATCATAGGTTGGGGGGCGATTTTGTCTCTACCTTCTTTTTTAAAAACAGCATATTATTAGATATAGTCTAAACAATCATTGAAAAGAACCGTGGCTTGCCCCAGCTAATCTTGCAGATATGAAAAAAAAAAAGAAAGGTGCAGGTTCACAGTAGTTGTACTTTTGTTTCGTTGCTGTTACCAATAGCAACAATATGCTCCAGTACAGAGGTATAACCTGTTGAAAAGAACAGTGCGGGGGCACTTCTGAGAAATCATTGAAGATTCATTTGCACTGTAGCCCCCTTCTGGGTTTTCTTTTCTTTTGCTCTGAAGCTTATACAAGATCAAGAGGGCCGCTCAGAGGGCTTGATTAGTAAAGGCACTTGCAACCAAGCCTGAAGATCTGAGTTCGATTCCCAAGCTCTAGTTGTGGAAAGACAAAATCGATTCCTAGGACCAAGAGAAACCATACCTTCTCTGGGAATTTACGAAATACTGACATGATCAGCATTTTTATTGGAATGACAAAGGATCAGGATACTCTGGAGCATTTGAATCTATCCTGATGCAACGCTGTCTTTTGTTGTTGTTGTGCAGTATGTAGTTACTTCCTCTGAACTGAAATGTTCCCTCACAAGACCCAGGAAGTACCCAAAACTTACAAAGCGTAGAAAGCTTATGAGCATTACAAAGTTCGTAAGGTGCATCTCTATGGTTATAAAAATATTTAACAGTTACTGAAGGAGGAGACTATCTGATGGCTCTGACAGCAGCTCAGGCAGGGAGCTCTAGCGATACAGCTTTCAGGGGCTGTCACCCATTCTGTGTTGAACTCTTCTGTGATGATGCTCTCATTGAGTTATTCAGTCTCCAGTAAGTAATGTCTCATCCATGCTCCTGTATGACAAAGCTGTTGCTTTACTGAGTTAGACATGAATGGAATTGTTTCTTGGGCCAGTCATAGTTTCTCTACATGGGACGAAAATGATGTTTATTGATGTGGCCCCAGAAAAAAATAATCACACAGCACAATTGGCAGTGAATGGAGCCTGACAGAAGCAAAGGTGAGCTGAGGGAGAGTGGTTGCATGGTCTCCATAGTGGATGATAATACGCACAGCTGTTAGGAATCTTTCGAGAACGAAGCATCTGTGTGAGCAACCCTGATATGACTACTTGTCCGTTTGGTATGAGATGGTTGACTTCTTACTGAAATGGCAGCTACATGCTCTCTGTGATGAATGCTAAGACATGCAACAAAGGCTGAGCCTTCCAGGAGTGGAGCACCTTGGGTGGAGTGGGGAAGGATCCGAGAGTGGGCGTGTCTCCCTCATGAATGGAGTCTGCCTCATGATTATCCGCCTCACAATGGCTATTGCATTTGCTTTTCCTAAGGCTGCAGGAAGGGATGTTTGTTTGTCTGTTTGGTTTGCTACCACTGATGCCCAAGGTATCTTTTGAAACTTCAGAAGTAGCTTGTGGGAAAGTCTAGCTATACTGGGCAGAATTCCAGATTCTCCCTAGCATGCCATGTGGTTCGTACCACCTCATTATTATCCTGGGGGAATACTTTCTCCATGTGTCATTTCACTGAGCATTGAACTACTTTCTAAATTCAGGAAAACAACAGTGACAACAACAAATGATACCAGAGACTATGCCTTCAGTATCTTTTCCCTTTATCTAATTTGTCATCTGTCTCTCTTTTTCTCTATCCCTCCCTTCCTCCTTTCTTTTTCATATTCCTAGTTAACACACTCCACCCCACTTCTCTGCTAGCCATTGGCTACTGTCAGTGCTCTGAGTGAAAGACCGCCCCTCTGGCCTGGAGCCAGCGCCCAGGCCTAGTTCTGACACCTCTTCACAAAGTGTAATTTCTGCCTCTGCATTGCTCATGTTTAGGGAGCCCTCCCTCCTGAAGGCAAATCTTACCTTTGATGTGTTATTCCATTAGTTCTGACACTTACAAAGTGCTAATAAATCAAAGGCTTTTGTGTTCCATTCATCTACTCCTGCACTTTCAAAGCATCCTCTCAATTATTTTGAGAAGCAAAGGCCCTCTGTTTAGAATGCCCTGTTTAACAGGCCTTGTCCCCACATCACCACGTCAAGCATGGCACTCTGGAATGCTGGGCCTTGTTAAGATCTGCTTCCACCTGCTATAGGACTCTGAGGTCCCATTTGTAATCACCATAAACCGGAAGAAAGAGTCATAAGGCTACCATCAGCCCTGCAGAGACAGTGGAGCAGAAGAGTCTAATTACTGAAATTAAGGTCTGGAAGAGGCACGGGTTGCAAGAGAAAGATATGCAGGCACCTTGAGAGCCATCTTCCAAGTATCTCTTGGTTGGAAGAACGGAAATACACTCACATTAATTAGCCCGCTGTACCAGAAGAGAATAATTCCAATGCAAAAGATAATCTCGCTGCCCTTCTGATGGAGCGAAGTTGTCCTAGATGAAAGACTTGATATCTGTGTTGGGGCCGCCTGTGCTCAGACATTAAGAGCGGTGAGGGAAGATGGGAGAACATGACAGGGCATACATTTGGAATGGTAGAGCTGACGTTTGCCACTCCTCTTCCAACCCCCGTTTTCAGTTTTCTCACTGAAAAAGTGGTGAAATGATTTTCATTTTAATGGGATACCACGAGGATTTAACACAAGAATCAACGGTCCCCTGGGATTGCATGGGGAAAGTATCAGGAATGTTGTTTCAGAAAAGAGCCAAGAGCCTGCCGCATCCAGACACGTGTACACAGGTATTCTCTGACCGAGTATTTATCATCTCTGCCTTGCCATTTAGTCAACTCTGCTGGCTGCTATTAAAAGCTTCCCAGCACAATAACAATGGACCATCAACAAAAGAGAGCACACACTTCAGAGAAAGCCATTGAGACAGATGGGCCACCCACCCCCACCCCTGACCCCTAGAATCAGCTTAGTGGCCTGTCCCCTCTTCATTTCCCTTTCCTGTGTCCACAGTGAGCGGAAGTTGGTTGCAACCTTTTGCAGATAATGTGACACAGGGCACACAAGAGCGGAAGGGAGAAAAGTATTTCAACAAAAGCCTGGAACTTAGGTTGAGGTAAATTCAGGAAGGAGAGGGAGAGGAAATGGCAGCCAGCTTGCCAGGGACTAAAGGAAGAAATTTCTGACCACAGCCCTCAGGAGCAAAAGGCTAGGTCGCCCGCAATAAGGGTTGTGCGAAAAGCCATCAACTCAAAGGAAAGCTTCTGTGACACAAAGAAGTTTATTGTGACAACCTTTGAAAGCAGTTAAGGAATCAACTTGCCTTTCTAAAGGAAGTCCTTGGACAAAAGACACCTCAGCTGCCTGGGGTGAGGTCCCTTAACAGTTACTCAGCTAGCTCACGAGTCAAACTTCTGTGTTAAACTTTTCTAATTTACACAAAACAGTGGGGAGATAGGATTTTAAAGATCAAATGGAGACCAAACATGTTTTCTCAATTAAATGGCTTTAATTGGTGGCTTCTATGTTTTCCTTTTTTTTCCTACTGAATTTTCCTATCAGTAATGGCACTGACAGAATATAATAGTTGATACCCACATGTAAACCAGTTCACATCTAAAATCAGAAAAAATGACCTAGCCCATAAATTACACTCGACTTAGAATTTGAAGATGGGAGAGTCGTCTAAGGAGACAAATGTATTTTTGTTTTCTCTAAGTAGTGAATATTCTAGCTCTTCTGGCATTAGAATGCTGAGCTCTCGGGTAAGACGTTACTCGGAAATCAGCCCTGTATCCTAGTAGATCAGATAGGCTATTACACAAGTTCCAAGCCTGAAGTGATTATCTGTCCCTGCTTAAATAGACTAAATATTTACATCCCCTAAATTCACGTGTGGAAGCGCCAACCTCCACAGTGACCACAGGGATGGTATTAAGGCATAGAACTGTCAGGATGATGCCCTGGACAATTCGGTTATCGCCCTTACAAAAGTGACCCTTACAGAATTTGTTTTTGTTATTTTGTTCTTCCTGCCTCGTGAGGATGGAAGTCTACAGCTAGGAATGCACAAGAGAACCTTTGCCAGACGGTGACTAGGCCAGTCTGGACATCCAGAACTTGAAGAAATCTGTTCCTGATTAAAACTCTCCCGAAGTATTTTATATTTTATATTTTACTTACACTATAATAGCTTGAGCTAAGATGTTCACCATGAAGTCTGATTCCAACTCATTAGTCTCATAATTCTCTATTAATTTTAAATATTTTCCTGGCCAATCATTTCCAAGTGGACTAGTTCTGCTTTCATGAATGTCATACAGATCTGAAGGCCTCAGAAAGAACCCCTGATTAGTCAATACAATGTTTTGACTTCCACTCCAGCACCCCCAAATGCCAGCTGCTCAAAAACAAGTTCTTTTTGCCAGAGCATACTGATATAAATATGCTATATAAGTATGCTATAAATATAATACATAATATAAATATATAAACATAAGTATGCTATAAATCACTGGGGAATCGTTTTTAGTTAACGTACTAGAGAAGGAAGGTTAATTTTTTTTTTGTCATTTTTCCAGTTTTATGGTTTAAAAATGTGCAAATATTGTACTTTGTCGTAGTAAATAATAACCTATCTTCTCCTGGTGTTGATAAGGGGAATCATTGGCCAGGGGCCAACTGCTCACGGTCCTGCCAAAAGGTATGGGCTTTGAGAAAGTCGCAGATGGCATTGCTACTGACCTCAGGCCTTCAGACCTACAAGCTGGAGGCTTACATCTGAAACCTGAGGTTGTCAGGCTCATCAATTCTTAGGTTTCTTTCTGAGGCCTATGTATATTCATCAGCGTGTGTGTGTGTGTGTGTGTGTGTGTGTGTGTGTGTGTGTGTGTGTGTTTTCCCAGACAGGGTTTCTCTGTTGTAACTCTGGCTGTCCTAGAACTCACACTGTAGACGGAGCTGGCCTAGAAATCATAGAGATCTGACCGCTTCTGCCTCCAGGGTGCTGGGATTAAAGATGTATGCCACCACTGCCTGGCTATCAATGTGAATTTCAAAACCACAACGCCAGTGCTCAAGAAGATGAGGCAGGAGGATTGTGGGTTTGAAGTTGCCATGATGAGGAAGCTAGCCTGCACTATAGCAAGACCGTATCACAAAATAGAAGAAAAAAGAGAACGAAAATGAAGGAAAGAAGAAAGAAAGGTATATTTATGCAATCCAATGCCAATGCCATTTGGGGAATAATTCAAGACATTCTTTCAATTATGTCTGAAATTTTGGTAAGTAAATGAAGAAATAAACAAATACATGAATATCCTTACAATAGTGTGTTTTCTTGATTGGGTAAACGACATTTTTAAAATGTTTGTTTGTATGGGCTATAATAACCACATAGTCCCTGAATTATATTTCATTTAAGATTCATGTTTAGGTCAGACACTTGTTATTATTATATTCATTTGTAAATAAGGAAAAGTCTTGATTCATAAACATGGTCAAAATGTGACCAACTTTCTCTTGTCAGTGACACCTGGGATTGTAATCTAGGATGTTTTGTTTTGGTGTGTGCGTGTGCGTGTGTGTGTGCGTGTGTGCGCGTGTATGTGCATTTCTAAAACCTGTATTTATAGTGTCCTGCCTTGTGTACTAGAAAGTTCCCTCAAACCAGCAGTTCCTTTGCTGAAGGAGTGACACTATTATGCAGAATGACAATGTCCGTGTTAATTATCAGAGTTGCTGGTCATGATTTTGTTTCAAGCTGGATCAGCACTAACTTTGTCTGTGCATTCCCTGGTAAAGAAATGCATCCCTGTTCAGCCAGACTCACCCACAATTGCTTCCTAGTACATAATCACCCTTTCCTGCTCCCTGCCAATCTACCTGATTTAGGATCAAAACTCTCCCTAGAACTAGAGCACCTGGTACATCCTTCCTAGGAGTCTGTTAAACTTTGGAAGTTAAAAAGAAAAGAGGACTTTATACATGGAGGTTGCTTTTTTTTTTATATCCTATCATACATATAAAAACATATCAGCTGAAAACTATAAAGAAACCTGAGCCCAAACATGGTTGTAGACATAACTGGCTTGGTGAAAAGTTTTTAGTTATTTACTTAGGATTTTGTGTTAGCTGTAGAAACCTGTGTGGATTTCTCTCCATAGTCGAGATTGTCTATAGCTACGCAGAGCAGGAGTCAGGGGATGATTAGTTGATTATAAGCTCAAATCTCCTTTCTGTCACCCTAGGCTGTTGGAATATAAACTTCCGGTTTCACCTCACATCCTGAAGTTACTCTGCATTCTTCGCAGCCGAGGTGCTTTTCAAACTAAGTGTGTTTTCTCCTTCCTTTATAGCTTAACATGACACAAGAGTTTGACCACTCCGACCAAGCTCATGTCATGCCTGACATTCTGTCTCCATCAACAATCAGATCATTTCTCTTGGAGAGAACTGCCTGGCGTCCGGGCAAACTTGAGATGAAAGAGAGGGTTAAGTTTACTTCCAATATTAGGGAATGATTCGGAAATAAATGTCGAGGTTAAAAAGTCCAGATGGTAATTCAACTGTATCCTCACTATAAACATGATTTGATTTATGGGAACTCCTAATGGTATCTCAGTTTGGATCTGGCCGCCTTTGCTTTTTCTCCTCTGCGTTTTAAATTCATCAGTTGCCTTAACTCCCACTATCAATCCTTGACTACAAAGAGACGCTCCTGATCAAGAATTTGGGAGTATTTTAAAATGCATAAATTGATGAATGTTAACAAGTTTAATCCATGCAAATTACTGTCTGTTGGCATTATTTGTAGCCTGGTGGATAGCTCTTTTTCAAATGATCTTCAGAGAGCTCTGACAATTCACGCAGCCAGCAGTGAATCATCTCTTGTGTTTTCCTTCTTTTGTAAGAGATCACACAGAATCAGTTTTCACTTTTGTTCCTTGCCTGACACAGGAATTATTAGCTTTCTTGGCTTTGCAAGAGAGAAAAAAAAAAGAAAAAAAGAAGAGAGAAAAAAAAAGAAACGTCAGAAATGTTTTTCTCTTGGGGCAAATCTCAAGGAAATAGCATGTTTATCATGTCAAGGGGCTGCAATGCAGAGGCAGCCCGAGGCCCAGAAGCTTAACAGAACACAAACTGGAGGAGAAAGTGTCTATGTGATTGAACATCAATGGTACAACAATCCTCCGTTAAGAGTCCTCTGGTATCCCTAGACTGTCTTTGTTCTCTGCCCTTCCGCTGATTAGGTCTCTAAGCTGACATGATAATAATCTAACCTCTTATTTCCATCTAACTATCTTCATTTCACCATGTACTGGCCTGGGGAATGGACAGCCTTCATCAGTAGCTCTCTTTCTTGCAGAACTTAAGAGTTCCAAGACACAGGGAACAGTTCTCATTAGCACCTGATTTGAATAACCAATCAGCAAAGAGGAACATGTGACTTACAGGGTAGTTGGGGTGAATGGTGAATTTCCATTTGTCCTATTACGTTGCAGGGCTTAGGCTGCCTGAAGTCTTCTATGACAGATCCAGTCCTCCATTTTGATTATGAAGCCTTCAGTCATTCCTAAAGGTGAACTTACTGCTCTATCTATCCCTGAGGCTCCAAATGGTTCTGGGACATCATTGATCTATTCGATAATAAACATGACACTTTTAAGTTCCAGAAACTGTCAAGTCTTCAAAATTCTTTGAGGACAAGACAAATACATGGTCTATGCTTTCAAGTGGCAGAGAAAATAGTTGGTTGCAATAAACCATACATCAGTGATACACTAAGGATGTCACATGGACATGCAAGGATGGATTTTTCTTGGCGGGCCTAAGCCATTGACCTTCCAAAACTCAGAGGAACAGAATAGTTAAGTGGTGACCCAGAAGAAAGGGTTAATGAATGCACTGTCCTTTGAGATCCTAAGGATTATATTTTGGAGAGAGCATAAGTATAAAAAACATGTTTAAACATAGAATTTAATGATGGGGGTGTGTGTACATATACTGGATAATTAAGGAGAGGTCAATTAATGAATGATAAAAATTTATATTTAGTACAAGAACAATAGGGCCTAAAATTGGCAAATGCAAGCTGGAGAACCGAATGTAGGGAGTGGTTATGGGAATGGAGGAAAAGAGAGAAAGTTGGCAACTGGCAAGAGATGGATCCAGTATATCCTTGACTCCTTGGGTCAGATAGGGAGAGGAGCAAACGTTTCTCAGGTTGCTATCCTGGGAGGCCCGAGGGCAGTGATAGGTTTGGTAGAAAAAGGAAACTGGGAATTTGATAGAAATGGCAAAGAGGAACGAAGCTTCTTAGAGAAATGTGTGGTGTAAGAAAGGAAGAAGGTTGGGGAAATACAACAAGGAGGACTTGGCTTCTGATCTCACGGATACACCTAAGAGAAAAAAGGGACCACAGAATGAAATCGATCACCATGCAGTCTGATGAGAAAGAATAGTTCCAGAGGGAGGTAAAGGCAGAGCATGATAAATATTCGAGGACATATATGGTTCAAATCAAGAATTGAATTTGTAAAGGTGAGTAAGCTTTTGGTGCATATCTTGAGCCATTTGGGAGGGAAAGACAAATTTCAGAGGTAGTAAGAGGGTAGGTGGAAGGAAGGGAGGAAGAGGGAAGAAGAGGAGGGAAAGATGCTTCAAAAACAAACTTTTATTATAATTCCTTGTTCATCTGTAACATGTTGTTCTTCCCCCAGCTGTTCTAAATCACTGTATTAGATTGAGTTTTTTGTAGTCAGATAAGATTTTAATTTATTTGCAGATTCTCAGTAAGTATCGTCGTGCCTGGCAATCCACAGCAGATTGTCACATAAACAACTGAGGGAGCAAAAGTGACGATCACTTTTTTCATTACTGTTTTCCAGGGAAACGCCAATTGTTTCCCTTGAAACCGTGTGAGGGCACTGTGGTACAAACCTGCGTGACATAAATTAAGTCTCCACAAGGCCAGGGCAGTGTGTGTTTAATAACACCTTCAAAAGGAAAGCCAATGCTGCTCTCTCTGATGAAAAACTGACTTTTCAAATAATTAAGCGAATTAAGACTCATGTATGCTAGAATTATTATAGCAGGAACACTCCCGCTGCACATCCCAGCCCCGTCCGTCATGGCGGTATTGGAAGAACTGAAGGAGATGTCAATGTAGACAGGGCATCACTTCATGCCTGAGGCTCCGATCCAGTCATTACCCCTGGGGAGTTCACAGCCTCAGAGCACCACAAGGGATTTCCAGTCAATGCCTGGATGACTTGAGTCTGGGAATACACAGTACAAAATGAGACGTTCTGTCAAGTATCCTTGCCTAAGTGTTCTCAACGCCATTAAAACATTCCTTAAAAGAGGAGGAAGTTCACATAAGGATGTAGGAAGGATCTGTTTCACGATTTGGGGCATTTGAGGCTCAGGAGGGACAAGATAAGTAAGGCATGGAGATTTGAATATGCCAAGCACAGAGATGTTGAGCTAAATAAACATGGAAGGCCAATGAGAGAGAGGGGAGAGAGCAGATTCCATTAAGAAAAGAGACGACCGATGCTTTCTTTGTTTCCTGGATTCATGAGGTGAATGGCCTTTGTCACACATTCCCACCATAATGTGCTAGAATGCCACAGGTCCAAAGAAATAGTTACAAGCAACTGTGGACTGAAGCCACAGCCAAAGTAGACTCCTTTTCAATTTATTGCGTCACACGTTTTTCCATAGGGACCAAAAGCAAACGTAATGTCCACACAGGGGGGAAAAATATTCTAATCACATCTCTTCAGGAGGAAGGAACAGAATATGAATCCATATTTCCTGAATCATAGGATATTTCTGTAATGATTGCTGGAGCTATTTAATATATGCTGGCTAGAAAACGCACATTTTCCTCCAGAGTGTAAGACCCTCGCTGTCCAATGGAACTGGTTGTATCACTACACAGGGACACTGCGACTATTGCAAACAGCATCCGATAGATACATAGCTTCACAGGAGTCTCTCATTTAGGACCCGTGTGACAAGGAAGCAAAGGCATGCCCAGGATGATTACTTTCTAAACTTGCTCTCTGCATTAGCAAAAGAGAAACAATTTAAACAATGGAATATACAGCACACCAAACTTCACTTTTCCCGTCAGATAACAGGAAGTAAAGAGAAAGGAACAAAAGAGAGAAATTCGAGATGTTATCATGTTTCGGAGAGATCAAAGAGGAGAAATCCTGCTTTTGTCAAGAAAAGTGTAGGCAGGAGACAGGGCTGTGAATTCCGTGCTCCGTGCTCCTCAAGCAACCTCCTGGATAGTTGAGAAATGCTTTGTGGCCTGACCAGTCAACCCTTCCTCCTCTCAATCTCCCCCAAAAGATCATTATCCTTCTCATGTTAGGGTAAATTACTTCCTAATTCTTTATACATTTATATATCTTTATATATATATATATATATATCTTTATATATTGGTCATTTTTATATATCGGCCATCTTTATATATTGATCAATGCCTAAATATGGTAGTTGATATTTGCCTAATATTAAAATTCATAGAAACGTAGTAATCTTTTATACCTGTTTTTTTTTTTAATCCATATTGTTTTGGAAGTCGCATCAAGTTCTTGTGTATGCTGTGGTTCATCTATCATCTTTCGTTTTTAGTATTTCATATCATAAAGTACTTATTGTTGGGCACTGACATCTTTGGGTTGAGGTTTCTTCAAAATAATACTCTATTTTCTGTTATCAGTCACTCGGTGCATATTTGAGCACATTGCACTGGGTGTGTGTTGAGGAATGGAGCCGAGAGATCACAGAGTAGGACGATTTTCAATGCTGAGAGGAAAAGTTTTCTGAACTGTTCTTCAAGAAGTTGCAACCAGGTAGAATTCTTTGCAACAGTCTATTGAGGATTCAGATTGCTCCCGAGCCGGTGTCTCCTATTGTGAGGCATTCCGACGTAGATTCTCTCCTATCATCTCCTGGTTCCCATTTTGTTCCTTGTGCGAGACATGTCCTCTTTTTATTCATTCTTTGAAATATTTACTATGAGATTTTCTTTTTTAACCTTCTCTAACACAACATGGAATTCCTGGCCTAACCCCCTGACCTGGAGTTTGTCTGGAGTAACAATTTCAAATCATTGATTCAATTTTTACAAAAGTAACAATATCACTCAACTTGTCTATTTATTGTTGCATTAGTTTTGTTCAATAGTAGTTGGTTTTTTTTTTCCCTAGGGCATAACCTGTAATTCCAATATAAGTTATTTATTTCTCTTGGTAAAATTCATCCATTTAGCTACAGTGACTATATTTTAATAATTTCCCTAATAAGCCATTCGTCAGTGTTCACTTTCTTTACTGCATATTTATTTCCTATCCGATTACTATTTTTCTTTCTGCTCTGCCTTTGAGAGGAAAAAATTCTTCGTTCTTATTGTGGCTTACGACTTCTTATTTCGTTGCGTGTGTATACAAAGCAGTAAGTCACCCTGTTAGCCTGGCTTCCGTTCCTTTCCTAGCTTTTGTGACCTGCTTAGGATCATCATCAAGTGACAATGTCATTTTTATTCTCATTTTGACTTTTTTTTTTCTTGACTGCTGTGTTGTTGTTTGTTTGTTTGTTTGATTTTTTTAAAAATCATCTTCTGGCACATGTTTATTTTAAATTCTATGTTTGGTAGTTTCAGTGGCTCAGCCCTTAGTGATTTGTGACCTTTTCTACTATTTTTTTTTCCCCATGGTTTTGTTTTCTTGTAAGCTACTAAAGTTTCATGGTGTTCTACATATTATATATTCAAAATGGGTTGTGGAAATAATGTGAGGCCCAAGATTCTGCTGCTTCTTTCTTCTTCAGTTGTTTCTGCCAGGTACTGGCTATGTTAGCCGGGTTCTCCTTCCTCCGCTTGCTTGTTTAGGAACAGAAGCTGCGCGAGAATCCCTCGGAGATCCTATCTGCTTCCACTCACCTGTTTTCCATGATGCTCTTCGTTGGTTCAGCTGAAATGGGAGCCCCCACCGCTGACTTCCAGACTCTACTCCCCAATTCTAGAGTTGCCTTGGGTGGTCAGGTGACTAGCCTCCAACCTCTTGCCAACCTTGCCCTCAACGGCAGCCTCTATTAGCCACAAAGTGGCTCCAAGTTACGCATTCTTTTACATTCCCTGGGCCTCTGTCTTTTCTTGCGTCTTGAGCCTACTTATTTTTCAGAGTCTGTTAACAGTGATATATCCTTAAAGAGAATAGATATCTGGTTTCTCTGCTTATCCTCACAGGTTCAAATGGCCTAGTTCATCATTACTAAAAGCAGAAGGTAAACCAGTGTTATGTTTCTTAACTAATAGAAAAAAAAGATGGTAAGAGTCTCCTTGCTTTAATATGTCAATTTAAGCAGCCAACAGAACTTATCAGGCCTAACTTACCGTCCTAGCTGGTCCTGATGCAATTGGATCCTTACTCAATTATACCATTATAGCAGATTGCTCTAAGTGACTTTTCCTGCTATAAGCATATGGTGTCTTTAGTCCTACTGTTGGTTCTTTTCCACTGGACTTGTTTAAAACATGCTCGTTTTCAATTTAGAGCCTGGATTGTACATGCATTACATTCTAAAATGCCTACTCGGCTTCCTCGGGAGATGAAATTATGAACTGGACACTTAGATTTGCATAAATTTTCCAGGATTTGTTTGCAGAAGTACCCAGCAACCAGTCACACAAAATTTGAGAAAGGAAATGCACCTGTTTCACCAGACAAGAAATCACAGGCCTTCTTTTCCCATGGGGAGTGCTATTGCAGAGCAAAAGAAGGAATGGTCGAGGATTCTTGCTTGAGAAGGCTGAACTCTATACTTTATGAAACGATACCAAACGTCCTTCTGTGTCTTTAGTGAGAGCTCACAAGACCATGAGCACTGTGACTGTATACACACCCCAGTAGGGTAGATGCCTCAGACGCCCCAAGGAACTAACAAAACAGACAAAGGAAGCAAATTAATTTATGAAGGTTAGAAAAGACATCCTTACTTCTTTTACATCTAAAATTTGTATTTCTAGTCACCTAGATACATCCTGAAGTGTATTTATTGAAATGGGCTTTTATATTACTGTTGTTACCCAATGTGCTACCAGTAAAGGAGGTTTGGTGGCATTGTTACACAACAAGGTCAGTCACCAAAGCTGCTTAGCTGGCAATTCCCACTTACTGAAGACTCCAGGTCTATGTATTGGAAAGCAGCTTTCTCCTACCGTTTGTCGGCCATGTTCACTGGTTAGAAGCTTACTAGCCATCTGTTTTCAGATGCCTGCTTTAGCTCCAGGCTATGTGCTCTTTATTTATTTTAGTTTTTTCTCTTTACTGATTTCTGCACAAACCAAGCAAGGAAATCTTAACAAGTTTTTCTGTTATTTGGAGTGCATATTAAATGAATTAAACGTAGGGAGGCTACCTCATGGACAGATCAAGAAAAAAAAATCATAAATATAGAGGCATAGTATATTGCCCAGTAAGCAGATGACAAGAAGGTTTGGTTTGTTCTAGAAAGCAGTAGGAAGCACTTGTTCTAGCCTAGCTTGTGTTGACCTTCCTAAAGATGGGGCAGATTGCGAATGGGCATGCACATGGCTTTATAATTGCCTGCCATCAATTGGTGAGCTCTGTCCTGTGCCAGGCTCTATACCAGGAGCATTACATGAAGAATCATAGTAAAAAAAAAAAAAAAAAAGTATGCAGTCAGTTAGGTAAGATCATTCTTTTAATACTGAGCTGATCTTTTAAAATAAGAGAAAATAGCTACCCTTCATCTTCTCGCTGAGGAATTTATTCCACCGAAGAGGCTTAAAACCATTTACAAGAAGACAAATGCTGAATTAAAAAACCTGCAGACTAGTATCTGAGCCAGCTGATCTCTCACTGTGGAAGCTACTTTATAAGTCCTGCTCTCCCCAGTTTCTGAATAAGAAAATTATATGCATTTTTTTAATAAGAAGAGAACTCAAAACCGCACTCACCAAATAACAAAAATAATGAAAAAAGACATTGAGTCCAATGTGTATCTGAATATCGCTATTTTGGCTCAATTGAATAAAAAGATTGCCGGATGATACATAATCCGCTGCTTTAAATCTAGGAAGCCATGAGGAAATAGAATCCTAAGGCCTCACAAGACCGTGCAAGTCCTCCTCCTGATTCTACCGTGGGAAACAACATAGCTACCTAAAGCAAATCAAGATTTATTGGAAAATGCAAAAATCCCAGAACATTCACAGTCAGGTGTTCTAAGCTTCAGGTAAAGCATTAGAAAACCTGCAAATATTTTTTTATTACCCTGTTTCATTGACCTTGGGAAGCTATCTCGTGTATAGGCTCATCTCTTTTAGACTAATTTGAGTGAAATTTTGCATGAGTGTTGCCCAACTTTGTTGTAAAGGCACTCGTTTGGACTACTTACAAGTGGCCTCGTTTCTGCTCCTTTTTCTACAAGTGTTTATTTAAGCCATCTGCCTGTAACATACAGTGTTTATTGGGTATTAGGGAGGGGTATGTTAATATTGAAGTTATGTCTCTGTCTTCAAGATTATAGCGTAATGGTAATAACTGTGGCAAGAGATTCAGAGGCTTGAGACATTAGATGAAAAAGTGCAGGAGAGAGGGGAGAGACTCTCAACTACATGTTTTAAGTATATAGAGAAAAATGCATGGACTGAAGGCATATCTCCACTCCTCCTATGGATTCAGTTTTGAAGAAATGGAGTCAGTAGGAGCTTATGTAAATGTCCGTGCTTGCTTCATCTCTGTCAACTCTTGCCTTGCAGGTTCAAAGCAGAGGCTGAATCCAGAGAACTCAGAAGCCAGAAAGATCGGGACAGTTTGCTGCAATTGATTGGAACTGTACAGCCTGGAAGCTGAGCTCCACTTTGTCTGCCATACAAGCTTGGACCACCTGTCTGTGTCTGCCAAGAAGCAGCTCTTCACTTCTGAAAATGAATGATCATAACAGAAGTTTCCAGTGAAGCCTTCAGAGAAGCCTGAAATGGTTTATCAAGAGGTAAACACAAAGTTTTTCATTCTTCTGTGCAGTCAAGTATTTTTTGCTGATAAAGAATTACTGATATAAAATTATAGGACCTAAGACATGAAATGTACTTCTCAAAATAGTCTTTTTTTTTTTAAAGATCCACACTGACACATATAGGAGTTCAAATATAATTATTTCTCATTTTGTATATTGAAATACAAAAATTCGAATATGTAAATTCCCTACGTTGAAAATATGCACATTTTCAAATATATGCATTTATAAATTGAATTTCTATATCAATAAGAAAATCTTTTAACAAAAGCATAGTTATTTGAAGAATGGTATAAAAGGAATACCTTGTCCCTCAACCGAAGCATCAGTCATCCTGTCTTTCTCACTGGATATTGTCAGTTTTTCAGAGATACACTGGGTATATGTAGGCACCCAAAGGCAAAACGATGGAATAAGCCCACAGCATCCTTAACTGAAAAGAGAAATCACTACATGTTGCCAGAATCTGGGAAGGCCTTCCGTTTTCTCCACCCGGGGTCCTCTGTTTTCGGCACTTACTACAATGTGGATTTATGTTGGCCACAATATCACCCACGGTAGCACAAGTAGAGTATAAAGTGCCATATTGGGCTACCATATGGCTACTAACCTCCGATGTTGGTAGCAACTATCAATGTAGAAATTTGAGAGCAGAATGAGCCTCGGGATAGAACCAGATCTCACTCAAGCATGCTATATAATTGGCTGTAGTGAGAAACAAGAAAAAAAAAAAGTCTCAAAACCAGATGGATTTGAAGTGTTCCATTATTCATAAACAGTTTTTTTTTCTTTTTGCAACTGTACATCTTTCCATTCCCAAATTTTCTGCCACAGAAAACTGCTGAGGAAGGTGTGAAAAGGAATAATAATAATAATAATAATAATAATAATAAACAAACCCTCCTTGCCTGCCTTTCTAGAAGGCAGCCTACCAACCCAGTATCTGAAGTACCAGAGGCAATGGCTGGGACATTGGTTTGGGGACCATATCTGCCTGTTCGTGCTCTGTGTGAATATGCATGTGATTTGAGGGGTGTATTCAGGGGGAGGCAGGAGGGACTTGTCATGAACATGGCTGTAGGTAATCACAGCCTTCCAAGCTGTGCCATTGTGGAATCCATTGTCTCCGAACCTTAACATGCTTTCTGCTGGGTCATCTCCAGTCTGTCCTACTGTCTCAGCCCACACCTGGAGACAGGAGATGGTAAGGTCATCATTGGAGGCAGGGCTCTTTCCAGTAGAATAAGACAGCAAAGGAAGAGATCCTCGACAGTCGGAAGAAGCCTCAAAATGCCAGGAAACTCTTTCTGGCAGGCAATTTTGCATTTGGTAATATAACACGCAAGGTGGAATATCAGAGGCAGATTTTCTTTATATCACAATTTGTCACTTATTCTCCGTGCTATTTGTGCACTTTCCATGCATGTCAGTTTCATTTCTCTATAGACTCCTTCACTTCATCTCCTACCTTTAGGGACCCCCCTGAAGGTTGTCTCTGAGACTTGTGTTTGATGATAGGGATGATATCATTATTAATTGGCTGAATGGGTGAAGATGTTTGAATTCCAAAAGATGAATGTAAATAGGACGGTAGACTATATAACACTTTAAATAAGAAAGACTTACAACTTCCTTAACTTTATTGCATATGGCAGTGCAGGTAATGTATAACCTGCATCACTCTGCAGAGGGCTACAGTGGTGCAAGTATTTATCTGTGAGATCAGAATGGAAGACACTGATCTAAACTTGTAGGCATCTATGAATCAAAAGCACAGTGAGAAAATCACCCTGTAGAATCCATATATGTCAGCTGTAAACAGAGAAGGTTTATACATTTCAAAATGCAGAACATTTCTTATTGAAATTTCAAGGGGCTGTTTTCATGAATAAAAATCTCACTATATTTGATAATTTATTTTCTTCAAGTTGGATCCCTTATAACAAATGATCCAGCCATTATGCTAAAAATGGGCACTTCTTCAGAAAGCTAAACATAGAAATACCAAATGGATCAGCAATTCCAGTCCTGGTGATAACATCCAACAGAACTGAAGATAGTTATTCAAATGCTTGTACACACACATTCGTAGAAATACTATTAATAAGAAACAAAAGGAGAAATAATCTTAAATGTGCATTTGCACGTAGATGGATAAACCAACAGCAGTATATAAATATAGAGGGCTACTCTTTAGCTATAAAAAGAAACGAAGTAGGGATACATGCTATGATATAGCTGAATCTCCAAAACACTAAACTACGTGAAAGAAACCAGACATACAAGGTCACACAGTGGATGCTTCTGTCTTTATGAAATGTCAAGAATAGACATATTTGTAGTGGAAGAAAGCAGATTGGTCATTTCCTGGGGCTAGGAAGGGAGACAGCAAGGAGTAGATTCTTAATAGACAGAGGGTGTCTTGGGGTTAATAAAAACGTTTGGAGACCAAATAAGGCAAGGCTGTTGAAGTCTGTGAAATGTGCTAAACGCCACTGAACGGGTAAACTTTAAAATGGCTCCTTTAGCCTATGTGAATTCTATCTCAATTTCCAAAGTGTATTCTCCAACCTTACCCAACATGTAGAACAGAGCTACTGTTTCTTTATAGGTTTCTAGCACCACGTGGTAAGAGAGAAAAGAAAGCTCTACAAAATGTTCCCAACCGCCAAAGTTTTCAGAAATCATTTTGAAAAGCGATCCTAACCAAAGCACTTGAATAATGAGTCAGACTGTCGTAGGATGGTGCTGTTATTGTCTGAAAAGAATCTGCGTACTTTGTTTCCTGCCCCAGTTTTGTAGATAGGTTTTGACCCTGGGCAAGCCATTCTGTGTCCCTTGGTTACAGAAAGAGAAGATTGAATGTGACAGTCTCTAAAATTTCTCCCAGGCCAAAAAGGGTTGAGATATTTTAAGCACTGTTGTATGGTGAAGCTAAAACATGTCATGGGAAGTAAATACCAAGAGAATATATGGGTGGCAAAGGTCCCTGGGTAATCCCTCAGAAGAGGGGCTATGAGCCATTGCTCAGCCTGGAAGTCTGGTCTGGAAGAGTGGCTATTGTCAAGAGGTATGTCAGAGAGAACATCAGCATATATTGATGGAGCTGATAGAAGTAAGTCAATTTTCTGAAAAAGGAAATGTTTTCTTAAGTTATAGCTAAGTCATTCACAGACTGTTTTCTGTCTGAAACATCAGGAGCTTCTCAATAACTGAGGCTCACTCATGTGAAATTCTTTACTAAAAATCTCATCATCAACTCAACCCCACATGTGTCATGTTTTATAGTTATGATAGTTTAACTTCATCATGCATAAAGCTCTTGTTTATGGTTCGTATCCTGTTATAACCATTGGCAATTTTGAAGTAGTGACCTCAAGTTGGGATGAGAAAGATTCAGGTATGACAACATGGAAAGGATTAGTCTTTCATGCTCCTTTGTATAGTGCCAACTTCAAATCTACTGATAATTCTTCACATGAATTACACAAAACAAGTCTCTCCTTAAACAATAATTACACTAATGCCCTTCACAGACATGGTCTCAGCATCCCTTGGATAGATGGATACTTTCGAAGAGGGATAGTGTCTCATGAAATGTTATCATGGCTGTCACAGTCTGACGCTCCTGTGACATGTTCCTTCTACAGAGCCTGGGCAGCTTTCCGTCTACAGGGCACAGGCTGCTTTCTTTCTCATCCCTACACAGCACAGGTATTAGCAAGTTTAGATACCAATTTCTAAAAGGAGAGTGTGCTTTAGAGAAGAAAGAGGCATGATTCAGTGGTCTGGTATCAGTTGGTAGAAAACTATAATGACAACTTGGTCTTGGGGAGATCTAGGCTCTTTGTGGGGCAAAAATGACAGAAAGCAAATCTCAATTACTCCTGCATGGTGGGCTAGGGTGTGTGGAGACTTCACACACAGTACTACGGAAGGACCCGAAGCAAGTTAAAGCTGAAGAAACTAAGAGAGATCCAGAATCTCAAAGATAAATGTAAGAATTGGTCTCTGATGTGGTTTGGGCTTTAGGAGAAGAAGATTATGAGTTTTCCTGGACAGAGGACCAAATGAATGTTGGAATTGTAGAGTTAGTACGTCTAGGTCAAGAGGGAGCAGAAGAGTGTGGTGTCCATGAAAGTAACTCCTGTTGTGTCATCTTTTCGGGGCAGAGCCCATGTCTAAATAAACTTTTCCCCCAAAAATGGGGAAGTTGTTTTAATACAATTAAATTATGCAATAATCTGAAAGTAAATGAGGCATTTGAGGAAATGTGCTTGAGTCTTCATATCTGGGGAGTACACTCCATGATGTCCAGTTTGAACTTAGGTGTGTTTACTACAGTGAACTCTGGGCTTCAAAGCGATCTGGTCTCTTCTGCAGCTTACCTCATCTCAATTGTCCACCCCAGTCCATCCGAGAGCAAAGACGACAACGGCATGCTTACAGTACATAATGAGCTCTGACAGTCCATTGCATTAGGAAGGGCTAGCAGAGTGCCAAGGCGCCACATGTCGTGAAGCGATGAGATGGAAACACTAAACACTAACTACTCTGCTTTTGGTCATTGCATGTTGCATGCATATAATGAAACACTGAATGCCCTATTCAGCTATGTAAGTATTACTATGAATCAATGATAAAACGATTCAGCAAATCGTTTTCATAAAATCAACATTGAATGTTTAATTTTTTATTTCATTGTTTTCGTTTTCGTTTTTTTTTTTTCAAGATGGGGTTTCTCTGTGTAACAGCCCTGTCCTGGAACTCCCTTTGTAGACCAGGCTGCCCTCCAACTCACAGAGCTCCACCTGCCTCTGTCTTCCGGGTGCTGGGATTAAAGGCATGCACCACTGTGCCTGGCTAACATTTGGAATGTATCACACCACACCCCATGGACATTCCACAAAGCCTGTGCATCTTGAAATCCTGATCTGAGATCCTGTCTTCAACTTAGAATTCACCTTCTCTGAAACTAATAAGGTAATATCTAACCTGAATAGGGTTTATGACATTAACCAGTATCTAACCTGAATAACCAATATCTAGCCTGAATAGAATTTATTAGATTAACCAGTGTCTAACCTGGGTAGAGCTTATGAGGTTTTAAAAAGTTGCTTCTACAGGGTGATATATGAGGTTCCATAGAAGAAAAAAAATCACTGAGTCCATCACTTTGCTTAATTTGACATAAAGAAGGATATGCTTGTTTCTAATGTGTCTAAGAAGGTAGACGCCAAAAGAGCAAGTGGTTGTGATGTCTAAGCAAGGAAGACGAACCATATGTGTTTGGGTATCACTCATTACACTGTGGGATCCTTGCAGGCAACATTACAAATATTCTAACGAGAAACTGTCATCATTGATTAATGTCTCCTGTTTCTGAGAACAGGTTAGAAAGTGTTACATGGTTGAAACAAGTATCCCCAATTCTATGTGGACAATTGTAGAGATTCTTTAGTAGCATAAGGAAAGAAAAAGAGTAACAGAAAGACAAGATGCTCAGAAAATGTCTCTGTGTAAAGACATATGGTGAAGATCATCTTGTTTAATCCTCATGCCACCTCATGGGAAAATCAAGCTCAAAGGAGCCAAAGTTCATAGGTAAGATATTCGTATAGCTTTTGGTGAATGTTTTCTGGAATAAAGGAAATGAAACAGAAAATACTGAAGAATAAAGGTGAACGCCAAGGAAAGGGCCTAAGAAAATAGGTATACTTAAACACATTCTGCATTGGGGAGGCACACCAAGGGAACCCCAATTCAGAAAAGTGTGACTTTGAAGGCAGGGAAGCTTCAGGAGGGAGTATGGGAAAGTACGTTTTTCTCTTTGTCTTGCTAGATACAGGCAGCTGTGGGGTGGAACTTAAACTGGAAAAGGGGAGAAGTTATCAACTTACTTAGAAAGTTATCTCAGAAGGCATTACATGAGAAAGTCAAACAAGTGAGCTCCGGCAGGCGTTGGCATGGTAACTGAAAGGGCAGTGGGCAAGGTGATGGAGAGTAAAAGGTCGTTTAAAGAGGACCAGAGATCCGAAGCTCAAGTCAAGATTTAATTCTTCTAGGGAAGCACTAGGTGTGGATATGCATGCTTTGAAGACACGGATGTCAGCCCCTGTCACTGTGTGGAGGTAGTGGAACATTTAGGCCTTGAGACACCCTGCAAGAGAGTTAGTGAGGTCCTTGGAGCACTGCCCTAGAGGGGAGCATCGGGAGTTTGGACACCATGAAGTGAACCGTGGTCTCCACTACAAACTCCCAACATGGTGACCTGCTCCATCCCAAGCAAAAAGAACCTCGGAGCCCAACCTCCAAGACATCTGAAACAGTGAGACAATTAAAAATGAAAAACAAAAACAAAGAACAAACTAAAAAAAAAAACAAACCAGCATTTCCTCTTTAGAGGTTGTTTATCTCAGGTGTTTCTTCTACAGCAAGAGAAAGCTGAGGAACACGGAAGTGGTCGTCTATCAGAAAAGACGCCTAACATGGAATGGGTGGCTAAAGGAAGCGCTACCACTGTTCCTTCCGAATTCTGCCTTGCGTTTGTTTGTTCGTGCGAGTGTTGAAAATATCCCTCGCTTACTTTGCAAGCGCGATAAATTTGGATTACTTCCCCATTGCCGATCACGTGACCGCACATTCATTCCACTCCTGAATATCAAGGACTCATTCCTATCCAGCAACCTCTCTCTTCCCACCAATAATTATAGTCTATCACTGGTGTGTAGTGTTTTGGTTGTAACACCGTCTACTGAAGCTCTTCCATGAGCTGGCACTGTGGGCAAGTCTCAGCCCAGCACTGCAAATGAGGGATACTGCTGCACCTTTTTATAGAACACAGGTGCCTTAGAGAGGAACCTTGTAGAAGTCCAGTGGGTGAAGGACACATCTCCAACCTTCCTGACTGAAAAACCATCTCGTTTGCACTGCACCACATTCCCAAAGGCATATTTCTTATAAAGCAAACAAAACAGCTACCTTGCTCTAGTTGAGAACTGAATTTGAGAATCAACAGAGGTGATCACCCAAAGCGACGGTCTAATTGGGTCCTGATGGCTGGCATCTGCAGTAGACACGTCTATCCACTTCGCTGACTTCTCTAGCAAGGTTCTGAAGTCTGCGGTTTAGGCTAGAAGGTGGAGAGGGACATCCTCCACATGCTCATCCCAGACACTCTTTTTCTAGGTCTGATTGACTCTTTCGGTTAACGTCCTATGCATTTCTGTAGCCAAGGAGCTCAGAGCCTGATCACGGTCTTGGGATTCTCATGAAACAGGGAGATAAATGAAAGATTCTCACCAAGTGACCACCAGAAAGAAGGCTCTCCCTCCAGTTCCAATCCTCGATGATTAATTTGTCTCTTGATTTTCAGGTTTTGGCCTCCTGTGTCTCCTGACCTTAGTCAATTTACTCTTTCTCATCTGAAACCATTTTACAATTATAAATTTCTGTTTTCCTTTAGTTCAATTACTATGCAGCAATGCAAGATACCAAAATTACATATACAATTTAATATTGATAAACAATATTTTTCAGTTAATTATATATGTATAGTGGTCCTAACCATTTATATAGCTTTATTAATCTAATTAATTCTAGTGTTCTGTAATTTCATTCCAGTCTTTTTTACAAAATCACATACAAATGTTAAACATTACTATGGAAGAGACATTCTGTTTCAGGGTGGGTGCTTGACTATTCTAGGTCTCTCTTAATTCCAGTTTTCACGGCCAGAAGGGTGTCTCTATCTACCAGGTTGCCTGATTTCCTTTAATTCATAACGTCTGTGAGCAGTGAAGCTGTTATTAGCCTTTTTCAATGGAAAAACCACAGAGCAAGAAAATACATGTAAAGAAAGTCGCTTCTTTCTTTTGAATTATTTTCTTTGCTGAAAATTTAGATGTACAGTTACTGGCTTCAGAGATTCTTTTTTTTCTTTCTTTTTTTAACTTGAGACAGAATCTCACTATGTAGTCTTGGCTGCCCTTGAACATTTGGCAATTCTTCCATCTTAGCCTGCTCTGTTCTAAGATTACAAGTATCAACTACTATGCCCAGTACAATGGTTCTCCTTAATATCAACATTTATACCTGGCTAATTTCCTATTGTTATTCTTTATCAAACATAAGCTAATAATCTCACTAAATGTGGATTCTACAAGACAAAGTAGTAGTTTTGACATTGAAATAGAGCAGTTTACATAGGCTGCCTGTGCAACGGAAGAAGCTGCTTGGGACTGTAGAATAGAGCACTTGAAATACTTAAAGGAAGTCTTCTTTACATTAATCAGTAATAGGTGCATTACATACCTTGAATTAATTTGAAAAATCATACATTTGATAACATATGAGTGGGGTGGTCATAAAGACACTTCATTTATCCATCTGTCTGGATACTGGATAGTGAGAAACCTTCTTGGTGGAAAGCTAAAAGATTTGGAGACCTGGAATGACTATGGTAAAATGTTATGCTTCACAGTGACTCATCTTGGTTGTTATAAACAATTGGCATCACTTTCAGAGAACGGTGATAAAAGTCTAGAGCACTTCTTTTTTTGAAAAATGAATAATTAATTCACTCCATTGTCATGTTTAGGCTTGTCTCTGTAGCCTCGAGAACATAAGAATTCCCACAGTCTTCTCTGTTGAGTATTTAGGTTGTTTGATAAAACACTGGTGTCAGCTTGCAGCCCAAAGGCAGATTTCTTTCCTCTGAATCTTCACTCTATTAAAGAGCCTTTGCTTCCTAATAGCTCTCTAATTGACTGCGTGAGAGTCTTCCTTGTTTGTTGTTTTCTGTTACATGAAATGGTCCCTGACACTTCTATTCACTGGCAACCAGGAAGAAGCTGATCACCAGTAACAATCAGAGCATCCTTTGAAGCCTCCCTGATGACTTCCACGGCACAGTGTCCACTGAGCACTAGGGACCATTGTTTGCTTCTGACTGCTAAGGAAATCTCCTTAGAAGGTTCATAAGCAAACACATATTGACAAGATAAGGGCAGCTCTTTCCTCAGGGGGACCAAAGAAAGTCGAGTCCCAAGGCAGGAAAGGAAAGGCAGGATACCGGTGATTCTAAGAAAGGTGAAGCCATCCACACAGGAAACACACACAATAAATGAATCAAAGGGACCTGCGTATCTCACTCCGTTATCTGTGTCACAGATGTCCCAGTCCTTAAGCAGGAAGCTACTTTGATCACAACTGGAGTGAAATTTAGACACGTTTGTGGTGGTGAGAATAATGAAGAATGAAAACACTTCAGAAACATGAGAATTCATTGAAGAATCAGGCAAAATCTGTCCTGGGGTTTAGTTGGGGAAATATATATATATATATATATATATATATATATATATATATATATATATATATATATATTGCTCAAGAGCTGTCATTCATATTTTGAAAGAACTGTTTTCATGAAGATTTTGAATCCTTGTGGATATACACTAATTTAGGGCAAAAAAAAATTGAGTTCTTAGAGAATGCAAACCCTGAAGAATGAGCGAATGGGTAGAAGAACATTAGTGAGATTTTAAATCATGGGACAGATAATAATAATAATAATGTGGGCAGGGGGCATGGTTCAGTTGATGGAGTGTTTACCTGACATGCACAGATACACTCTAGAAGTTTCCCCCACAGATATTCTCACAAGCCTAAGAAGGAAAGACCAAACTAGAAAGCCTGTTCACACGTGCCTTAGGCTCGCAGAAGACACACCCAGCGCTCTGGATTCTTATTTAAAAGCAACAGTAAGAGCAATCTGAGTTCACAGCACTGCCCCCAAAGAGAGTTACTCTTTCTCTAATATTTTCATCCCTCTTTGAGATTTCGTTTTCATTTTCAGTGATTTCTTGGGTGAGTTAAATAACATTTCACTCTCGAGTTAAAAGGGGTCAGCCTGGGTCTTGCCTTGGTGCTTTGGATCTTTCTTGCTGACCTGGAATTAGTGTATGTTTTTCCGAGTGCTGCTCCAGCCACCCAGCACACTATAAAATATGTTTTCCGCTACGATGGTACTGCTGGCAGTGCATAAAACAAATGGCTGGGCCAGAAATGGCCCAATTCCCCCTTTAAATGGATTCTCCTAGATGTATGGTACTTGGGAGAGTCCTTCCAAACTTTCTTCCATGGAGATGGTTTTTTAATCGTAATTTTAACTTCCAACTGCAGAAGCTATCTGTTAACACAGTCCATCTCTAGACAGTAGTAGGGGGTGAGCTCCAGACTCTGAGTTCTAGATATGAGCCCAAGGTTCAGATAAAAAGGCTGGGAAATCGAAACTTGAAAGTCCTGCTACAGGTAGCAACCCCTCAAGTGGCTGAACTGGAATTCAGTTTGGGTTCCTAGGCTCAAGCATTTTTTTTTTTAAATCCATTTTACTACTCTAGCTTTTCTAATTAAAAAAAAAAATTAAAAAATAGAAAAGCTAAGGTTTGTGTGTCCCTTGATACAAAAGACGGATCTATGTAATCACAAGATGAGCAAATAGAGGTAATTTGTCCTATGTGACCTGTGGCTTGGAGAGGACAGAGGAAAATTACTTTCTGGTCTCCAATTGGGAGACCCAGAAAGGCTGCTGTGATTCCGACCATCATGGCTATAATCCACAACACAGGAGCGAGATGGTACATCAGGAAGGAACCGTTTCCAGGAGTGACCAGAAGCATGTTTCTTGTGATCATCACCAATCCTCTAAACTGGGTGTGTAAGTTTGAGCATTTGCTGCCTCCAATCACGTAGAGATTCTCTCAGTGGAGAAGAAAAAGGATATGGGTTTTACGTGAGGTCTTATGAGTATCTTTCTGAAACTCAGATTCATTGCAATACTAAGCAGACATTCCCAAGAGGGTATTTTGTTCCAATGCGTACTCCTATTTTATGCTCCTCAGTCTAGGATATGGACTCCTGCTATGGTGGACTAACTCTCCACAAGGCTACCTTTTCTGATTATGAGATTGCTCAGTAACGTCAGTCCCTTGCTGACTCTTCAGAAAGGCAGGCGAGAAACACGTGGGTAACTGAGTTTTTCTGAAAGTGGAGGAAAGAAATGAAGAAATTCTAGTTCACAGTTTATTCACGGCCCAATAGAGCTCCTAAATACTTTCTCATGAGAAAATAATCACAGAAAAACTCAAGTATTTTATGCTTGTCTTACTCTAGTCAGTGCTGTAACAAAACACCATAGCCTAGAGAGCTTATAAACACCAAATGTTTGTTTGTTTGTTTGTTTTCCTGAGGACAAATATAAAGTATGGAAAGTCCAAGATCAGGAACTCAGCTGATTAATGACAAACGAGGGACTACTTTCTTGCTTGTGAGGGACATTTCTGGCTGTGACATTTGGTGATGGAAAGGGAAACAGATTTCTTGGAACTTTTCTAGAAGGTCACCCATCCCTTCTTTGCTCTCAGAACCTGACACATCCCTGGAGTTCTGACCTCTAGATACAATTACGTGTGGGTTAGAATCTCAGCCTGTGAACTTCCAGGGCTACAGCCATAACAACGATACAATCTGATGAACAGCCTTTGGCATGGAGTATAGCGATTCTTCCTTTTAACTGTGGTCAGGAAAGGTCTCATCAAAGATTTATTCATGACATGAAAACAACTTAACTATAATTCCGAGTCTCTTTTCATCCTGGTGGGGCCCAGTGAACCAGTTCTCTCTCATCAATGACATTATGTTGATTCGGTAACTGCTGCTCCTAGGTCAAGGCAGTTAAAAGCATGGTCAACTCCTCTGTATCTTCCCCTTGCCAGCCCCATAACGTCATAGGACTCTCATCCACCATCTCTGCCATATCATCCCATGAAATCAGTGAGCTAGCATAAGCTTTCATTTTACTAAGCCACAGAGATTCGAAGATTTATTCATGATTGCGGCATAGGTTGGACAACCCTGACTAATACACTTGACCCCCAAGGTCATTCATGATTCTTGCTTGTGCTCCCAGGCTACTGTATATGATTCTCTCCTTTTTCTTATATTCCCAACACCCCATCATCCCTCCATTTCTTAAATACAGTTGGCTTTTCCCACCCTGGGACATGAGCACATATTGTGTCCCATGGGGGACACACTTCCTTGTACCCATTAGCTAACTTCATATTTAGTTATCAAATCATATGCCAGTTCTTTGGAAGGATCTCCCTCGTTCTTCATTTTAAATCATGTCTCTTCATTGATCTTCTCTTTCATAGAATACTATTCTTTCCCCTAATAACATTTTGTTCAATACTTAATTATGTTGGTTTGCAGTGTTTCTCTCCCCTCTCTAGTCTGAATGCTCTGTCTTGCTTGGAAAATAAACTGTCTGTTCATTATGATTTACATGACAAGGGTTTAATACACACATTTATTCATATGTGTTAACAATAAAGTTTACTTGTTGAATGATTGTACTGTTTATTTTGAAGTCTTGTATTTGTTAAGCCCCTAAGTGAAGGACTTCTACTGTCTGCTATTTTGTGTAGCATGAAGTGAGATGTCTCATGAAAATGGATAATTTAATAAGACATAGTATGCTTTGGATATCCTTTGAAGGACTTGCCCAAAGGTCCATATGTCCCATACTTGTTCATCAGTGCGGTGGTCTTGAAGTGGTAGAACCTTTAAGCATCTCAAGGCCCTAAGTGTTGGAGCCTGTGAGATGGCTCAGTCAGGTAAAGTGCCTGCCACGAAGCCTCACCACCTGTGTTCAATCCCCGGGCCCACACAGTGGATGGAAAGAGAGAACTGATGCCCTCAAATTTTCCTCTGACTTCCACAAGTACACTGTGCCACACTGGTGTACACACACACACACACACACACACACACACACACACACTTAATTAAAGTGTAACAAAACTAAGAAAAGGATATGACTTAGCAGGGTCCTTCTCCTAAGTTAATTAACACTTTCCTTTTTGGAGAATGTTGTCATTCTTACAGCAAGTCTTAGCAGAACTTTACCCAGTGTGGACGCCTTCAGCTCAACTCTAAGCACCAAAAGTCTTGTTAGGATAGCTCCCCTGGTTCCTCCACGGTTTCTTGCTTTCCCAGCTGCTGGCCTTCCAGTTTCTATGCAGCTGAACCCTTCCATTTCTCTGCCATGTTATAGAGCATCACCACACTGACACCAACCTGTCCTCACCCTCTAGCCTCCAGAATCGTGAACTAAATGGATTCTTCTCATTCTAATTAATTTGGCTTCACAAATTTTTGTATAATGGCTCAAAATTTACTAAAGTAGAGGTTGTTTATGACAGTCTCATGACATCTTCCTTGCAAGGGGCAAATTAACTTTGCTAATTATTATCGAGGAAACAAAACTCTTACTTCTGAAGATGAGCCTAGTAGTATCCTGTCAATAAGGAATGGGGAAGGAGGGGTACAGTTTCTTGAACCAAAATTGTTAATTGTTTTATATGTGTATATATATATATATATATATATATATATATATATATATATATATACAAAGTGCACATCTGTAATACATAATATTACATATATGTGAAATATATTTCAATGGTGAGTATATAGTTGTTGATTTATTTTATACCCTAAGCAATATAATGACAGAATTTTGATCTGAGTCAAATCCAGGAAAACACAAATAACATTAGAATGATAATATGGTGCATGGCCTGGATTTATATTGTTCTCATTCCAAACAAGCATGGATACCTCAGCAATAGGTTTTAACTTTGGGTGAAATTGTATTGCTTATTTAAACATCAAGATAACACTGACTAATTGGGAAAACAAGTGTTTCTTAAGGAATAAGAGCTATCTTTTTCCAGAGTCAAATGTCTTATTTATACTAAAGAAGGAAAGAGAATTCTCAATGACATCATTCTGACACAACCTGAAGGAGTTACTAGGGGATGTACTCGGCCTTGGGCCACCCTTGGCTTATGGTCTCTTAATAACAAACAGAAATGGTGAAATATGTTGATACTGACGAAAAGAAACTGGAGTCAAATCTGGTCTTTGTGTGCGTGCATGCGTGTGTTGTGTGTTTGAGTGTTAAAGGCTTGCTCTTTAGCTAGGCTGTGATGGCACATGCCTTTAATCCCAGCCCACTGGGAGACAGAGGCAGGTGGGTATTTCTGAGTTCAAGCCCAGCCTGGTCTACAAGTGAGTCTGGTCTACAAGTGAGTTCCAGGACAGCCAGAGTGACAATAGAGAAACCCTGTTTCAAAAACAAACAAACAAAAACTTCTTGCTGTTTAAACACTGTAAATCTCTCATTGAGAATTAAAACCTCATATCCAGGTTCATGCCCCAGAGCTGAAACTGAAAGCTGCTGCAGAAGTTTATTGTTAGTTATATATATATAAAATAATCATTTTATGCACTGTTGGGTGAGGGGCTATCTAGGGCATTTTGTATTGTTTGCAGGTGTTGGATTTCTGTGGGCATTGTTTAATTGCTAATGATCTGCATGTGCTATCGGTAGAATGCCTGAGGTGTTCCAAAAGAATAAAAACACCTGAGCTCAGATGCTCGTGATTGCACTGTAGATTGCATATGGCTCTGGCCAGGATGGTGGTTCCCTCTGCAGAGGTCTAACAGGACTTCCCCCTATGAAAACTCCTTCTTGTCTCTCTTGGTGAGCCCCCACAGTGGTTAACTACTACAGAGAGCTGTGCATTGCCCTGAAGAGCTGAAATTATTTCTTATTCTGAACTTCATTCCCCTTTAGGCTGTGAATATAGGAAAGCCACAGATTTGAGAGATTAGGAAAACACCATTCTAAAGAGAGCTGGGTACTTAAGGGAACAGCTTCCTGCCATGTGGTTTTAGATCGTACTTCACACCACTCACTGGTCTGGTCCGGACCTTGCTTACCATTCTGGAGCTGGGTAAGGGCTCCTCTGGAGACAATCTGACCAATAATAGTCGTAACAGGGACTTCTCAGGCAAACACTCTCTGCAGGGTGATTGTTTCGTCTGGCCCCACACCCCTGATCATTGTAGCCTTACTGATTTTATTCTTCAACTTCCTTAGTCCAGTTAAAAAACAAAAACAAAACTAGTACGGTTGTTGTTCAAATATGGAAGGGAAATGGTGGAGGGGGTTGTGAGGCGAGTGGCATTCTGGATAAAAAGAACAACCCTGTTAAAACGTGAGAGCTGACTTGATATCTATTTTATACTATTCCTAGAAAAAAGCCAAATTCTGCAAATAGTAACCACGTGTAAGTTGGCTTCGCAGACTCAACGCTCTGCAGCCTGAGACGTTCTTTATTTTAGTGTGTCATCAGAGGCGGTGAAAATATCATGAGAGCGAGCCTCCTAGGCTTGGCCCCGAAGCAGATCTGGAAGTTAAGTAGAAGCCGCAAACATCTCCATCCACACAACACAGACAGGAGCCCGGGACCCTATGGGCCCACCACACAGAAAGGAGACTCCATTCCCAAATCTGTTCCCTGGGCATTTGTACTTGTAATCCAAAGATTGGTTTGGTTTGCCAAAGTGAAGGAGGGAGGGAGGGCAGACCAGAAGCTCGTGGGGAGCTGTGGAAGGAGGGAAAAGGCAAAATGCAGACACTTGCAGGCCCAGCATGCCAGTGTAGGGCTTGGGTAGGCTAGCAGGCTCCCTGGCTGCTGCTCTCTGCCTTCTCTCGATGCACCAACACTGGCTTCTTAGCTCAAATCTGTGACGTGATTGTCCCTTTTGCAAGCCTGGCTGGGATTCTTGCGCACTGACACACAAAAAAAAAAAAAAAAAAAACAAAAACAAAAAACAAAAAACAGTGCTCAGTCAGATAAAAGGATAAAGGGTTTGTGCTCAGTAGATCCGATGACAACCAGCCGGCACCGAGGCTGTGTCTTGCTCTTGTCCAGGAATGCTTGTAGCATCTTCTAAGTGACTATTTGCTTTGAAGGAGCCTCTTGTTTATCTTCCCTTCTGACACAAATAGGCTGTGTGAACCTGCAGTAAATCTCCCTCCGTCTGGAAGCTCTTCTGTCCATAGGAGTCTGAATTTTCCTCCCAAGGCTTGCAGGCTTCTGCCCCACCCCCCACCCTCACCTACCAACCTGAGCTGCATATATTCTTGGTTCTGACATTTTTCTTTTTCTTTTCTTTCTTTTTTCTTTTTTTTTTTTTTTTAAATGACTACACCGAGAGATCTCGTAAGATGCTTGGAAACTTCTGTTCCCACAGCCTGCAGCGCGTGGGCTGGCAAGGTGTCAGGGGAAGCGGCCTGGCCTGTTCTGCTGCCCAGCTGAAGGAGATGTAATAAACAGCAGGGCTTCTGGACACAGAATCCCAGCTTCTCCCTTTTAATGGCAATAAATAAATGGCGGAAGTTTTAGGCACCGTGCTAGTGAATTGGCGGCTAAGCCTCGGGCTTTTATCTCCCTGACCTCTGTTTGAACTCAACCTTGGTTCCTAAGTGCAGGGCAGACAAAGTAGGGTGGGAAGGTTCCTTATCGACATGGACACCCCCTTCCAGCTCAACATGAAGAAATATGATGCCCTGTGTGTTTGCCTGTGACTCGGGGGGCAACGGGGGCCAAGGGAAGATTTGTAGAAACCAAGTCCAACAGAGTTAAATGCCAGCTGTTATTTCTCCATGCCGGCCCAGTGGGGTGAGACTCTTAATGCGGAGCACAGTGATTTCAGTAGTGTGTACTGAGTGCAGGCTCTTGGAAAACAATACACACACTGGGACCATGCCATTTTAAAAATACAAATTGCTTCAGGAACTTGAAAAGAAAAAAAAATATATTTTCAGGGTACACAATTTTTAGCAACAGTTAATACTTATTAAGCCACCAAAACACCCATCGCTGTGTACAGTCTATGTTATAACTTCATGGAGAGCTTACTATGTTTTCCTAATATTTATGGATGAGGAAGCTGTGGTTTAGAGACGTGATCTACATTATCTAAGGTTTGGGGATATGGTGATGTCAGAATAAAAGTCTCAATCTGTTCAACTCTGCATTGTATCGCATCACTACCCTGGAAAAAGCACTTAGTGACTGAAGTACGCCCATCCAGTACTTGACGAGAACACTTCCTGTTCAATATCCTACACATACGTAGCCTGGTATTTCTGGTTGTGCCAGTGAAGTCACTGGGGCTGCCTGAATTTAGGACAATTTATTGTGTCTGTGTACTCCAGGTCCTTGTCTGAAAAGAGAACGCAGCAGTAACATGAGCCAATGTCTTTCTGTTGCGCTGGTTTTCAAATGACCAGAGAAAAGCAAGATTTAGGGGAAACAGTTATTTTTTTTCATCTATTTCTATTTATGTATGTAATTATTTATTCATCTCTGTGTGTTACATGTATGTATATGTAAATAGAAACATGTATGTGTGACAGCATACCTATAGAGATTAGAGGACAAGTTTTTGAATGTGATGTTAGCTTTCCAACTCTTTGAGGCAGGGTCTCTCTTGTTTCTGCTGTGTTGCATACTCCAGGGTCGTTGGCTGGAACAGGAGCTCCTGCCCATTCCCCTGACCCCATTTCCCATCTTCCTGTAGTGAGGCCAGAATAACAGATGTAAACTGCCACTTCCAGCTTTTTACATGGACTTGGGGGATCAGGCTTGCTCAACAATCACTTTCTCCTGCTGAGCTGTCTCTCTGGATTTAGATAGTTTTTGAATACACGTGTGTTCATTGTGCCTGCCTGCTAAATGCATAGGCATCTTGTCAAGGGAGACTTTACAGTACTATCAGTGACAAATTGAGTTTGAAAATACAGCAGTTCCTGGTAGAATTCTAGACTTATCAAGGCAAGGGTGGGGCAGTTTAGTTCAAAAGGAGAAGCAGGGAAGAGCAGAGCCAGTTCAGGGAAAGTTAAAAAAGAAAGTAGAGTGTTAAAAGTAGATGGAGCTAGAGTGAGCTCAGGCAGCAGTAAGTCTCAGAGGCTGAAACATTCTAGGGTTAGGTTTGAAGATTAGATTGTACAGAGGCTAAAGCCTTCCATGTCTTGATTTAAGATTAGATTGTAAGGAGGCTGAAACCTGCTAGAACCAATAATTGAATTAGCAATGAGTAAACTGTCCTCTGCCATGAACCTAGAAGAATAATTAAATAAATCAGCATATCTACATCTACACCTAAGGAGGCTTGAGAGAAGGAAACATGGTTCAGGACAGACAGGGACTTCCTTGCCCAGTGGGAAAGCTCAGCCTTTCTCTGGCCCCCTATCTCAGAACCACACAGTCTCATGACCCAAATCAGGCCCAGCCATGCTGCTCTTCTACGTCTAGGACATGGCTTTTTTTTTTTTTTTTTAATTTCTTACCTGAAGTTGCAGTCCTGATTCTCCTCCAGAATGACTATCTAAGTCCCGCCCATTCCCTTGTCTGACCCCATCAATCCCATCAGCTGTGAGGCAGCATGAAGAAAAGGAAGTGTTCTATCTGGAAGTCAAGTGCATTTCAGTTCAAATCCCGAATTCTGCCTCTACAGCATCTAGTATGATTGTTCTAAACTCATAAATCCCAATTCTTTCATCTCCTGGGGCATGGAGACATTGAAATGGAAGTTATCCTACCAGATGATGTGAATAAACTTGTTTATAGTGAGTACAATTTAAATGTTCTGCCGTTGCCAATTGTGTGCAGATCCTGTGGATTGATTTTTTTTTCTTTTATGTTCTCCATTTTTGTCATGTAGGAGATAAAAAAAGTCTGTACTGTTTATGGCAGAGATCAGGCACTTAACAATTACATTGCTAACAAACAGGATGAGAGAATTTTCTAACAAATACCATCTCAGACAAGTGTTCTTTGCCAAACCCAATACTCATCTCACTATCTTGCTTTATTTATTGTGCTCCGGTTTAAATGGTATATCAATTAATCTACTGCTCCCCTGGGAGATAAGACTAAAAGACCAATGGTTCTCTTAATTTTTCAGAAGTTCCTTCACAGTTCTTTTTCTTCCTACAGTAATAAACTACTTGATTAGGATTTGGAGAAAAACTCAGCGGTAAAGAACACTTGCCGCTCTTCCAGAAGGCCCTAGTTTGCTTCCGTGGGGGGCCTTATGACTGCGTGTAACTCCAACTGTAGGAGACTCAACATCTTCTTTTAGCTTCATACATACACCTTGCATACATATATCCACTGTCACACATATACACATAAACCTTTATAAGATAAATCTTCAGGATATGATGAATTTTAAGGAAACTTTTACTTTAAAGGACTTTACTGAATAATGACAAGTAAAATAATTCCACTGAGAATGCAGAAGGGTCTAGGAGTATGGAAATATTTACTCTGAGTGGAAGTATATCAGCTTTCTGTATGACACGGTGGAGATCTATTAAGCAGGACTGCTCTGTGTGAATAAACCGAGACTTTGCGGTGAGCCTAAAGAGCTAGACATGTTGGAAGCACAAACTCAGTCTACAAATGTCACCTAGACAAGCTCAAAGGACATTAGCTTACTTCTTTTCCTAGACTGTGGAGGAACGGGGTCACTGTAATTTATTATTGGAAAGACTGTAAATGTCTAATAAAAATAACTCGATTATAGGCATCCTTACTTCAAGATTTAAACAAATGTCCGAGCATAAATTTTTAGGTTTAGTTTGAACATACTCCCCCATTTTCCTGGCAATATATCTCCATGTTTCTTTCCTTGAAAACTCACTCAGAGTATTTTAAATAACATCTGAAAGTCTCTCCTCCAGTTTTAAGGGAAAAGAACACACATAAGTCATACAGTTGCTGAGGAGAATAAAGACTGCTCACTGCCTACTGTGAAAATGATGTTTAACAGTAGAAGGCAAATGAGAGTGTTCATTCTAAAGCACGGGCATCCATGTCAACAGCCAAAGTCCCAGGAATCTCTTCCTCATTGTGCCAACCAGGCAGCAGCAGGGTAACCCAGTGAATGAGATATTTTTTTTTTTGAACCATCTCAAAATGAGTAGCTGCCAAAGAGCTTTGTATGGTGAGGATGATAAACAGGTCCACACCAGCCCTATCACACACATTGGGACATCTTTCTAATCTCCGACTGGGTGAGAGGTGGATTATAGACCATGCTAGATCTTCAGATGCTTCTCCTCTAGGGCACTATGTCACTTTCTGCTTATCCCAGAGTCCTCCCAGAATGCCTATGCAGGGAAAGTAAAATTTATACCCACACAGCCGTAAGATGCTGACATTCCATGTTTACAGGGATTGTTTGTTCAGAAAATTAATCAGTTACGGTTTTAAACTTTAATTAAAGAATGTTTTCCGGTGTTATAGCAAAACAGACAAAAGCCCATAAAATGTATATTTGACTGCTGTTGTGTGTTGTTTTTGGATCGCAGCACAGTCTCGAGATCAATCATGCATGATATTTTTGTGAACTTTTAACGGAACAACCTTCACATAAATTAGGTTCATTAAAAAATATCCATCAAAATAAAAGTCATTCTGAGAAACCGCTATCTGGAATTTCCTTTTTCTATCTAAGCAGCAACAAAAGACTTTGTACTTGTTCCGTAAATAATAACACGGAGAGATGTAAGCTGGCACTCTGTTGTGCAATAGGCTGTTCTTGCCAGTGAACCACAAGTAACTTCATAGGAAGTCACACATTTTGCTCACATCTTGGTCAAGAGAGAATCCCCGGTTCAGTGAACACGGGCATGATGGAAACGCTTTGGATCCAGATGGCGATACACGCTCAGCATATTTCTCAGTTTTCTCTTGTGTTTTTTTACATTTCTTTTGCTAGTTTATTTTATTTGATCCTTGACTGTAAAGGAAACATGATTCTTGGGTAAAAAAATGAGAAAAGAAGAGCACACAGTAAATGTTTTTTTAATAATTATCTTAATAAACAAATTATTGCTAAGATGACATTTGTCTCCTATTTTGCCAAAGCATCCAGTAGACATATTTGTACATATTATCATAAATCCCCTAGAAGATGCCAAGTCCAGCATCAGATGTTTATAAACTTTGCCCCTTGAGGACTCAAAATGAATTATAAAAACCACTGAGAAAATAGCAAAGAGATAATTTCTCTTTTTTTTAATTTTGTTTTTCTCTGAAAAAAGCTGAAAGATATACCAATCTATGGGTAGAGAGATGAGCATTCAATATCGCAAATTAAGAGAGTATATGCTATTAGCACACTCAAAATAATTTATATAGAGGATATATAAAATTTTCAATATTTAAAAGTGATAAAGTTTACAGTAGCATATTTGCAACTACAAAACGAAAGTAAAATATTGGAAGTTTTTATTTAATATATAGCTTGGTAAACTTACTTTTTTTTCATCAGGATATAATGAGGATCTTTCCAGATCCATACATACATTAAATCTTCACTCTTTTGAGTAACAACTTAGACTATAATATATTATCTGGGACACTTCCAGAAAATAAGATGTCTCCCCAGAATTCTGGAAAGATGACTTTCTGTCAATCATTAAAAACACAAAGTCTCAACACATTTGATATGCTTGCATTTTTGTGTGTGTGGTGATTCTCATCATTTCTATACCTTTTACAGATATTTTCAACCAAATATACTCTTCGGTCATATTCTAGAGTCTAGCATATTCATCCAACTTCTTATATTTTCTTTTCTTTTTCTTTTTTTTCAAACTGAAAACTGGGATTCTCCAAGTCACCGTGAATAAGAGAATTAGAACACCCTTTATTTTCTTTATCCCAAATTCCTCCTAAACCTGGCTCAGAATAGCAATAAATACCTCTGCATGGAACACGTAGTTGCAAAACAGTCAGTGTCTTTAGCATAAAAAGACCTTTTGAACAGGCCGATGAGAAGGAAGGACAGAAAAAGCTGATACAAAAAGAGATGTCAACTGCTTCTGTTGATCTGACTTTTGGAGGTCAGAACTCTCGGTGTGAGGAAACACAGCCATTCATATCTGCGATCTGAGGTGTGTGTGTGTGTGTGTGTGTGTGTGTGTGTGTCCCCATAGTCAATGACTTTCTTGTTGGAGTGGTGTGTCTGTTGATGCTGATTATGATATTAAAATAATTAAATAAATATAGGCTACTCATTGACCTGTGATTTAAATTTGTGTTGATTCAACTGTCTTAATTAATGTAATTATGTCTACCTGAGTTCTCAAATCAGATAGGAAAACATTCCAGAAATACATCCCATTCCTCAGGCGGCTGTGACAGAACCATACGTACTTGGGTAAAGTGGATTCACACTCCATGGATCAGGTTCATCTCTTTCAGGTTGCTAAAGGTATGAGGTAGTGGACATTTGCAGGAGGGACTTTTATAATTTCTTTTAGGTAGGACACAAAAATAACTGTTTTCAACTATTTGGTGGGAAAAAACACAATTATTTGGTGTGAAGAGACTTAATAAAGAAATTAGCTGTTTTGAAGAGCTGGCTAGATACCTGTTAGGAACACTAGTTATTAAAAAAAAAAACTGAACCAAAATAAATAAATTAATTAATTAATTAATACCAATGAAAATGCAGGATCTCTTGACTGTAGAGAAATAAGCCACTCAGACCTGATTTGAGTTCATTAGCTGATATATTCTCAACTCTTCTCCCCAAAATAGTCTAAGCAGCTTCTCCTGGGCTTCTCTCCAGATCAGAGTCTTTTGTGTGCTCACACTAGGGCCTAGCTTATATTACGTCTTCCTTAATGGTTATTTTATCAATCCGAATGTGAATAATTACATAAATTCATAATAAATGCTGAGACCATGACTTATTTTGTGCAGCAGGTTGCATTGTCCACAGGTGGTGGAACTAATTGTGTGAAAAAGATCTCAAGATACTGGGCAGCTGGGACAAGCTGAAGCTTCTCATTTCTGTCCCAACATGCTCATCATTTTAGGAGAGGATTGGAGAGTTAAACCATGGCATTCCGCATCAGCATCTATCTCAGATCAGGCCTCAACAGGGCCTACGATCACAGAGGGCAGACACTGATGGGGCAGCATGCAGAGGGCTGAGTCACAGTTCCATGATGAAAAGAATGAGTTTTCTGTTCTGTCGGTCGCTATCTCTATGAGTCTTGCATTTGAATGTAAAAATATACGTGATGGAGTCTCATAAAAACACCTTGCAGAACTTTGGATGTTGAACCTATATGGTAAGTCAAAATGCTTCACGGTTGTTTTGCAATCCTGAGAAGTTACTTAACCTGGAAATAAAAGGATGGGAAGAATTGTGAAATCCTACCTTTAAAACTCATGTCATGTGTTTGGTTATTGTACTGACAGAGATACTGAACAGGTCTTATAAATGTTAGGTAAAGAGGGCTGAGGAGACTGCTAAGTGGAGACAGTGCTTGCCACCCAAGGATAAGGGCTTGAAATTCAGAGCCCCAGATCCCATGTAAAGTGATTAATGTCAGCACGCATCTGTAATCCTAGCATTCCTATGGTGAGACGGGGGGGGGGGGGGGGGGGGGGCAGAAGGAGAAGAGGTGGGGAATTCCTAGGATCTTGCAGGCCATGTAACTCGATGTATACAGCAGTGAATAAGAGACCTTGCCTCAAACAGTGCAGATGACTGACACCTGGGGTTTCTTTTGACTTCTGTGCAAAGGATGTGACATTCACATGCCCACAGACCCACTCAGATCAGAAACAGTCATATGTACACATTCACATACACATAAAGAGCACTAGTGCATGTGCGCGTGTGCACACACACACACACACACAAATCCCCATGACCTTGCTATTAAAACATCCAACCCTTCCTCTTCTCCTTCTTACAAACTTTCCATTGAACTCTTCCTCTGAGCTTTTGTTCTTGTGATGAAAGGCAAACTCAGATAATTGGCTTCCCCATCAGTATGATCCCATGATTTAGATGATTCTGGTAGTTCTGATTCTTCTACTTCTCTTCCTGGTCTTTATGCAATGTAAATAATGTACAAGAAAACCAATAAGAGAGTACTGCGTATGCCAGGCAATAGTATCACCTTTCTCTAGTCCAGTGGTTTTCATTGCTGTTCGCTCGCTCTCTTGCCATGTTAGCCTTGAGGATATAGAAATGTCACCTTTAAAAATATCTCAAGGATCTAAACTGAATTCACTTTGAGACTTTATTACTGGACATGCAGACGCTTGTCAAGTCCTCAATTAAAAGATGAAATATTACCTTCTTTTTCCTACTTAAACGTCTTTGAAATCATTTCATGGACATGCAAAATAGTTGGTGGGTATTTTGGGGAGTATTCATGGAAGTAATTGAGTGCACTGGCTAAGAGTATTTTTTTTGTGCTAATTAAATATTCCAAACTTCTATCAAGATTATTGTCACCTATTTAATGGCTCATTGAGTTTACAATCTATGTAAGTTCTCTTTCATCAGTAGAGTTAGGACATCCATTCTAGAAATGATAAATTAGGGAGCTGGCTAAAAAGACAAAGGACCTTTCAACGATGAACCACATTTCAAATTTTGACAGGGATGATTCAGTTCACGGTTAGGATATATACTCTGATCAGTTTGGGGTGTCCATTTCTTCCAAAGAGTTCACTTATAGCTTCGTCCATAGGCTAAAGCTTTGCGAATGGTGTAATATGATGTTCTGTGCATGCCAATTAATCTATACTGGAAATTAAGTACTTTTAATATCATTGGATAACGTCGTATTTTGGTAGAGACCCTAGCTGTATGTATGTAAGAGGGTTGAAACAGGCACACATAGATTAAAACATCTCTATCATGAAGAAGAAAGAGTCTGTCTTGGAAGTTGATGGCATAGATAACTTATACATCCAGGTAACAAATGATGCTAAGTCATGGCTATTCACTGGGAAATAATTAGGCTAAAGGCGGACATTGGAGAATATTCTGGAGATGGCACAAGAATTTGGGGGAAGGGGGATGCAATTGTTTTGAATTTCCATTGCTGGGAACTAAATATTGGGTTTAAAGTATAACGGTGATAATTTAGACTCTTATATGATTGTCTATTGATTAATTTTGTCATTTGCCAATCGCATACGTGTATATGATGTATTCTGATCACTGTCCCCGGAGCCTCTCTCTCCCATTCCTATTCAAATTCCCATCTGTGGTGCCACACAGCTATTGGATCGGGGGCACTTGCGACCACTGGGATCTCATTCCAAGGAGCTGGTGGGAGTTGGGTCCCTCCCCTATGCGCTGACAGACCACAAGCCACAGCAAAACTCTGCACCCTTCCAAAGGTGGGCCACTAGGCAGAATTGCTTACCTAAGGCCCTGTTCCCCAGAATATGTCCAAAAGCACCCCAGAATGCAAATGCAGTTATTCCAGTATCCCTGTCTTAACCAATGGCTTCCATCTCTAGGTACCAAAGATCCTTTCTCATCCCCACCCTATAAATGTAACGGTCTTTGCTTTAATAAAGGAGAGATATGTTCCTCTGATAACCTCTCCTGCTGGGACCAGCCTGGATCCATACCCTGAGCTTTCCTTCCCAGGGAGCTAAGGTAAGGAAGGGAAGCAAGACCCGGAGAAAGCAAAGTACGGGCAGAGAGAGAGAAAGAAAAAAAACCCGATACCCGTCCTTACCAGGTTCATGACTGCTGATTCTGTTTTGTGGCCCATTTAATCAGGGTCATTTCGCCATAGGAACTCTGTTGGTTTTGATATAGTTGGGAAGATGTACAACAGTACACATAAAAACCCTTATCTGATTATGACGCTTGGAAAGTATTTTAAGGGAAGTAGGGCTGCCGTGGCATGAAGAAAGAATGTATAGTGAATGGTAAAGACATGTTTGTTAACACAGATTGGAAATAAAGCTTATTCAGAAGTTGAAGCAAAGCATGCTCTGGGCACAGAGATGCCCATACAAAGATTCTTAGGGGGAAGGACGTCGGTGTTTGAAGGGACTGAAAAGCCAGTGCATTTGCTGGTCACTGATTGTGACCAGCAAAGGGAAGGGGTGCCCCCAAGATGGAGTGAGAACCTAAGATCCAATCAAAGCTACATAGACAACCATAGGCCTAGATTCAGATTTCATTCAAAGTGCAGAAGACATTTACAAGAGGCCAATATTAGAGCAGGAGACATGGTAATGTGGCCGGGGTGATAATTAACGGATGAGATATCGGCGGTTTGGATTTGGTGGCAACAGCATAGACTTAGACAACGAGACAGATAAGCGATTCGGATTTCAGGAAGAAAGAATAGGAATCGATAATACGTGGGGTGAGAGAACTGTCAGAATGGTGACTAGCCATGTTACTGCCGATTTAGAGACAACAAAGAGAGATACGTGTGGCTTTGCCTACCTTTATGGTTTATAGTCGGTTGCATTTACGATGTCAAGAAGATACCAAATCTATAGTTCTGAAATTCCAACGGGACTGATAACCTAAAAAGGTTTTAGAACAAGACTTCTTTGAAACACAAAAAGAATTGACATAGTCACAAAGAACACGGAGAGAAAGAAAGAAAAACAGTGAAGAATAAGCCTGAGGGGCGCCAGGATTTCGGGATGGAGGAGATGGAGCTATGGAAAGATGGGAAAAAGTATACAGAGAACAGGGGACAGAGAACCCTTGTCAGATCTGTGTCAGAGGAGCAAAGGGCATCTGAAGACACTGGCCACGTGACTGGGTCTTCATAACAAAGGAGATGTCACTTCTAGTAGGACGTAAAATGCTTTGATCGCAGATTGAAGTAAGACTGTAGACTTAGGAAATCCATGGCTTACGTTATCTTAGTGTAATAGTGGATGGGAACTTCCGATCAGAAAAAATGGTGAAGAATGGGAGAATGGTAGAGAAAGAACAGGAAAGGGAATGAATTTCCTGACAAAAAAGGCGAGGAAGACCAGCTAGGTCAAGTCAATCTTGAGGAAAGAAAAGCAATCTTACCAGGAAAAGATAGTCATGGCCAGTGTAGACTTACCGTAGTCTGCATAGTGCATTCTGTACTATAGTTTGTAGCCAGGACTGTTTCTTTTCCACTGTAAATTCTATTTGTGACCCAGCTTTAGTGGTGATTCCTGTAGACTGTGTCCTACTGACAATAGATACCTACCCACCCTGCTAGGAGAAGACGACCTTCAGCAAAAATAGTTCTGCTTCTGGATGACAGAATAGGAAATCCATCAACTGTTCACATCCTAACTTCAGTGTCTCCTTTCCCATTCATCCATACTGCTTGGATCCTCTTTAGCCTTAAACAGCAGTACAGTGATGCACGAATTTTCTGTAATGTTAAACTCCTGGCTAATATGATTCAAGATAAAAATGACAAGTCGTTTGTTGTGGAAGTTTGTTTTTAGTTGTTTTTATAATAATTGTTTTATGCAGTGTTGGATGAGGGACACTCACTGCCTGGGGCTTTGGCTTTTTGTATTGTCTGCAGATGTTGGATTTCTGTGGGGGATGTTTGATTGCTGATGATCTGCACATGGTATCAGTAGCGCGCCTAAGGAGCTCTGAATCAATAAAACACCTGAGCTCAGATGTTCGGGGTTCCACTGTTGATCTAGTATGGCACTGGCCATACTCTTATGAAATGCCTCCTTGCTTTCCTTGCTGAGATACCTCAGCAGCAGCAAACTGCTACCATCATTTCTGGAAAGCAGCTCTATCTTTTAGATGTCACACTCAGATGAGTCTCTATGCTGACTAGAGACCTCCTAGGGCTCCTACTTTTAGAGTGACATGACTGGTGGAGGCAGCGGAACAACCAATTTACTTGATTCTGTCCCACTCAGTTGACTGAACTGACCAGAAGGCCCTGTCATGCAAACACAAGTCAACTTTTTCTAGAGGGGGCAAGCTTGCCTTGGAGACTCTTAACTCTTTCAGATCACGAAGGCACTTCTACAATCAGAGTGGCAGCACATGTTAGACCATCTGAACAGGAAGAAGAGGATCAGTTCAGATTTAAGCCCCCAGGAGCCTACCCTCTCCACTTCTGCTGGGGTAACAGGTATCTGTTACACATGTTTTTGACTTGGGTGCTGGTGTAAGAAACAATAATCCTTGCTTCATAATAAGAGTCCTGGGGGGGAGGGGGATACTCAGAGTAGTAAATGTGGAGCCCCTCTTTTTTTCAACCTTGCAAAGATAGGTGTCAGCCTGGAGAAAAAGCAAAAATGGCTGGCTCACTGGTGTGGCACATAGTGGCAGTTTTCATAGTCAACGGTCACAAAGCATTTTTCACTCTTTTCCCCATAGTCTAGTTCACCAGAGAGTTACCGTGTCTCCTGCTTACCTAGCATGGTCCCCAAACCAAACTCCTCATCTTCATAGGGCTCTCAAGCCCTCTCTCTTTCTTGATATGTGGGTCCAGTCACATAACTGACCACCTGCAGCTTTTCAACACTAAGGCAGAGTAAAAGTTGCCCAGGCAAGCAGTTGTCAGTCAGCTTCTAGCTAGGGAAAGCAGGAGGCTACTGCTTCTTGCTTATCTGTGATTCATAGATGAGTTATAAAGGCACCTCACACAGAGAACAGACCACAAAGAATTGTTTCTTAAATGGAAATTGAACTCAGGTCTTCTTCCTTGTATAGTAAGGAGGTTTTTATACATAAGTAAGTTTGGCTAGGGGCTGAATCTTTTCCCTAGCACTGATTTTTTTATACTTATTTTCTTATCCATCTCACGTTCCTTCAGCCTCTATAGGTCTGTGTGAAAATAAGACAGTAACTCAAAATCCACCATGTACGGTCTTCTGTTTCCTGTGAACCCATACCAAGTACCGAGAAGGGAGTGACTACATGAAAAGGAATGAAGCTTTACCTAAGTCTTGTTTTAAGTCTTGTTTTGAAAGGATTAGTGAAACTAGGAGGACCTATGCTTCTCCAGTGTGTGGATGCTGTAAAGATTTAAGGGCAATTGATCCCCCTAGGATGCTTTCATTTCTCAGACCTTGTCATCTGCCCTCAACATGTGAAAAGAGAGACACAGATCCAGACTGAGTTCTGGAAAGAAAAACAGTGAAAAGAGACATAAACTGTAGCTAATTTCAGAGGAGTCTCCTGATCAAAATCACTTGCATGAGATTTTTGGGTTGAAAGAGTGCTGAGATTGGCAAATGGTACCGGAAGTTCTGTAAGCCATCATCCCAACTGCAATAATTTCAAGTCAATCCTCAGGTATTCGTACTCAGCTTCTGGTAGAGAGTGAAGATACAGAACGTTTCCCAACATCAATCGATTTTACTAATTGTACAGAAAATAAAGAAAGAAAAAGAAAACTTACTCGTTCAAATTTCTTGGCATGCAGAATACAAATACGTTGATTTCTTCTGAAACAAAAACCTATGGGAAGTACTTCTGGTTTTGTTTGTGTTTCTACTTTCAGGTTAGATGGTTCTGGACCGTGGGCTGTGACTGATAGAGGCCATCTTTGCTGACTCACTACATTTGATTCCAAATGTTTCTGTGTACCACCAGTTAGTGGCCCAAATAGGAACAAAGGAACAAATAAAAGTTTACATTTGAACGTCTCACTCAACAGGAAATGCAAAATGATGGCTGAAATGATCTCAAGGAGAGAAAAAAAAAGTAGAACTGCTGAAAATAATGTTTAGAAAAGTTTTGAAAAAGTGGCCCCAGCCTTGCTAGGAGGACAGGATGAACTAAGGCTGCAGGGAAGAGTGCAGTCACCTCACCTCAGACTCCAATCAGGCTGCCTTTGTTCTACGGCCTCGATTTTAACAAGCAGTTCCTCCGAGATACCTGCACACATCCTTCCATTCATATGTTAATTGTGTCAAAGCTGGTATTCTTTCTTCCTCACAATCTGCTTTAAAAGTAATGACGACATTTCTGAAGTTCTGCCTAGAGAGGTGAGCGCGTTGTACCGTGCCCGCGGTGGCCATCAGGAAGAGAAGCTTGTGCCTGCCCTTCCCTCAGAGATCTCCTTGAACATTAAAGGGTTATCACAAGAGCCCTTATGGGCTTTAAGCCATTACCACTCATACGACATTCGGATTTCAATGGCAGTTTTATGACTCTCTTGACGGCTGTGATCAGAGCGGAGATGTGTAGACGATGCCACTGCCCCTCAGGAACAGGGAAGTTGTCTCCCCGTCAGAGAGGGCAAGGAACTGCGTACCTCAACCTTACTCAAGGCTCAGCTAGGCACCTTTGCTAGCTGGCATGGAGGAAGTCACATAACATCACAGGGGCCTCTCTTTTCTCTGCATACAGATGAATTGCCTATGGCAAGTGTTTCGTGCAAATCTCAAGGGCAATTGAGTCTTGTGTGTTTCCAAACGTGCACCTCATTTCTTGTTGCTCCCCCCTAACCCCCCCACTGCTTCTTTCGTAAAGGCCAAGAGTTGTCAATTTTATGTGCAACTGAGTTATGCATACCCCAGGTCTTAAGTGGGGCAAATCAACCACACTTCAAAACCATCAATTATAAATATATCCTTGATATCTGATGTCTTTAGGGAGTAGCCAGACTGCTTTGATGGAGTTGTTTTATGTGGATTCTGTTTCCTGTTTTTACAAGAGTACTGTGGTTATTAGTTTAACCAAACAGGACATTTCATCCCTATATGCCCTATTTTCTCACTGTGTTAAAACATAAGGAAATAAAGCATGTTTATGAGTGTCTTAAGTTATTGAAGATTGCAAAGAACTAAAATGCAATTTCAGACACATAAATACTGGGAATCTGCAGTTCTCATTTATAATATGCCCCAAGATGTGTTCACCATTTAAAATGATAGCTTGTAAATATGTTTATTAAAGAAAACAAGTGTCGGGGACCACCCATTCCCTCCTCACCCATCCCTGCACCCCGCTCCTGGGTGAACTTTCTATCAAGAGTGTTTCCTGTGATCAAGTAATTGCAGATTTGAACGCCAGCTTTGTTGCTAAAAACTGATTTTGAGAAAAGCTGTTTTCTCAGACACATTGGTTTTCTGATCTCCGATAACGAGGACAAAACAAACCTATTTTGTGGCATCGAGGTGGGTTTAATGAGACAAGACAACCACCAGAAGTTCAGAAAACAGGTAATATTCCTTAGGGACCGTTTGAAACCACACTGAGTAGATACTAGAAGATGTCAAGGAAATCTAAGGTTGTTTAAAACACCAGGCTGGCCAATGAAAAAGGAGAGAAAGTGCAATTTAGATTTTCAACCAAGGATCGAGTAGGCAAGGTTTGTGTTTGTCTCTGCCTGGTGAATCCAAAAGTGATACCCCTACCCCCTTCATTAGCCCAGGGCAGAAGAGGGAGGAGTGTCTTTTATTTCTTTATCAGCCTCATCTCTTTCCACCTTCAGGGGCTTCCCCTTTAGTGTTCTGTCCTTTACATAGTGTACAATTTAACAAGTGGTGTTAAAAATGATAAAGCCAACAACCGCAATTTCTGTTTGAAGACGGTGATGGGATTGCGAAAGCACGCAGCGGACCGGCGTTCACTCTGCTCTCAAGGGCTTCGCCTTCGCATATTTTACTGTCAGTTTCTTGACATTTTTGTCAGCTTTGGACTTGGAGGGCATAGGTGCTGGAGGCAGGTCCGACCGCATTTTTATTCTCCATTGCATTTTCAGAGACTATGAAAAAGAAAATCAGGGGTGAGCAGTGGAGGCAGAGGAAGAACCGGGCAGAGAGGAGGTGGTGTATCTGCGGAGCCTAGCCAGGGTCAAGGTTATGAATGTTAGATACACCTGGCCTTTCTCTGGTTGCTGGCATCCTGGAAAGAGCTGGAAGCTCAGACCCCTCCCCCAACCTGACCCCCAGGTTCCTGAGACACAAAGCTTAGAGACTTACCGGGTCACTTTCTCCATTTCCTCATTTGCGAGGAAACTAGAAGGCAAACATTTGGAACCACTGCTTGTAGAAGTCATCTTTCCTATCCAATGTTCTTCCTGCCTCTAAGACACTGTGCTTATCCTGGAGCTGAGATCTCTGCTCCAAACACCAGTTGTTTCCCCTGCAACTGCTTCTTTGACTCAACTCCTCTGAGTCTCTGCCCTTAACAGCTAAGTGCTTTTTGGAACGCGTGTACAGGAGCACACCGAACCGATCCTTCCAGAAGCACTGACATGGGAAGCAGGTTTGCATGTCATCTGCCATCATTTACAAACACAGAAAACAAAACCGGAATATAAAATTGTGGGGATCTAGTCAACTTGGGGGTTCGACCAATGACATCAGTGATTAAAAAAGACTTGTTAGTTCCAAAGAGGAACTCAAAAATGGCCATGGTGGTGACAAAGTCTTAAACAGAAGACCGCTGGCTGGGTAAACAGGATTGTTATTGGCTACACAGAAACCCAAGGCCAGTTTCTTCTATCAGGACCCTCCCTTCATTGTCACCTCAAGGTCAACTGCCTCCCGCAAGGGCACCTAGTGCCAAGGTCAATCTGAATAGTCTCAATCAGAGCAAAGAGCCCACACTGCTAACTATAGAATTGTCGTGCTTTTCTTTTTTGCCATTTTTCTTCTCCTGGCCCCTCCCCCCATAACCTTAGCAGTGTGATCCACAATAAATCTTTCTTTCTACCCATGGAGTGGTCCAGTTCAGTGGCTTCACTGTGCCCTCTATTGCAGGCTAGGAGAGCTCAAACATTCTACCATGGAAAACTTGGGCAACCATTTGATTTTTCTATGACCCAGTTCCCCGAATTGTTCCTAAAGGGGAAAAGGGATTTTCTTTCATTAAGGAAACTGTACTAAAATACATAAGGAGCTCCACGTCTTTTTTTCATCAGAAGACACTTGAAGGGTAGAACAGGGCACAGAAGCCATGTCAATAACACACACTTTGAGAAACAGTCCTAGCAACCTTTCTATTTTCCCAATGTAATGAAAAAAAAAAAATCTAATATGAGTCTTATCTATCAGGTACCGTAAAATTTGTGTTTAGGATGAGAAACTAAAATTTTTTTTATCTCCCCCAACTTGTAAAACGTTTACGCAAATGTTTTAATCCTTCCTATCTCACAAAATCTTTGTTTACAAAAAAACCCCACTGCTCTAGTCCAGGAATTTGATAGCCTTTTCTCCTTGGAACAGTGACTTCTCTCCTTCCTCTTTCAGATCTTTTGTACCAGTTCTTTTGAGACTAGCTAACTGGATAAAATTGTGAGCTCAGACCCCACCCACCAGGGAAAGAACACAATCACCCACCTGAGTGAGAATACAAACCAAATGCACTTCCTATCTCAGTGTGCTCCATCTTCCAAGGGCACCCTTTTGATCAAGAGTAAACTTTGCATTGTCCAGATACTTTAGTGGAAATGGTGGTCTCTTGGCAACACAGAGAATATTTCTAAGAGTAAGCACATTAGAGGTTGTAATTAACAGGTGTTAATAACTACCCCTGGTATATATGGGGTTCAGGGCAGGAGTCAGTTTCTATGTCATGTAATTAGCAAATGTATACAAAACTCAGTGTTGGCGAGGTTATTTATTAAGAAATATTTCTAAATGTTCTAGGTGTTTGGGTCTAGAACCTTATACTCTTCCCTAGATGCCGGTAAAAAGCTACTGGATATGTTCCCTGATGTATGAAACACTGAGAGGCTGAGAAACTCTAAAAGACTATGCAGATCAAATGTTTCCTTCCTCCCTCTTCCTGCTCCGTGGTGTTCTAGGCAAGACATGCACACAGTACATGACAGACTCGCCACACCATGTTACAAACGGCATTCTGAGAAGTCCAGCGTCCTTCCGCATGTACATGGAACTGGGGGAAGCAGGTGTCAGGCACATGTTTTCCCTACATATGGGCTGATGCTGCTTTGTACATCAAGAAGTACTATGATCTTACTGTCTGGGCTTGTCTGAGTTTGAAACCATCTCTCTCATCCCCTCTCCGGGAGAAACTTTAGCCACTTATGGACTGAAATAAGTGATGATTTTTCTGCCATGGAATATTTTTCCATTCCTCACTTGAAAAGCCTAAAACTTCTATAGTTCTAGCAATAAACCTTTGCCTCAAGAAATTTGCTCTGTCTCACACCTATTTAACCACCAGAAAGTTATTAATAACTGTGAACTTTGTGACTGGTGTCAGAACATTACAGTTATTTTCCATTGTCCAGGGAAGTTAGATTTTTTTTTTTCTAATTTTTTTTTTTTTTTCTCTCTAGGACTTGTAAGAATATTGAGGAAAGGAAAATCTTAGGAATGAAAACTGGTACCCTCCTGGCTTTCTGCTTCCTACATTCTACATGAGGAGAAAATTTGGGTCTAGAGTGTGCAAGCTTCCATCTCATGTCATCTGCAGACTTCAGTAGTTGATCTTAGAAATAACTGATAGACTGTAATTAGATTTTTCAGAGAAAACAACTAGAAATGCCCATTTTTACTAAAAGTGTTTATCTATGTCACGATACCCCTTTAGTTTTATATGCATCTGATGTTTGATCTTATAAATATTATTATTATAAATAAAAATATTTAATGATATATGAGAATTATTTTAATATTTTTCTCCTGATTTTTATTCATTGGGAAAGGAGGTCCACTGTAGACTCTGGTGTCCCTGCATATCTTTCCTGAGTGCATTGAACCATGAGGCCTAGTTTTTCTCACCTTGAGGTTTTTCAATGTCTAATTTGTCATATAACCAAGCTTGATGGTTAGTGTTAATTGCCAACTTAAAATAATCTAGAATTACCTGGGAAACATACCTATGGACATTATCTTGATTGTGTTGAATGGAATGGGAAGGTCAGCCCACTGTGGGTGGCTCGATTCCCTAGCTGGATCTTGGACAATATATATTGAGAAAGGAGCCTGAGCAGCATAGTGCTTCTTGACTGTGAGTGTGATGAATCTAGCTTCCTCAAGATCCTGTCTCCTGGGCTTTTCCTCCATGGTAGACTGTACTTTGGAACTGTTAGCTGAAAGGATCCTTTTTTCTTCTCCCTTGAGTAATTTTCACAGAGTTTTTTCTTACAACAATTGGCAAAGAAACTGAGACACTCTTCTATGCTACACTGGCTCACTGTAGAATTACCAACTGAGGATACTAACCATTTTCTCATATTATTTCACATCTGGATGTCCATGGAATCTATGAGAAAGAGATGGAGGAGTCTAGTTTAATTGGTGGGCCAAAGCCTTAAACAGTCACCTCCCAGAGAAGTCATGATATTTTACATACCCCAGCTTGGGGATACGCTAACTTCCTAGTGCCCCATACCATCAATGGGGTTCATCAAAATGTAGACAAGGAAATGAACATAGAGCTGTACTAACAGTGAGTTGGGGTTCGGTACTCTGCGATGCTGAGTGCGTTGATGTGAAACAGAACACAGAGGTTCTCTACAAGTGACGAACTGGAAGATTCATCACTACTGCTACTAACTACCTCGGCTTGCAAAAGGCAAGGACAGGCACGCACTACCACAAAGTACACTGAAATCCAAGGGAAAAAAAGCAACATTTTGTATGCGTTAATACCCTTTTTCCGTTAATTTGATGAAATAACTCCATGTTGTCTTGAAGGAGGCATTCTTTGAAATGATTACAAAGAAGAAGAGAAAGAGAATGTAACAAAGTGAGCACAGCATTAGCGTTCTAAGAACTGAACGGGATGGCGATAAACAATCAAGGTAAAAAAGAAAACTACATTTCAGAGTTGAATTTCCCTCTCTTCCAACAAGATTTTGGTTAGTTCCAATATGTCACTTACTAGTTTTGCTTCTCTGACAGTAATTCTGACTAATAAAAGGCTGCCGACTTGGGTGTCTGGCTAACAGATATGTTTGTGGCGATTTATACAGACCACAGTTTGAGGAGCATAAAACAAAGTCAACTAGGAAATGACTTCTCGAACTTCTTGCACACACATTCACAAGAGTGGAGTTAAAAGAAATCTTGTTTCCCACAAGGACTGCCACTCTCCTCACGCCCCTTTCCAATCAAGTTAAGAAACAAAACCCTCCTGGGTAAATTGTTACAATGCTAATACAACCCAGACAGGCATCTTGAAACTTGAAACAGAAAAAACAAAATTAGCCAATGGAAATCCTTCATTAGCAATCCTTGGTTCAATGGAACTTAGAAAATGTGGAAGAAACATATGACCTCAGTGTGTCATGGATGATAATGATCTCATGCCTAGGCTGAGATGGATCCCAAACACTTTTCCATGCTTCCTTAGGGCTGGGAAACAGGCAGTGAGCCATTAGTATAAATTAGTAACTGCTGGAATATCTAACCGCACAGGCAGACAACCTAACTTCCATTGCTACCCCCTAGAGATTTAGGAAACCGAACAGTAGGGTTCTCCCTATACATCCTACTCACACCTCAAGAGGAATTCACCAAAACAAAGTGTTCTACCAGCAATCCATGTTTACATCGTATCTATGTTTCTCTGCAGAATCAAAATAGAAAAACTAAAAAAACCAAAGAACCTCTATCACTTCTAGTAAAGAGAATGTTTATTGCTATTTTCCAAATTCTTCCCAGAATTCCATTGGGGAGTATTATGTCATGCCAGAGTAAACTATGCTGGCCATATCAATCCATGTAAATCCTGGCTCAGGGCTATTTGGAACTTGCCATTTATACACAGACTCTTTGTCATGAAATTCAGCTGAGCAAAGGGAGCGAGTTTGTAAAGGTTACGGAAATGGCAGCGTTCTCTTTTGCAATGACATAGAAGAGACACAAGGACAGTTGCTGAGGAAGAAAGAAGCCTGGGGACTCTTCTATTTGTTTGACCCCTGCTCTCTGCACCAATCCTAACTTCTCTTAGAAATGAACCAGTTGTCTTCTAGAAAATAGGGCCTCCATTTCAGATGGATGTTAATGAAATTATGTTAATTAGGCTCTCTCTAAGCCAGGTTATTGAGTACCTTTTCCTTGGAATTTGAACCGTGAACTGGGCAAAAAACCCTGAGAATGTTTTAGAGGATCGATTCCAGTGGCACTAGTCGGACATTTGCTATGTTCCCAGGATCAGTGCCATCAGCTGTTCCGTTAGCTGGCCGTTTTGCAAACATGGTCCTTGCAAACATGGATTTTCTCTCCTTCCTCCATCTCCGCGAGATTTTTCATGTAACTCCAGTCTGCATCTTACTGACTTATGATTTTCAAAGTCAGGTTATACTGCTTCTGATTAAAACCAATCCGGTTTTCAAGTTGTGTCTATCACAAAAATACGTCTTCTTGAGCCCTCAGCCCAACTTTGGCTCTAAACTTCAGGTTCTTTACGACAAAGTCCAGTCCACTCATCTCTCTCCATGTGCAGAACTCTCTGGACCAACACTTTCACATAGACTGTTTCTTGTGGATAACATCACATTTTTTCTATGTCTTCTTCCACATGGTGAAGAAGCTTCACAAGAAGACAGTCTTAATTTTAACATTTACTTTATAATCCTTTCCTTTATGTTTGAATGATTTTTGCGTTATATTTATAAAATAGTCTCTAGTGAGACTCACATCTATGCTTCATTTTTGAAGTGGAAGACAGACAGTCCGTGGATGATTTTTTTTCCCAATCAGTGAGATGCATTGAGCTGGTAAGTGATCAAATGGATACTATTTCTTGAAATAAATTATTTTTTGTTGTCTACTTTAATCGTACAGTAAAACATTTATCCAATTCATGTAGTCCAAAATTATAATACTGTCAATCTGTCTAAATTATGAAACAAGTAAGCTCTACCTTGTTCATACTAAGAAAGGATCACCCAACCTTGATATAATAAGTTGAGGAAATTACTGAGGTCAACGGCAACTAAAAATTACACTCGTAGATTTCTTATCACAAATTACTCTCTACTAATAAACTTTAAACACAGCTTTGAAGAGCATCTGACACAATAGCAAAGCAGTGACTAGTGCTATCAGTCAACTGTCCATTGGAACACTAGCCAGATAACCTGGGAAAATACATGAAGCTGCTTCAATTTTATGAATAATGATGTTTTTGCCAGACCTTGATTTTGTACCACAGTAAGGCGAGTGTGAAAATGGCCACTAGGGTGAGTGTTTTCGATAAATCCCACATCAGGACAGATGTCAGCACATGGGAGAAAGGGAAGAACATCATTTCTCCTACAGGGTCAGGAGAAGAAACAGCAGCAGCGACCCATACCCAATAAGACAAAACTCGCTGTGGTACTGTTACTACGCAACTAAGCATCATTCTTCAGAAAAGGCATGTTGTTCAGTGATACAGAAAACAGGAACTGTTCACTAAACAACTTTTCACGAATGTGTCTTGTGTCATATTTTCTTCATTAGACACTAAAGTTTTCTTCATTAGACACCCCAAGTGATTCGCATCACCCCTATTTTACGGAGAATGGGAAACAGTCAATATGGCCCAAACACACAACTAGTGGATTTTTCCTGATGCAAAGTGTATGACATTCTGGCTTTATTATATTTTCTCTCCTGTTCTCTTCTGGTTGACAACATACCTCTACTAGATGGAGGTCCTTATCTAGGTGGGGATTAGATAAAGGGACACTTTTCCCCAGCAGAGTGTCCACACCGGTCCATCCATCTTAGACCATCCACTACAGTCATCAAAGGACATTCAGAAGAATGATAGTCAGGAGAGCTGTAAGCAGAGACTGGTGGGATTGCAATGTTGCAAAGAAAGTGTTATGTAAGATTCCAGTCCTCAATTTCTTGTGTGTACAAAGAGTTTTCTTAGTTGGTTTTTTTTTTTTTCATTTTTGCTTCATTGTTTGGTTTCCTTATGTTAAAATGTTTCACTGTGTAAGATGTGTTCACTGGGAATCTTCAGGACAAAACGTTCTTTGTTGTCTGATAAATAATCAAGTAAGGACCACAGAAGCTTTGAAAGCACACAAAGCCCGGGAACTCTAGTTTAATATTTATGTCTTATATTAATAATGAATACACCTGAACTTCACCAGACCATGTTCTATAAAAGTCCTATTGTAGTAGTACACAGGTGTGGTGGCTCAACCAAGAAGACAAGGAGGCATATTCATAGGTGGAAGCCCTGCCAGACCTCAGCAGAGGGAACCGTCGTCATGGCCAGTGCCAGACTCACAGTGGAACCCCAAGCATCTGAGCTCAGGTGTTTCTATTGATTCAGAACTCCTCATGTGTTCTACTGATACCTTATGCAGATCATTAGCAATCAACTTCCCCCACATAAATCCAACACCTGCAGACAATACAAAATGCTAAGACCTAGGCAGACCCTCACCCAACAGTACACAAAACAGTATTTTAAGCACAACTAAAAACAAACTTATACAACATCCTATTATACTTTTCAGTGTCTTTGTAAAAATGATTCCTAGTCTAGTCTTGAGTGTGAAGTAGCGAGAAGAGGGTTCAGATTGGAAACAACACGGATGTGAATACACCATTGGGTCACCGTCCATAATCCGGGCCTGCTCTCATCAGCTTGGTAAGCTCAGACTGGTGGTTTCAGGTTTTTTAATCTGTATGTCCATCTCTACATTGTGATGCTGGTAGTACAAGAACATGAGATTAGCAAAGAAAGGGGAAAAGATAGAAGAACATTAGGAGACCCCATAAATCCATAGTTTGCTGCAATAGGTACCTAAGATGTCAACATACTGCTCAAAGGCATCCAGTACTGCCCAGCGGTTGTTCATTTCTCTAGGTATGGGTAAGACGGGCATTCTGAAAAGCCACCCAGGAGATGGATAGGAGCAGCTCAGCAGAATATGAAGTGAACTGTCTTTAGAAGACCAGGCAGCTAGGCGATGTGAAGGCGTTGCTGGAGCCTGGATTTGAAATAACTGTAAATGGCAGACATGAAGGGTGTTTTCCACAGAGTTATATAGTATTGAGGGGTGATGGAAATGTTAGGATGGAAAGTTTGGACCAAGCGCACGATTTTAGGTCATGAGAGCAGGCCCATGAAGGAGAACGTGGAACTCCAGTCTCCTCCTCCGTTTGCTTCCTATCCAGACCTTCAGGCAACTGGTTTTGCTCCGCCACACACTCACATTTTGACAGGATTTCTCACACCAGTTCCAAAGGCCAATGGATCCCAGATTAGACATCTGTGAGAGAAAAAAAAATGCCTTCATCTTTGTAATCTGATTATCTCAGTTACTTATTACAGAATCAGAAAGCAACTGTCAAGCCCAAAGTCAAGCCTGAAAGTTATTAATGCCAAAATCAGAAGCTGGAACCTCATTGAGGAGACCACTTGCTAACTCAGTTTAAATATGAAGGATATGGAATCCTTAATCAGCGAAAGTAAGTTACTTTTTCATACTAGACTTAGAGAAACAGACCTTCAGACTATAATCATAGCCACCAATCAACAAAAAGGAAGACTTATAGAACATAGATGTTCTCAACTTAAAAGGAACTCTGTCTTGATAAACTCGCTGAAATGTAAATACATTGTAAGTTGCAAACATTAATCATCGTAATTGAACAACGCAGCCCTGGAGAGTTGGTTGAGTCCTTTTGGGACCATATAGCTGACTGGGACCTATGGCTCCCTGGTGTGTCTCAGCATCCTGAGAGAGTATCATGCTAGCCCAAGAAAACACCAAATTACAAAATTTGAAGTATGGTTTTCATTAAAGAATTATTGATTTCACTGCCTCACAGAGAGGGAAACCCATAAAGAGTGCCATTGTTGAGTCAGAATCTAGCTGTAGTTCTCTTTTTATGCATTTTGAGAAACTTCAGCTTAAACCCTATTAATTATTCTTCTCCAAGTCAACATTCCTAGTTCCTTTAACTTTGACCTAAATGCATGTTTCTTTTCAAGGGACCACGATAGGCACATTACTCTGGCCGTGTCATGGTTAGTCCATTATCATTACATATACAGACATAAACATTCTGTTCATGTGCATAGGGAACAATTAGGATGACGAGGTCAGCCTGGCCATCCACACGGGTGTTAAGCCACCTCGCTGTGATACACGCATTCACTAACTGTCTGTGACTTCTAATGTTGGACTTTTCTTGCATATCAACATAGCACAGTCTGGAACACTTTAAAAGATCATCCAGTAAAAAAAAAAAAATGGGAGAAATTAGCTCATTTAATATTTCTTGTGTAATCCTTACAATCAGGTTGCCAGATTTTTGACCAGGCTCATTAATTTACTTAATTATTAGACTTTAGAAATAATTGAACCCTCAATTTGAAGAGCCTTGGGGCATAACTCAATAAAAACTTGCATTAAAATACCAATGAGCAGTTGCAATAATAACACAAATAAAGTCTATCTGCATAAAACTGCACACTCGCCCACTGCTTTGTCTGGACAGAGCGATTTATAAGAACAAGTTTAGCCCCTGCCATGAAATTAATTTGTCAGAGCTCCCTTAGGCCCAGCAATCCATAGGTCATTATAATAGGCAAGTTTTCTCTTGACATATGCTGCCTCTACATTTCTGCCTTACAGTAGAAATTGGGTAAGTACAGGGCCTTGCACGGGAGGCACTGGTGTAGACATTGTGTGCTTTGGATGTTAAACCCAGCAACATCCCTAATCATTAGATAGACATCCCAGTTATAAATGCCATCGGATTCAAACTTTATTAAACTTATTAGAGTATATATCTCTATCACAGAAATACTTTAAACCTATGAGCAAATTCGTCAATGAGTTAAGACTAACTCTGCTAGAATTTTGCCAGTATTTTGCATCATATTTGTTATTCACTGCAGCCAGCCTTTTGACTTGTTTTCCAAACTTTAGAATCCTATCACCATTAGTGGTTCCTATTCATTTAGCATCCATGGGCCCTGAGTGATTTATGGAAGTTTATAAAACACAGAGAAGATGTGATCTGTGCCCTTGATGTACTTACAGCAGAATTTCTGTTTTGTATACACTCAATTATAATAACAGACTCCTTTTCCATATGCAGAAATATCTCCCAGAAATAATTAGCTGCAGACACAAAACAATTAGGTGGCTGAAACCTCATAAAATGTGGTTGTTGGTTAATTGGCTCATATTCACGTAGTGATGCTTGTATCTACCACCCAACCACCTGCAAAACTGTAGCTTGCAAAAAAAAAAAAAAAATTGAAGAGAAGTTTCAGAAAATATGGCCTAGCTAGTGTAATCGAAATAGTCCATGTGCCCTGCATTTTCTATGGGCATTCTTAATAGCACTCAAAAATGCTCAAGCATATGGAAATAAAAAATGCTAATCTAAGGACTGCAAACTCTTTGCGGAAAGAATAATGAATGTCAAGGCCTTGGAGCAACAGTCAGGCCTCACCTCAATTTTCTGTCTCAACATCTTTCCCATGTGAGTTCATCTCTTCATTGGGATATATTTTATTTTTAGATTCTAAATAAACGGAAACTTTTCTCCATTGGTGGGGCTGATACATCAGTAAAGGATATTTGCTTTAGATAGGCTTTTTTTCTCTTTTTCATCACGGTTTGCATTGAATTCATAATTTACTTTCCATGGGACTCTCCTGAGTCTGTTCCAACTAGATTGAGAACTATAAACAAGTTCCTCTTGGTCATCATACTGTAGAGCACATTTCAAGCCAGAATCCTGAGACTTACTGCTAAATGACTACATAAAGCAGATCAGGCTCTAGACGTATGTAGATACATAGCGGAGGGCAAGGCAAATGGTAGGCAGACAGCCAAAACAGTCACAACCAAAGAGAAGATATGTTTTGGTCAAGACTTGGTTAAGATTGGCATCTATCTCAGCTGTGTCTGGCTTTAGGATGGCTTAACCATACCCCTGGGCTCTTTCATGTACGGGCACAGCTGCTGAACAAGAAGCAAAGCAATGACACTTAAGGATTTTTAGAGAATTTTCAGGTCTGGACTCAATGTTCACCAAAGGTGGACTTTGTCTCTTTTAAGAATCATGAGGTCCTTTCCCAGTATTTCCTCAGACTCTCCCCTGTGGGAACAGCCTGTTTTATAGCAGCTGTGGCTCATATTTTCAGACTCATCTGTTCAACCAATATTGGGTTTCTAGCCATCAACTCTCAGATTCTCGATAATATCAAATTACAGCTGTGCTGGGATTAGAACTGAAATTGCTCATGAGAATGATAGACAGCTTTGGTGAGGTCCAGATCTGTGAAGAGGGTCACTGTGAGGAATATGAAGACAGAGGGAAGGTTGGAGAAAAAGGAGGAAGAGGTAGTAGAGCAGAGAAGATACGCAAAGTAAGGAGGAGGAAAGGAAAAGGGGGAAGAGAGGAAAGAAAAGGAAAAAGAAGTATGAGAAAGAAAATGTGACTGCGGTAGTTAATTATCCTTCAGAAACAGTTCGATCAATTTCCTCTGTAGATGCCTAATCCCCTTGTTCTCAAAGCAATGTGTTGAGGGAAGGAGGGAAAAAGAAGAGAAGAAAGAAAGAGAGGGATGAGAGGAAGGGGAGAGAAGATGGAGGGAAGGAAGAAGAAAAGAAAGGAGGGAAGGAGGGAGGAAGGGAGAAAGGGAAAGCCTGTAATAGATGGCTGGGCTGAGCCAGATGCAGAGGAAAGATAAGAAAGCTCAGCCCAAAGCCGTATACCATGGCTGGCATTAAAATTGAATTAATAAGAGGTTCCATAGGTTTCTTCCCTGGAACTCCAACACTGAGTTCTGTTTATACTTGATTGACCTAGAGCATGTAGTGGCTGCTGTAGGCATTAGGAGACATTGCCTACATTTCTCAATGCAAGGTCAAGGTCTTTTAAACATCTTATCGTAGAGGACAGGACTGAGTTGGATAAACTCGCAGAAATTACTATTAAGATATATAAAAAATGAGAAAAATGATTGAAAGATGTGTTTTTCAGTATTTAGAATAAAATTGTTGAAAATAATTTCTCTTAATTATTAATCATTTCTTAATTGACTAATTCTTTTCCAGAAATACAATAGCAAAAATAGCTTTTGTTAAAAGGAAAGCAAACTGCTTTGTAACTCAAGGACAATGAAGTTGAGCTTTATAAGCATTAGGATTTGGTACTCTTTTCTTTATTATTCCTACTGATTACTTCATAACTTGTTTTTTTTTTTAAAATATGATTATTGTCAAAGAATCAAAGTAATATGTAAAGTCTTTCCAAATCAAAGCTTAATTCTAGTTCGGGATAGTTTACTGATGGCAGGCATAATCATCTTGGCTCTCCAAATACCCAATGCATAGATGAAAGTCCCCATCAGAGAAGCAGTGACTCTTCCTCAGTTATAAAAGGAACCTGTTTAAGAGACTTTGGAATTACAAAGCCAACTGGAAAGTCACAGTCCAGAAATGGGTATGGAAGAAGCCAAATCTATGGGGCTTACTCGCTGGGGCAGAGTTTCTGCCACTAGAGTATGCAGAAGGAAAGAGACCTAAGGGAAGACGTTGAGCATGTACTGCAGCCAGCTCCCCCTCCAGCCCAGCAGGCACAACACAGACAGCCTGGTGTTTTTCTCATGTACACAAGCACATCTCTTACTGCACTTTCTCACTATAAAAGATATTTTAAGTATAAGCTCTGGACATCAACTTTGCTTAGGTTGAATTCAAAAGGCATTGAAATGATCCTGAGCTCAGTGTTGGCAAAGGGGGATAGAACAGGAGGCAGAACAATGAGGGCTGGTACTCAACCAGCTTCCTCTCCCCCCTTTATTCAGGTTAGTCCTTGAAATGCCCACTGCCTGCAGTCTAAGGGGCTCTTCCATCCTCAGTTAAACTTGTTGGAGAACAACCTCATTTACGCATTCAGAGGTGGGTCTCCTGGATGAGTTCAAATCCAGGGAAGGAGATTATTTTTATTTTACGTGTATAGACATTTTGCCTGCATTTGTGTGCAATTCCACAGGGAGCCAGAAGATGGCATCAGTTCCCCTTGACTGGAGTTACAAATGGGTGTGAGTTATCCATGTGGGTGCTGGGAACTGAACTCAGGTCTTTCACAAGAGCAATAAGTACTCCTTGGTGCTGGTCATCTCTCCAGCCCGAAGTATCAATTTTTAATTCCATTTTTATATGAATTAAGGTTCTCAAGGGCTAACTGACTTGCCTGATTTCATTTCTAGTAAGTGGCTTTGCAGTTCAAGCCTGATATCCCAAGTGTCCCTGTTTATTCTACTAAACCATCTAGGAAGGAGCAAGAGCAAGAAAGAGCTCTTCCCAAGTGTCCTGGTGTAAGATGACCTATGGGAGTTCAAGAGGGTTTGGTCAAATGGGTGTACGTAACTCAGCAGCACTGAGGCTGCTCAAACTTGAGTGTGAAAGGAAATGAATTAATGTAGTCCATGGATCAGAGAGCAGAGTAAAGGAGTTTGCTATTAATATTTATGATAAAGACAGTCTTTAGGGCTGCAGGTCTATCTAAGTAGTGGAAGGCTTCAAAGCATAGAAGAGTCCTGGGTCCTGTCCCTAGCACACTGATATTAACACAGCAATAAAACATTCTTCAATAGCCACATAGAAAATGGACTCTCAAACAGAGTCACAGATTGAAAAAAAAAAAATCAGTGATGGGTTTGAATTATTGGAATGTTCATAATGCAAATAACTTTATTTAAAAATGACAAATTATTTGCAAATGTCGGATAAGGGACTATTTTGTGTTTTTTCCACTTTATGTGTTTGTCCTAAAAATGTTTGTATCACTCATAGATAATTACCTGTACCATTGTCTGTAGGTAAGATACTACTTTTTCCCACTGATGTTCTATGTTTAGAGGGGTTTTACATCTCCCTATCCATCCAGTTTTTCTATCTGTCAACCTCCCCCAAGGGTGGGAAACAAACAAGAAGAGAAATCACTTCCTATTGTATTTCAGCACCATGTCCTCAATACACAGGGACCAAGATAGATTATAAATCAAATTTGTTTTACATGTAAAGAAGTGGGGGATGGGAAAAAGCTAAGAAACAAGGGATGGCACGTTAAAATGAGGCTGTATTGTAAAGGAAGATGAAGTTCTACTCTGTATAAATTATTACTGTTACTGCTGATGTTTGTGAGAGTCCCTTGACACCTGACCCTGTTTTGTGACAGAGCAGAGCAGTAACTCGAGAGCAGTGGAACAGGATTCTCTCCTTAGCCCTCTTGGACTCCATGGCCTTAAGCAAGTGCCTTAACCTTGTGCACTTCCTTTCCCGACTTGAAAATCTTAATCTAGAGAAAAGCATGCTGACACCCCTTAAACATGGCAGAATGTGGACATCTGAGAAACACCCAAAGTAGTTAGAGGCCTGGACAGGCTGAGGGAAAGGCTTACAAGAGGCCACATGTTTTCTTGGTCTCTGACCTGCAGGCACACACCTGGCCTCGGTCAGGTTACACCCTGCTCCTTCCCGCCTTCAGGTCAAGCCCCGGTAGATGGATGATAGGCCAGGACCCTCCTTAATTAAGCATACCAATCACCTAAAGCAACAAGAGGGTATTAGGGAATATTGAATGTCATTCAGTTTCTCCTTAGACTTCCTTTCCCTTTAATTATTTCAAAGGAGAAATGCTGTTATTTTTTAAGTTAAAAAAAAAAAAAAAAAAAACACAAGCAAAGCCTCTTAAAGGGGTAGATGTCTGTGAAGATAAAGTGATGACTCCCCGGGCTGTGGGTTGCCCTCTATTTGCTGTTACGTTGAACTGAGGGCTGAAAGGAAGCAAATACTGGTACCTGTTCTCATTCACTGGCTCCTGCTGTTTTCTCCTTTGGAAGATGGCAACGGTCAGTCACCACTCGTTTTTGTGACTGGTGGGTTGGCAAACGCTTGATTCTTTGTTGCTGAGAATCCTCTCGTTTCTGTTGCTGTTGCTTTTACTCCGTTATCACTGCTTCACATTCAAAGAGAGATTTCTTCAGAAATGTCCTTAAATCACAAAAACAAAGGGAAGGAGAGATGCCTCCCTGTTGCCTATAGGGGTCCCAGGTGTGTGGTATGGGCTCCCTCCAACTGCACATGAGACAAGCCATTCGCAAACTTAGAATCTATCTCGTGTAAAATGGGTCCAGGAGACTCGGACATAGCTGATATTTTTCATCAGAATTCAAAAAATAAACTTGAGTTTTTTTTCTGCGCATGTGTATTGTGTATGTGCGTGTATGTGTTTAGGATTGTGCAGACATGTGCTATGGTCTTTGAACATGTGTGCATACAATGAGAACTTAAGTCAATGTGTGAAGTCTTACTCTATTGTTCACACACAGTGTCTTGCACTAAATCTAGAGCTCATAGATTAGGGTAAGTCGATTTGTTAGCAAACCCCAGGGATCTTCTTGACTCTATTTCCCCAACACTGGACTTACTGGTGTGCCACCATGCGTGGCTTTTTGTGTTGATGATGATGATCCAAACTGAAAACCTTATGCTTTCAGAACAAGCACTTGATCAACCCATCAGTCGCCTTCACAGATAGGATTTCTTTTCAAGAGTATAGTTTTTCAATATTACTCTCTATGAATTTGTTTGTCCATCTTTTTGGTCAAAGTAGGTGATTCTGTCCAAATATTGCTGAGTGGTATCTATAATATCAGCCTAAGACTGTCACTTAACATATCACCCCACTGGGGTGTTTCTTTACTGTCTTCTTAAGGTGACTGCCATCCATTGTGAAGAACTAAACCAGTGCTTCTCAGCCTTCCTAATGCTACTACACTTTAATACAGTTCCTCATGTTGTGGAGACCCCCAAGCACAAAATTCTTTTCCTTGCTGCTTCATAACTGTAATTTTGCTACTGTTATGAATTGTAATGTAAATGTCTGATTATAGATAGTCTTAGGTGACCCTCAAAGGCCTCAAAGCCCATATGTTGAAAACTGCTCTACTAAACCATACCCCCAGTACACGTGACCTCAGCATGCTTACCCAAGTCACATTTCTTATTGTCAGGAGTCCGTCTAAATAAAATCTTAGCCCCATGAACTTACTGATAAAATCAACTAAATATACTCATATGCTAACAGGAGCACAGTGTTAACTGAGTAACTCACAAGCTAGTGATTTAGGGAGACATCTACCTACTAAGCTTCATTCATAGGATAGTCTTGTCCAAATGTGAAGAGGGGCATTCGGATAAAGTCTATCAGTGTTCATGAGTAGTTATTGTTATGCGTATTATTAATTAGGTATGGTATGCCACTCCAGCTCTTGGGAGGGAGAAGCAGGAGGATCAGAAGTTGAAAGTCACACTTGGCGTCAAAATGTGTTCAGTGTAAGGCTGTCTGGGCTACATGAGACCCTAGGTCAAAAAGAAAACAAAACATAGTTAGATTGTGATTATATATATATATATATATATATATATATATATATATATATATATATATGATGTGATATGATAGATGATAGATAAATGAAGCACAGATAACCTAAAGAAGCATAATGTAAGAACAGGATGAAATAAACGACATTAACATACGCGGGTCACTTATAGGATATAAAATTTTAGGAAAAATACAAAAGCTTCCAGATTTCAGATGGACATACTTTTGATTCCAAGTTTGACATTTTACAACATGACCTTATGAATGATGTTTAGTTTCTACGTATCTCAGATTCGCCATGTAAATGAGAAAGAAAGAAAAAAAAAGGACTCCATCAACTGTATCAATATGTCACAAGTACTAAACAATGATGTACAGACAACATGGAGTTCAGTGCCTGGCGCATAGTGTGGCAAGAGAGAAGGAAAGGAAGAAAGGAAGGAAGGAAGGAAGGAAGGAAGGAAGGAAGGAAGGAAGGAAGGAGGGAGGGAGGGAGGGAGGGAGAGAGAAAGGAAGGAAGGAAGGAAGAGAGGGAGAAAGAGAGAAAGAAAGAGAGGAAAAGAGAAAGAAAGAGAGAAACTGATGGCTTTAGCTGGGCATGGGGCACAAGCTGCAATCCAGTATGAGATCAGTGCCACAAGTTCAAGGTAGATAGAACCAAGTGTCAGAGGCCAGCTTAGGAGATATGGTGTAGTTGTAAACTACTGTCTTTTACCCTCAATTTAGGTAAAGAGAAAGGAAGGACAGAAAGAAATTCTCACTGATTTTGCAAGAGGCCTTGATACAGAATGAGAGAAAGGTAGACATCTTCACAGCCTCTTTTAGGCTGTCCTGAGCTTGAAGAGGGCTAGCTGACAGCGAGTCAGACTAGCGTCTCAGCTCACGGTCTGGAAACTCAATCTCTCCAACCTTCGTTCCTTTTAAGTAAGAACACTAATGAAGGCAATCCAACCAATGCACCACCATCCAACACTCACCCCGACTCTCTCAGGTCTTCAGATCTTATAGACCCTAAGCCAAAAGTTCCCATAAGCCCAAGCGGCACACAATCCCAAGAACAAGTTACACGTGCCAGAACGATTGCACTTAACCGAATTATAGACACCTGCATCAAGCCTTCCAGATCCAGCACATAATCATCTACCACACTTGGGGTGGGAACGCAAACGTAATCCAAATGCCAGTTTGTTTTTAAAGAAACCAAAATCACAAAAAGCTTACTCCAATTGTTCCTCTACAATATACAGAGACCATCTCTAGAAAGGGAAGAGCAGGAGGAGGAGGAGGGATAATGAAGGGAGGAGGAAGGAGGAATGGCTTTTAACCTCAAAAATGTTGATTACAGACTTGCTATGTTTTGTGTCCTCATGAAGACAACCAGTTTGAATTAACCATTGAGCCTAAGGAGACATTAAGTTCACTAAGGTGGAGGGTACACATTTTCCAGAAGATCAGCTTTTCTCTCGAGCAAGGCATTTCACAGGCTCACAGCGACAATGTGCTAACTGCTCTTCAGGAGATACACGGGGCTGGCTGTATCAAAAACTAACACTTGCAAGTTCAAATGGAGCTAGCCACACGTAAAGTAAACTCGGCTTTAAACCTTTGGTGACCCTTATAATAAACGTTTCAGATTCAGTGAACAAGTTCTGTCTATTAAACACTAAATTTCACTGACATAATTAAAACTCGTTTAGAGCAGAATTGCTCTGACATTCAGCACGAGGAGCAGAAGCTAATTCCTGTTCTTTACGAACCCAAACCTTGTCTGTACTGGGATCGTGACGCTGATGAAGCCAGGTGTTCCCTAACTATTGTTTTACTGTGCTTTGCGCTACTGTAGCAGAATAACAGAGGCTGGCCAAGTTATAAACACTAGTTTATTTGTTTCTGAAGGCTGGGATGGCTGAGACTATGTACTATATATTTTATTTGGTACTTTCCTACTGTTATAATAGATTATACAGGCAAGCTAACTTTGTTTTGTCTCACAATTCTGTAAGTCTAAGGCTAAATAGACCCATATGGCATGTGTCTTCCACTAGCAGAGGCCCATAAAAGCACAAGGCACATCCATATTCTCTCTCTCTCTCTCTCTCTCTCTCTCTCTCTCTGTGTGTGTGTGTGTGTGTGTGTGTGTGTGTGTGTGTGTGTGTGTGTGTGTAGACCACCAGGGTTCAACTATTGAGGCTTGACCCTGATGGCCTCATTTGATCCTAATCACCTCCCCAAGATCCCATGTCTAAATACCACAATTTGTAAGTTTCTACATTGTTCATATGTTGTAATGGGATTTAGATTTTAGTTAACTCAAAGTCTATCAAGCCTTGGCGTAGACATTATCTGATTTTTTTTTTTCATCAAAAGTGATTTCATCCTTAAGTCTCAATGCTATTTATATATTGTTAAGATGGGCTCTTACTGGCTGTACATTATCCCACACTAAAGGAATGTATCACCTAACTGTTACAATGCAATGGTAAGACTCCACAGCGACTGAGAAAGGTTGGTTAACCACGCACAGATAATGGATACACTTTTTTAAGACTGAGGACATAGTTAGGTCTCTTTTACACATGACACACTAAGAGAAACAAAGAAAAGTTAAGATACAGGGTGAAGATTAAAATACAAAAGAATTCTAAAAGTTGCTGAAGCATTAAATGAAATTAAATCGGATTACACTTCTTAAAATGTTTCTCTGGTAGCAATAAAAATATTAGAAGTGAAATTAGAAGAGGTATTTCCAACTTTTAAGTGGCTGATATATAAATATGTGTTTTTGGGTTTCACTCGTCTGCTTTAATTTTTTTAGACAGGATATCTTTATGTAGCGCTGGTTGTTCTGGAACTTGCTGCCTTGGCCTGCCAAGTGCTGGGATTAAAGGCACGTACCATCATATCCAAAATGTTATACATTAATATAAGTGACATATAAAAATAATCACACACACACACACACACACACACACACACACACACACACACACACACACACACACACACACACACACACACACTCTCAGGGAGGGGTAGATTATAGACCTCAATTCTTCATTTTGCCAAAAATAATGAACTTCAGAGGCAGTCAAAGAAATGTCCCTATATACATGACACTGTTGATTTGTTTTTCTTCAGATCTAGTCACTACATAAGAATGTTCCTGTACGTGAGGGTACGTACATGCCAAGTCACGTGTGTAGAGAGCAGAGGATAGTCTTGTACGTCAGTCCTCAGCTTCTTCTTGGCTGTTTTCCTGTTGTGTACATTAGACAAACTGGCCCACGAGCTTCTGGGAGCTCTGCTGTCTCCACTCTCCCTTCCCACCCTGCGAGCACTAGGATTACAGAAATGTACTACCGTGCTTGGCTTCTCCATGGATTCTGGGGACTTACACTTAGGTTCTCATGTACAGCAAGCATTTTCCCCACTGAACAATGTCCCTGGCTGAGCCCCAGTTATTTCCACAAAAAAATGGCCTTTCAAGTCTTAGCTGTGTATTCAAAAATGTATTTCTCTGTGTGCTTACTGCGGCATTACCCGTAATATAGAAAAGTTGGAAGTAATTCATTCTGACTCTAAGAGAGCCCTTTTCTTACTGTGTTTAATCCAAACTATTGTTATCAGTGTTTCTTATTATTGTATGTGATTTCTTAGAACCCTAGCCAAACAACAAAAATTTATTTTTTCTATGAAATCAAGTATAACAATTTAAGTCTGATAATTTAAAAAAAATCATTTGAACTTTAGCAAATAAAAACATAGGCATTTTCTTTCTTATCTTGAATTGCTCAATAGATAGCAGACATCTGGGGATAGTGTGTTTATAAAAATCACAATAGATTTTTTAAAGTTCAGTTATGGGTAAACATGTGTTCCGGATATCAAGGGGTACAGACCGCATGCAGCTAACTCTGTTAGGAGATCAGAACAGAACCCTAAAATAAGAAAAGTGAAAATCTTACATTTGAATCTACGCATGTATAGAAATGATAAACTTTAAACTGGAGGAAATCAGGGTTTGGAGAGTATGTCGGGTGATAAAGTGTCTGCCATGTAAGCATCAGGACTCAACTTTGACTCTCTGCTTCCACCTAAAAGGAAAGTGTGGTAGCACCTGCCCCAGCACTGGGGAGGCAGAGAAAGAAGAATCCTTGGAAGTAGATGGCCTGCTAGTATTGCTAATTCGTGTGCTCTGGGTTCAGTGAGAGATGTTGTCTCAAAAGAATGTGAAGAGAGATGGTGGAAGATGCCTAATGTCAGCCTCTGGCCTTCACACAGGAACACACACACACTCGCAGGATTAGCCAGTGTGAGGACATTTTAATATGCCGATATCATAGGACGATCTCAGAGCCTTGTAAAATGGAAAGTTTCTTCTGTTGGGGACAGGGAGAAAATCCAACTACAAGATGTTCTGCGAAGGTCCCAACTTTGCTTCTTATTTAAGCTTCTAGTTCAACGCTGACTTCAGCTTCTCTTTTATAGTCCCGAATAAAGTCTGGAAGCGAGGACAATGCATTCACTTATCAGGAAAAGAAACTAATCATAATTTCATACTTTTCCTTTGTTAGCATCCAATGATGTTACTCATGAAGCCCCTGCTTTGTGAGAGGCCACTGTTGGTAGCCACAAGGCTATCAGGTAGAAGGCATGCCTGAGACACTGGGAAATTCAGGCAGCGTGTTTTATTCTTTCCTCTGTGGATTAATTTATTAATTTGTTTAAAGCAAATGTTGCAAAAATTTTTGGAAAGCTCGACTCCTTAGATTCCTTGGCATGGTTTATTATTGTAAACATGTTCCTTACAATCCAGTAATACGAGGTAAATTTGCACAGGACGACGAGCTGTCTTCCAGCCACAGTCCACTAAAGCTTAGGATGTCAAGTTAGAAGCTTGACATTCAGGTAAAAGGAGGCTACCTTTCCAGATCTCCAATGACTGACTTCAGAGGCTCAGTGAGGAATCAAACGTACCTGGAACTTTCATTCTCTCCCCAAAATATCAATCACCCAGCAGTTGCTTAGACTCCCATTGAGGAAAACTGAGCTTTGAATAGTGGGCTCTGGGATCCCTGATTTGAGCAGTATCAGCAAAAACAGTCTCTTCTTTATCCCAAATTAACTACAAATTCAATTAGAATAAAAATCTTCGTTCACCCTGCAGAAGAGATTTTACACAAAGAAAAGCAGATGTTCCCACAACATTGAGAGCACTTTGCCCAGCAGTTGACAGAATTTTCCATCTTGGGAGTCCAATCAGTGGTGAAAGATACACAGAGGCAGCCTCTCCAAGTCTCAAAACAGCTTCCATTTCCTGTGCGCCTTTAATTAGATTTACTTCTTCAACCAAAATAATATCAGGCTGAAAAGAATGAGGTGAAGGGGACTCTGCTTAATATTGGGTTAGGAAGGGGCTGAAGAGATTGCTCAGTCTGTAAAGTGCTTGTGGCAAAGCATCGTGACCCGAGTTCAATCCCCAGAACGAGGGTAAAATTTCAGGAAGTGGTGGCCTTGTAAGCATTAGAGAGGCAGAGACAGGGGGATCCTTGCAGCCTGTGGATTAGCCAGCCTCCACTAACTGTGGAGTCTCCGGAGAGACACCTTCTCTGAAAAGGCAAGATGATCAACTCCTTAGGAACCCACACCTGAGGTTGAAGTCGGGCCTCAGCAGGCATGAGCACACGTGTACACATTTCATCTCACACATACCCGTATATAGTACTGGGTCAGCAAATACAGAAAAGGTTAAAAATTCACTCTGAGCTGCCTTCACAGATGAAACTTTTCTGATTTTTTTTTTTTTGAGAGTTTGTTCAGCTGGACAAGGCATAGTACTAAAACTAACCATTGGAGATTGTAATGAGATCATAGCTTAATTGGAGGTTGAGCTTTGAACAAACAATGGAACACAAATGGAAATTACGAGAGGCCTACAGTGGATTTATACAGCATTTCTTTTTAAGTGAAGAATAGCCCATAAACCAAAGGATTCAATGAGGAGACCCTGAGCAACAGGTAGAGGCAGAGGCATTAGTATTAAAGGGACATACACATAACAGGCTGCCATGTTCAAATGTCTTAACTTTGCATATGTAAAATGTATTTTAATTTATATTCATTTGATCAACAGGGAACTGTAGTGACAAGACTGAATAGTTTCAATTTTGCCGAGAATAGTAATGAATTATTGACACGTACATGTTAATGGTTGGTCACCCTTTATTAGCTTGCCTATTATTAAATAAAGCAAACCAAACCTAGTTGATGCTGGGTTTCTGTTTCTCTCCACAGGACGGTATTTGAACGCATCACATCTTTGTTCGGATTTTATTCCTAGCCCTCATGGGTCTCTTTCGGACTAGTTCATTTTCCCAAATCCTGCCGGACTGACTTCTCTGAACTGCATACCTATTTGTGAACATCTCCAGTTGAAGTGGTCAAGGATCATCTTCCTAAGGAAGTGTCCCCTGGATCCTCTGTTTGTCCAGGAGTCCTGTCTCTCCAGGGCCATTTCCCTTGCTTGTTTCTACTCTCCTCCACTTCCTTTGTATGTTTTAGATACTTCTCAATTTGCATTGTCCTTGCGGCTAATTTTTAGAAGTATATGTGCCAATCCACTCCCTTTATATGTGTCAGATGCTTCTTCCATTCCCATTGTCCTCGCAGTTATTTTTAAAAGTATATGTGCCAGTCAACTGTCTAAACCCTAGGTAAAGCCACCAACGATATAGGTAAAGTCCACTCATCTCTGCAGGTGCAGGGAGGTGGACTATAAGCACAGTACGCCACCAGCTGAGGCGCAGACTGTAAAGGGCATGAGGAACGAAAGGACCGGGCAACCAGATCTACAGAGGTAATGCCGGATTAAACGGACGCGAACTGAACGACGAGGACGTAGTAGGAATGTCTGCCACCTGTGAACCACCTCGGGTCTCCAGGAATTTAGACTAGACTAGACCGCGTTGATTGAGAAATGGACATTATTTGGTTAGAACCTTGGATACCCCATCATAGTAGATGGCTCATGCCTGGCTCTGCAGGCACTTGCTACGGGCACCCTCTCTAGGTATCCCGACGGTTCCACAGTGAAGCGCTTCCCAGTCTGTCTTCCTGTGATGCTTTCATAATTTCAATCATGAACCACGCTCCATACTCGTTATTACCACTGCATGTTTGTTCTCTGAGCTATAGGGTTTTATTTATCCTCCTATGCTTGATATCTAGTTACCCCACGGCTCTAGTAAGGGTTCAGTTATTGTTGAATAAGTGATGAGATGAATATTTGACTAAGCAAATGAATAAGTAAACAAACAAACACATTTAATAGCAATGGCCCTTCTTGGCAAAAAACAGGAAAAAAATCATCCTTTTTCTTCTAAGTATTTTTGAAGATTTCTAAAATAATAGAAATTTATGTTCTCAGTATGTTATTTGCTAACATCTCTTCAATTATAAAATGGTGAAATGATTAAACTATATTTACATATAAAAACAAGTTACATGTAAATAACTCTGTGATAAACAAACAGTAATGTATATCCTTTGATATGCTAGCTGTGCACTCTTTGGCTTTCCTGAGTTTAGAGGCACAGTAATCTGAAAGTTCTAGAAGAGAGCAAGAAGCCAGCATGGTAGATTGATTCTTCCCTGAAAAGCAGGTAACACAGAAGTGCCAATCAGGGAGGCTAGACTTTCAGGTAGCTAGGCTTGCTAAGCTGGATGCAGCAAGTAGCGGGCAGGAAGGTTGAAGGGCAAACATGGACACTGTGGTTCTTTCCCAGTAGGACTTAAAAAAAAAATAATAAAGCAAGCATTGGGTCTTTGGTTATCATCAGAGGTCCTTGAAATTCTGTCCATTTTGTGCAGACTACTTTCTGAAAAAAAGAGTATCTGTGCTTTCTACAGATCAGCAAACCTCACTGTTCTGGCTTCCAGTTGATCAGTCTCTCTCTGTCTCTTCTATTACACCGCAGAGTCAAAGCACTGGGTTTTTATGCTGATTTTTTTTTTTCATTTTTCAGTTCAAACATTTTCAGACTGACTTATCATTGGATCTATTGCTGAAGTTAGGGCTAACATTTTCCCATTTCCCATTTCTTTGTGGAAGTCTTCTTTCTTCCTCCCATCCCCCCACCCACAGCCCTCTTTTATATCTATTAGTTTAAAGAATGTTTACATTGCCCATTGAATCATCTTCGTGCTAGCTACTTTGAAATCTTGGTCATATAATTCTAGCCTATATGTCGTATGGGTTGTGTTCTTTCATTGTTGCTTTGTTTCTTGATGTTTATTTCATTCTTGCTCTAGGCATGATGAGTCAGATTTTTCTTGTTGTTTATGTTTTGTTTTTAATTGAAATCTGGACATTGGAAGGCTGTGGAGTTATTTAAATCTTCTTCTTTAACTGTCTTCCTCTGAGACCACTCTAGTTGAGGAAAGGGAATGAAAGGGATATGAAAGGGATAGAAGCCCTGGTGCCTCGGGCACTTCTGTGACAGATGGAGGACAAGGACCAGAAGATGCCATTCATTGCAGTTGAGCTGGGATGAATCTCCAACAATGCTTCCCCACGTGGGAGGGACAGATGTGCCTGCCACAGGTCCACATGTGCCTTCCTCCATGTGCCCAAGGTTGGGTCTGTTGCTTTATCGTGCAGGAGTGAACGGTCTTGCTCCCCACGTAAACTCCCGGGCACCCTGCAATTAGTTTCTTGTGTTTGGCTTGGTAAAGCAGTTATTGTTCAAATGTTTTCTTTCTCCCTTGCTTTCCTGGTCCTTTGACAATTGAAGAAGAGAGGAGGAAGAGGAGGGTTAGAGAAGAGAGGGGAGGCCCTCTCGTCTGTGTCCATCATGACTCTGGGTTCCTTGACTCTGAGATCTAGCTCTCACCGGAGAATGAAGGAAAGGCAAACCTCAGGATCTTCCTTTGCTGACCCTGTGCCCTGAAATTCCTGGTCAGTCTGACTTCTTCTCTCCATGTTTCAAGAGCTTCTTATGTGTGCTTCAAGATCTCGCCACAGTGTCCGCATACAGAATATGAAACAAAAGAATGTAGTCGATTCCATCTTCAACAGGACTGTTAACGAGAACACTGTCAAGAGCCAGAGCTACACATCATAATAATATTCAAATATTGCAAGCATCTCTTGGTCTTAGTTTATTCTTCCTCTGGGGAAGAAGTGTCTCATTCCGTAAGGATCCAGGCTGAGCTGGGGGGGTCGTGATCCTCATTGAGTTTTGGAATTACGGGCATGTGACACGGCCACTAGCTTTACCACCGTTTACTTTCAGCAGAAAGTGAAATGTTCCTTACTGACCTGTATAGATCAGCGTAACCAATATATCATTTAAAAAGCCTAACATCTCAGTTATGGCAAACAGAGAATCCCATCGCAAATTCCGAACTGTAATTCCTAGAGGACTCCTTGATTAGCATCGAAGTCATAGTCACACCTCACTGAAGAGAGAACCCGAGCAGCCATTTTTAACCTTTAGTTCCCTTCTTCTGGTGATTTCACAGCAGTCATTTGAGAAACTGCTATAATTTATATCTCACAAGCCTCATCCACTTAACTGTAGAAAAGCTGTTCATTTTAACCACCGAAATAATACCAATGAAGGGATGGATTTTGCATCCAAGATGGTCATTCCAACAGTAACCATCAAGTATCTTTTTTATTCTGTAATTTGTGTTCCTAGAATTTTAAAGCGTCTGTTCTCACAGCACAGCACAGGATACACTGTAGACTGAACGTTGAGTGTTGGAAAAATTGGCCAATATTAATAGTGGAGTTTGTCACTCAATGTATTGGTGTGTCCCTGCGGCATAAACAAATTCTTTCAAATGGTTTTCCACCCTGTTTTTTAGCCACAGAACCTGATAGAGAACATAACTAATACATTCAAGTAGATATAGTAAACTAAACCATACAGTTGGAGTTTAATCTTTGATTTACGTGTGTGTGTGTGTTTTTTTGTTTGTTTTTTATTTTGTTTGTTTTTTACTTTAAGAACATCCTTGTGACACCATGGGCTCAAATAACAATGCATTATTTTATATCATCAGAAATTAGAGGTAAGGACTGACAAGATGGCCTGGTGGATGAAGGAGGTTGCTGACAACCTTGCTGTTGAACTGAATTCAAACCCTTGAACCCTCATGGTAGCTTGTTTCAACATATAAAATGTTCGTTCCAAGCTCACCTTGGTAACACTGAGAGAAAGTCTAGGCATCAGGAGAAAATTAGGGTAAGAACCAGCCTTCTAGGTAGATTTGACGTGGGGCATTTCAGATTTTACAGTCTCAATATTTCTTTTGCAGATCCTGCTGACAAGAGGGTATTTCAGTTTTGCTGGCACCAGTGACCTGGTATCTCTGAATTATTCTCTGCTTTGATTTACAGAGGAATAAACTGGTAATTAATTATATATCAGAACATGAGAATCGACCTGGCAATAATGTACAGGCTAAGAATGCTCTATTTACATATGTAGGTTATTTAAAATATGTCTTGTTAAATAAATATTTAAAATACCGCCTTATTTTATCATATAAAGTGTTCGAACAGAGACTGTAGTTTGACTTTGCAGAATGTTGAAAACTGAGAGGCTTGACTAGTCGCTTATCCCTGCTTAATCAGAGTCATGTCCTGATCTTGCTTGGCATGACACACAGAAAACACCCTCCATGAAAACAACAACATCAATTATCTACAACAGAACTGAAATATACAGTCAGGGGAGAAAGTGGCTCTTTGAGAATTCATAAAGCTTGTAGAATATCTGTCTATGTACAATAAAGGGCCTGGGTACTAATAATTCACAGTCAAGATGTCTGCTCAGAGAGAAAAGTCAAAAGTGGACAGGAAGTAAGGAAAACCAGTGGTGTCACAATAAAACGCCACCTCTCCCCCGGGTAATTTTCCCCTTGTAAGTAACTGTCCAGTTTTACTTTTAAAGGGAAATAGTAAAACAGTTTAAAGAGAGTTTTCCATGCCTGTCAAATCAACACGACCCTGGCAATGAGAAAGACACGGGAGCTGACAGGGTGGGAAGATAAAGTCTCAAAAATGCTCAGGTGGAACCCTGCTCTTAATTGAGGATGGCGTCCCAAGGAAACTTTTCTCCTGAGGGTTTACCTATATGTGCACCTTTGGTCCTTGCAGAACGGTTTTGTGAACGTGGCGGCTGCGGATCCACCAGGGGGAGCAGTTCACCAGCACAAAACAAACCTTCCCGAAGGAAGACGCCTCTTCCTCTCAATTTACACAGCTGACAGGACCCTGATTTTATCTGCTCTCCTAGATGCTGCAAGCACATACCTGGCGCTGACTCCCTCCAGCAAGCCCCATGCTACTGGGAGCCGAGTCGCCAACTCATGATCACAGGCTGGCTTTTCTGTGCAAAGCAGTCCTTGTAATTTGCTGAAATCTCGTGCTTTATTGTAGGAAATGATTTTGGCTCTGCTTCCACACCGGCTTTTAAGGACAGAAGGCATAGGCTTGTCAAGGTAGCTGTTCCGTGTGTCAGAGTGCCCCTAGGGTCTTGAAGGAAGGTATCTATTGGAATTTTCTGATAACCTGGTTTCTCTCTTCTTCAGCAAACCTTCCCAACACCGCCCACCCCCCCCCCCTTCCTTTAACCAAAGCCCTGGGGCTGGGAAAGAAAACAGCTGTCAGAGAAAGGCTGGTGTTGGTGATAAGCCTTTTGTGTGCAAGCTCAAACTTTGAGACCAGCCTGTCCAAACAAAACAGCTGTGGTCTTCAGAGTGGGTGGACGGTAGAGGACACCAAGGCTGTAGTGAAGGGTGGGGGATGGGGGTGGGTGGGAAGCATCCCTAAAATAAGCTGGTCTCTGAAGCATTCTGCACATGGTTGGACAATCCACGAAGGAATTCCCAAGGGAAGCCAAGTTTTATTTTTAGTAGGGGTCAGTCCTTTGGTCTCCTCATCCTAACCTTCCACAGTGGCGATTTAGCAACAGGGCTATTGCAATAGCCCTTGATGCTGGAGGTGGGGCGCCTGGCTCAGCAGCTCCCGCACGAGGAAGGCTCCGGGCTCATTCTAGACTCCAGAGTCCACAGTGAAACTGCTCACAGGGACCGTTGTCTCCGGATCAATCTGCTTCAGAATCAATCTCTTTCTGTTAGGAGGCACAGAGGAGCCTCTAAAGCAGGATGTGAAAGATGACATAGTAACTTTGTAGCCTCGTCGTAAGGGCAACCAGCTCTTAGAGCAGCAATATGGCGGTCAGATTCTTTCTTTGGAGTCAAAAAGACCGTTTCTGGACCTTATCTGCTTTCTGGGGCCTCAGTTCTCCCTCGTGGGCGTCATGAAAGTCTGTGTGAAAAGCAAGCCTGCAGCTGACATTCAGAGAGCAGCTGATTCATTCAGAGAGCAACTTCCTCCCTGCAGGGGTTCGTGTCCCCTCTAAGAATATTAACCAGGGACTCCTTTAGGAACATCTTCCTCCAACCTTTCTGTTACTGTACATTCTGATAATTTTCAAATTTGCTTCTGAATAAAGCCACAGAGGAAGAAATCATGATTCTCAAGTGATCTTATATATTGAACTTGTTAGTCTCTGTGGCGAGCAGTTTTGAAGGGGAAGAAGCTGAAATCGCTACAATCACAATTCGCAGATTTTTATGTTCGAAATTCCAAGAGCATCTTTAACACAACTTTATGAAAAGAATTTATTCTAGAAACAGAAGTGAAAATGATCCTATTAAAAATACCTGATAGGTGGGCAGTGCTGGCGCTTGTCTTTAATCCCAGCACTCGTGGAAGGCAGAGGCAGGCGGATCTCTTTTGAGTTCGAGGCCAGCCTGGTCTACAGAGTGAGTTCCAGGACAGCCAGAGTTGCAATGGAGAAATCCTGTCTCAAAACTTCCAAAAATAAAAATAAAAAACAGCTGATAATGTGGGCTAGGCACAGAGGCATATACCTTCTATACCTGCACTCAGGAGGCAGAGGCAAGATTGAAACAAACTCAGGAGCTAATGCTGTGATCTGATGCTATCACAGGCATGTGAGTGGCAATATGGGATAATCTGCTCCATGGAAGAGAGGGTCTGGGGAACAAGATTTTACTTGGCTCACACTCTTCCTGGTCTTTATATTGATTGTGCTTTCACAAATACTGTAATGCAATGTTCTGAATCCTGGCATAAGTCTACGAGAAGGTAAAACTAACATGACTACTAAGTGCTCAGTCAGGAAGTTGAAGAAACAGGGTCATACATCATGGGTCTGCACCTGATGGAGCAGTAGGGGGCTGCCCCCCCCTTCTCCTTTCTCTCTTCTCCTTCTGTTCTCTTCCCTTCATTTGCTTCTCTGAAAGACTCCAACTTAAGGCTTTGTATATGCTAAGCAAGTTCTTCACCGCTAAGCTAAACTACAGGTCAGACCCCAGAGTAGAAACTTACCAGGGCAGGCAAGGGGAAATGCTGATCTCAGTGTAATGTCAAAGTTGTGTCCATACTTGACCAGGATTCCTTATCCCTCCACATGACAGACAGACCCCTTTGCTGGACCTCTCTGTGGGTTCTGGGGTGAGCAGTAGTGAGCATTCCACTGGGTGCAGACTGTTTGGAAAGGGAGCTACCTGTGTTTTCCAGAGAGTTTTGTGACAACTTGTGCCCTCCCAGATGACTTCCTTGTACCATTCTCTTCCCCGGAGTCTCCCGTTCGGCACTGAAAACAAGTATCTACCTTCTGAGGTGTGAAATGAAGAGAAGCTATTTACTTGTTATTCCAGAGCCACTTCAAAGGTTCACATAAATTAACTATAACATAGTAAGAAATTTGTTTTTTCACTCCCTGCTTCTAACCCAGATGCCCAGCCTCATTCTGTAGCCCAGATCAATCCTTACAGCTCAGTATGTATCTTGTGCTATGCCATTTCAGCTCTCGGAACTTTCAAACTGTTCTGCATACATTTACCCCAATTTTAACTTACATTACAAACGTATGTGGGTATTGCTGAGTGACCACCAGAACTTCTAATTGGGTAGAATGTTATCTTCAGTAGACTGGAAGAACACAGGCATCAAGGCAGAAGGGGACTCCTATCCTCTTGGGAGCACACTGCTGATACCCTAAACTGTGAGAGCCACAGGTCACGCAAGGGGGACAGGACACACCCGGGCTGACCTGGATTTGTGTCCATAAGACATCGGTGAAGGTGAGCAGCCTGTAAGCAGTTTGCTCCTGAGGGTTTAAAGTTATGAACTCTGCCGTCTGCAAACTTCCCCCTCGCCCAAGCACACACTTTCCACTTCCTTTGGGGTTTCCTCATTTTACAACCAGAATCAAAGAAGAAAAAGTTCTTCTTTCTCTTGTCAAACATTAATACACAAACTAAATAATTAGCATGAGTTATCACTGCTTTTGATGTAAGCCATGTAGCCACATTCACAAATAGCAAAGTACTTGGCAAGATGAAAACAACTCAGACGTGTAGGAGTGAAGCGCTGCCAGCGTCAGTGGGAGAAAATAAAATATCTTTCATTCCTTCTCAGGACTTGAGAGAGAGAGAGAGAGAGAGAGAGAGAGAGAGAGAGAGAGACGCTGGAATGGAGTAAAATATGTTCAGTTTGGATAAGGTCTATAACTGCCTCTGATTTGTGTCCTTTTTAACCTTCTTAAGAAAGCATCCAGACATTTAGAGGGCTCTGGGACTAAGCCTTCCTTTCTCTCATTTTTTCCCTAAATGTTCCCAATCTGAGAAAGAAAGAAACTAATCAGAAGAGAGAAAGAATCTCAAGGGCTAGGGATGTGGCTCAGTGGCTAATGTGTCTGCTGGGCATGAGGACCTGAATGCAGAGCCCAAGCCCTGGCATAAAAAGCCAAGGGTGGACGTTTGTGTAATGCCTGAACTGGAAGGCAGACACAGGAAGATCTCTTGGGCTCACTGGCCAGTCTGTGTAGTTAAGTCTATGAGCATCAGGTTCAGAGAGGGGGAGGGGGACCTCAGACTCAACAAATAAGGTGGAGAGTGATCTAGGAAAGTAACAGACTTCAGCATCTGATTTCTACAAGCACACATAGAGGTGAATGAACCAACACACACACACACACACACACACACACACACACACACAGAGAGAGAGAGAAAGAAAGAGAGGAGAGAGAGAGAGAGAGAAACAGACAGATACACAGACACAGAGACACACAAAGAGAGACAAAAATAGAGAAAGACAGAGAGACAGACTGGAGAGAGACAGACTCAGGGCAAAGAGTCTCAGGGCAGCTCATGGTGAAAACATGGCTTTCTGTGGTTTCTACACACTTGGTTCCCAATTTATTGGTATGACAACAGCTTGTTTTTTAAATAAATAAAGTTTTAGAAAAACCAAGGGCCTTTGGGAAGAGCCCAAATATGCATTCTCAGAAAGTCAGAGCAGCTCTGGAAGCAGCTCCTTTGTCAATCTTACACTGGGTCCTTCAGGTCACTACATAACCCAACAGGGAGCGTCCCTGGTGAACTACTGTGGACAGTTAGTGGCTTATAAAACAACTTAAAATGACATGTCCTGGATTCCAGACAGAAAACTCTCTGACTTCCAATAAGCACTTTAACAGGGTGATGGTCTTACTCTTCTAAACCTCACTTTTAAGTCTTTTCTTCTCTGCTATTAAAATTTTGTTTTACTTTATTTTACTTTACTTTGTGTGCATGTATATGTGTGTGCGTGAACAAACATTCGTGTGTGTGTGGTCAGGTATGAGGAGGCTAGAGGCTGATGTCAGGTGTCTTTCTTGATTGCTTCCATCTTATTTTTCTGAGAGAGTCTTTCATGGAACCTTGGGCTCAGTGATTTGGCTGGAGCCACTGGCTAGCCAACCTCAGAAATCTGTCCCAACACCAGGGCTCCAAGGGAGTCCTACTCTGTCTGGCTTTCTGATTTGGGCACTGGGGTCCAAACTCAGGCCCTCAGGACTGTATGGCAAGCATTTTGTAAACTGAGTCACTTCTCCAGTGCTCCTAATCTATGTGTTCCTAAACAAACAAACCACTGAAGTAGATAGATCACCTCGCATCTTTCCCGCCTCAGACCTCTTGACCCTTAAAGCTAGGTATTCGTCATTGTAGGGAACTGTGATGTCTATCCTGGGCTGTCATCAGCATCCTAAACCTCTATCCACTGGATACAGCAGCGCCCTCCCTATTTCCCAGTTTGTGACAGTAGAAAACCTTTTCAGAGGGCGGCAGATGCCTCTGAGGGCAAAATGCCGTCCCATTGAGAACCACCACTGTGGTTCATGTAATCGAAATGAAAGCATTCTGTGGCAAATGGTTATTCTGTGGAGAGTTTGTATAATGACCCTTGGCTTCTCAAAGTCCTTCACTTATTTTTTTTTTTTTATGGTGAGACTAAGTTGGCCATCTATCTGAAAGAAAAACTGCTTGTATCTCGTTAGATTCAGTCAGCTCTTTACCAACGCATCCCATTAGGTTCTAAAGAAATTTGCTGCCAGCTTTGGTCAGGTTCTGCAGCTCTGTGTCTAGGAGATATGGGTCAGATGATTACCCTACTTCTTTACATTCTAAGTAAAAACAACTCATCAAAATAGTAGGCTAAACGTTCCAACGTGAGTGAGGTCTAGCGAGCAGCACTGTATAACACAGCATCTTTAAAAGAATAAGAGAGTTTACAAAAATAATAACCGCTGTTATTAGCGTGTGCAGTTAGTTGCACTTCTGTAATGAAAGGGTTAAAGCACATCTTTAATCATCAGCAAACTGGGGATGTCGTTATATGAGACCCCATCTCAATAAATACCTGTTAGCTAGTGGGTACCAAGTTCTCAACTCAGTTTCAAAAACAAAATTTGACTCTACTTTTAAAATGACCTCAGTAAACACTAGAAAGGTATTTAGAAATTCACCCGACACAGACGATTTAAAAAGTGCCCATTTCCTGAGCTCAGATGTCCTCTGAGGAACAGTGAGCTATAAAGGAGAGGATGGGACAGCAGAGGCTGCTTAACAGGGAAGGCTAGCAGGGGCTGTTTGGAAGCAGTCCTAAAGACAGCACCCAGTTCACTGGCGTGTGCCCAGGCATCTCTGAGCCCAGAACAGGGCGCCCTGTGATGTTAAAGGTGCGATACAGCTAGTAGGGCAGGAGTTGGGAACTGAACACCAACCTTGTGTCTCTGTGTTTATTAGGTTGTGTCACATGACATACACCTCCCTAAACGGTGGCTTGGTGTGACACCCAATACCGTGATGTGTAAAAGAAGGTAGCAGAGGCAGATCCAATCGCTCCCACCAACAAAAGCTTCTTTCTTAAGCCCTTTGAAAGAGTCTTTGGACACAGTTTCCCTGTGTAACAATCACTAAACCCTACTCTCTCCGAATTATGATACGTTTTTGCTCCTGGCTAGCCTTTAGCTGACGGCTCTTCTTACACTTGTGGTAGGTGACCTATTTTACAAGGCTTCACCGAACACCGCCCCAGTTACCTCCCAAATTAATTCACACAAAAGCAACCCCAACATTTGAGAACTGAAGATCTTACACGCCATTCGCCAGGAAGTTTTCTGCATGCGTTCTGCTTAGGACAAGCTATGGGCCCTGCCATTTTTCCATAACTTTTAGAGCAATCCTGTCCTTAAAGAGACACTTCCTGAAGAAAACAAAAGCAAAACCAACCAACCAACTAAACCTTGAACAAAGAGACTGCTACCCAGGACAAGAATGGGTTTCTGAGCAGACTCTGAGAACCTCTAGAATAGCCCACAGCTTAGGGGATAAAAAGATTCATGAAAATCGGTTCGGAGTTAATTTCATTTAATAACCTATTTTTGGTTTGTTTATTTTTGTGTATGTGTGTGAGCCTGCATGTGTGAGGCGGCAAGAAAAGAGCTTGTGGGAGTCAGTTCTCTCCTCTACCGGTGTGGGTCCTGTAGATTGAGCACAGGTTGTCAGATTGGTAGCAGATGCCTTTATCTGACGCATCATCTCTGGCCCTGTTTTTGACTTTATGTAGAAAGGTCTGGAATTCCCTTTTTGAGGGTTGAAGATGTGTGCTGGTCACAAGTTGGTGCCCTAGTTTCGTTCTGTATCTGTGTTAACACACTGACCAAAAACAAACTGGAGAGGAAAGGATTTATTTGGTTCACAATCTATTACTGAGAGAAATCAGGGCAGGAACTAAAGCTGTAACCTGAAGTAGCAAGGGTAGAAAAATACTTCTTGCTGGCTCCTTCTTCGGCTTGCTCACTCTCTCATACTCTGCTAGCGTTTTTATATATCAGAGAGTCAACCTGCCTAGGAAAGAGCACCACCCACAGTGGACTGGGCCCTCCTGTATCAGTGAAGACAATCAAGACTATCCTTTATAGACAGGTCCATGGACCAACTGGATTCTTGAGGTGATTCTAGGCTGTGTCAAGGTGACAGCTAGTTTGGAAGATAAAGTCATTCACTACCTGCAGTGTCTTCACAAAACCAGTCTCCACCGATGAAAGCACACCAGTGTGAGAATTAGGGACATATGTCTGTCAAATTAGCATTTATTTTTAGGGATCACTGTTTGATTCATTGTAAGTTCTGAATTAAATTTAAGAACAAAATAAATATCCTGTTATTGATTAAGGGAAGTATAGAAAAATACAGTCGAGAAGGCAACTTGGGTTTCCTTTATGTAATAATGGCAGTAGCCCCAAATAGAACCCTGTCATGCTTACATTTTCTTTGTCAACTGTAAGAAAGAATGGGTTTAAGAAACTAGCAATTCTGTCTTTGGCCTCTGTCTTGCCTGTGCTTGTCATGGATCAAGAGAGGGGCCAGGTGATAACTCATGCTGAGACAAATCTATCATTTCTCCAGGATAAATCAACCTCAGTGGTTTCTATGCTGGTACGGGTAGGGCCTAAGATTGATGCTCCCTCAAAATACCACCCTAAAGTGAAGGGGTTTCTTATTGATACATCGATGAACTTTATCCTTATTCCAATTGAATCCATCACCATGGGTATATTGATTTCACTTTCCTTGCCTCAATGTGCTTTTTTGAAGTAACCCCCATTTGTAGTAAGACAAAAAAAAAAAAAAAAAGGAATTCATCTCGCTCCTTCATTGGATCCAATTGTCTTGGATCTAAGCTTTGCTGGAGCACTGCTGTCCCAGGGGTATCAAAATTTGAACTTCTGTCCCTGGACTGAGCACAATGTCAGTCATATGCTCAGCCCATGACTCGAGGTCTGAGGAATCTCTCCCCATTTCTTTTAAAACCAATCGCCAAACAATACTCAATGGTCAGGTCGTTTGTCCGCAGCTTGCTCAATGTGTCCTTTCAGAAAACCTTTCTTTTCCTTTCTCGGCCAGCTGCAGTCCCTAGACTCCAGGGTCCTGCAGTGGATCAGCTTGGAATTCAGCCTGGCCCTGAATTCCAGCTGACTTTTTAATTCAAATATAATTGCCTGATACACTTAAAAAAAAAAAAAAACTGTCCGGGAAACTGTTAATGCTTATTTTAGCTCATAACGAGTGGCAGTATTTTATATTTGAAGAATGTGAGCAAGGCTGCTGGAAAAATGCACATCTATCATTTATAATCTCGGAATCTGTTAGCGGGCTTAGTCTTAGAGAAAGCCTCAGCAAAAGCAGCTTGCCAAAAATGCCAAATAAGAGCGAGATGACGAGGGAAAAGAGAACACAGAAGTCTTTTCAGCCAATAAAGTAGCCACCATTGCTCTTCACTTTCTCATCTCCTTATGGCTATGAGATTTGACAATATGGCCTGCCCATACTTGGGATCTAGTCAGAAGCTGCCACTACGTAATCAGGAACGTTATCCTGGTGAGTTCACACCATCGATGCTGGAAGTATCCTTAGAGTTCTGGAACTGACAAGAGTTGCCTACTGGGGAATAAATATTTCTTCTTAACTCTCATAATTCCAGCTTAATTAATATGGTTATCCTAGAGCCTGCGTTGTGCCAGCCTTTGTTTCCAGATTTAAGACCATACCCTCAGGTGGAATCCAAGACTCACAGAGATCTGTTCAGTGGATCCTCTTACACAAAATATATCACTTGATGGTTCCTGATTTACTTATCTGTGTTGATAGCCCCAATCCTAAGAGACGGCTGTTCTTCCTAAAGTAAGAATCTGAATCCTGTTGCTCTATGTCCCCATATTCTACTGTGTAATAAATTTAAGATGGAGGAAGAGAAAGAAAGGGCAGGAAGGGGCGTTTTGGATCCAATATGCATTGCATCTGAAAGGAACAGGTCCGCCCAGGACAGATTCTTCTGTTCCCCAAACCCCTGCACCACCTCCGACGCCCCTACCATAACTTCCTCCCGAGTTCACCATCTCCCAGAGTACTCTGTTCGGTCCTCACATCTGCACTTCCTCTTTTACTTCCTTCTCATGGCCAGCCGCTATCTAATCTGCCCTCCAAGCTCTGCACAGAGCAGGTCACTCTCTTTGTTTCTGGGATTTTTCTTATCCTGGACTGGAGATCTAAGAACTTCCTGCAGTGGCTCGAGTCTCCATGTTCTTCCTGCTGTATCACCTTACATGCGCGTGGCGCCACAATCCTTTCCCTCCGCCCTAGCCTCGGCTAGATCCTGCTCATGGGCTGCACCTCAACTCCTCAGTGACCTCGTTTCCCATTTCCCTATCGGAAGCACCCCCTTTCTTCACTCTGCTTGATAATTCTTTATGGTAGCTCTCTGATGTTTTCCTGGTGTTTCAGAACATGGATTCATTTTACCTTTTTTATTTTTCTCCCTATTTTGTATGCTATTGACCTCTTTTGGAAAGTTCCCTCTGAGTCTTCCTGGTCTTATTCGTCATTCCAGGACCTGGGTTTATCAAACTCTGCTCTACTAAGTAACCTGCTGTCCAATTCATCCTCATCTTCTGCCATGGAAACACTTTTATTTATTTTCTCTTTTTTTTGATGAATATTAATTACCAAGCAACAAATATTTACTGATATGATTTGCTTCTTTTCTGGAAAAAAAAGATCACCAATGATATGTACAGTTTAATTTTGCATTTAATGGAAAAATCCAAAGGCTCTCAAAAGCCAACAACTTAAATCATAATGACTCGTGCAATGTAGTAACAGTTAGTTCCTCGGTAAAATCTGTATGTTGCATTCTTCTAATATTGCATGAGATGCTACAAAGAATATTTAGAACATGTATCCTCTTAAGAAATCAGTGCGTATTAAAGCGATAGCCAACTTCTAAGGAGGACTACGAATTACAAAGGAGATCCTACTCTGTAAACTCTCATGAGTAGGCCAGCCAAATAAGAGCCCCTGTTGGAAACTTCTCCTATTGGTTTTGCCATTTATTCTAAGTTGTAGTAGAGCCCTCTCAGTCTAACTTCCAAAAATCCTGGTGCTGTTACAGAATCAACCATGCACTGAGTGTGAAATATTAAACTGCATTTAAATTCAAGAATATTTCTCAGCTAAGCTGAGGAGGGCCCTGGGCATTCAGTCTTCTGGGTGTTACTGGATGTGGGTCCTGTGTAAATAGATCCAGTTGTACTTCATTTCCAGCTGTTGGTGCTTAACAAAACTAAGATGCTTTTGAGAGCACCAGATGGTCCAATCATGGAAGTTTAAAGAGTGGATCTCCTTTGGGGGTTTTAGTGCCCATTTGAAGTTTACCTAGCCCTCTTTCGTATGCTGAATTTTTATCACTATAACGTGTTACAAATGAGCTCTGCATTGCTTCTCATGAGTAGACTTCAAGAAGGAGCAGTATGCCTCAATGCTTCTTTGAAATGAACTATTATGCCTCTTATTGGGGGGAGGGCATTTTTACCCTTGGAAATACAAGCTTTTAGAAAGTCTTTGAGATTTCCCATTTAAAACAAACAAACAAACAAACAAACAAACAAAAAATATATTAGAAAACTATTCCAGCTGGGAAACAACACCTCTAGGGAAGAGAGAAATCTACCTAGACTTGAAGCAGAGTACACTGGATAAAACTCCATTGAACAGGGTGGGCATGGGCCAGGAAAATTAAGCCAAAAAGAACCAGCTCACTCTAACAGATCATTGTTTTTCCATATCTAATTTCTCAGTTTGTGACTCTTGTGGGAATTTTGAAACCCATAAAATGTGCCCTTTCTCTGTCCCTGGTAATGGCCTAATGAAATAAACAGTCATAAATATATGGCGTTCCCAGAGATAAGATCTGAACATCAGATGCCTTTTACCTGTAGCTAGATGTTTTATTGGCAGTGTATTGGTCATGTCATCTCTTGCAGTTATTCATCCATGCTCCAGCACCGAAGGTCAGTCAGTGCTCTAGTCTTTGGATTCTATTAAATGTTTTGATGCCCAAGTACCTAATAATGAAATGAACTTAAATTCATGAACAGTCTACAGAAAGATCATTGGATTTTATCAGCTGCTTATGAGTTTCATCTGAATCTCAGAGAGTCTGGCCTAGGACAGATAACCCTTTGCTTTGAGACTTAGGAGCTCTGACTCAGTAGGCAGATAAAGGAAAGCTACTTTGCACATTAGATTGGATTCCAATTAAATGAATGCCTGGATGGATGGACAGGTGGATGTATCTGTTGGCAATGGTGAGGTCACCAAGGTTTGACTTTATGGAAACAGTTGACTTCAGAGTTTCTGGGTTGAGCTCACAGTGTTTCACCAATTGGAAGAGATAGTAGTTGCTATCCTCGTTGTCTCTCCTATGTCTTCCCTAAGACAGCCAGGGAATAGGTCATGCTTTATTTTACTTTCTCCTTTCATGGCCTTCCAGAACTTATCTAGTCACCACAGACTCATTAAACCTGAAGAGAAGTCAGTTCCATGGGACAAGTAAGGCCAGCAACCTTAAGCCATCCCTACTAAGTTGAGAGTTACAAACTCCTGAGATATACAGTGAAACCGGACTTCCTGTACTCTGTTCCCTCTGTCCATCGGCCTTCTCCTAAGTCCTTGTTTGGTTGCAATGAACAATAATCTTATTTCCTATAGCTCTTTGCTGCCTCTGATCGAAGAGGAAGCTCTATTGCCCAATAACATCACATTAGAAAGACAGTGAGGACACTTGGTATGTGGAGAAATTGGACGTATCTGCTATAATTTTTGGACTTCCGGATTCTATTCTTTCCTATATCCTGGCATCCACTCAAGTCTACACATTGGGTAATGCGTGCACCTTCAATAATTCAAATGCATAGAAACATGTTTGGTTACTGAGCTCTCCACAGGTGGTTCAAGTGCATGGAATCCCTGCCACAGCCCGAGGCAGTCCAGCCATGAGACCACTACTTGGGATCCATATACCTGACTGTCCTTGTGCCCTTGTTCATCTTTTCTTGAAATACGTAACGTCTTCAGGCTCTTTGGTCTTGGATGGAGCCTGGAAACTATGCTACTACCCTTAGGGAACTGTCACAAAGCCTGCCCCATGCAATAGTATCAGCTCGAGGGTTTCACATATATTATTATAAAAAGATTGCTAATGAGAAATCAGTTTATAAGTGGAGTGGAAATTAAGAGAGCATTCTACATCTCCAGTCTTGATCATCAAGAAGAGTAGAATTCCGTATTGATGTTGTCAGAAAACTGCATTAAGACAAAGAAGACTGAGAAATGAGTGTGATTGGGGTTCTCAATAGAGCTAGGCAGAAGATGCCGAGGACCAACAGCTTGAGTACATCTCTAGCTTGAGTTTCCTTAATGAGTTTTATGTCTCCAGTGCCTGGTACAGCTCTTGCCACAGCAGGTCATACATCTTAGCATGCCTTGGTCATGAACTTTGCTCAACACCTGAGTAACCAAATGACTGGATGCACTTCTGAGTTTCTGCCTCCCCAGTCTCTCTCTGGGAGCCTTCTGTCAAGCCACAATTCTCTCTCTCTCTCTCCTGGCATCTCGCTGGACACATTTCCACTCGGTATGACCTCCCTTCTCCAATTTCCAATTTTCTGGTCTGTTTCCAGTCGCCATGAGCCTCACTCGGTGGTGGTCAGACACTGGCGTGGCGGCACTTCTGGTGTCTAGGTTTTTCAAATTCTGAGTTGAACAGTTAACATCAGCCTCTACCTGACACTCAAGCTGCCTGTACATCCTGGATTCGGGGGTGGCTTAACTGCCATTTCTATTAAAACCATATTCAGATGCGTCTCTGCACCCCTGTACCTCAGCAGTTTCCCTTGGTATCAGAAGGAGACCTGACTGTGATTTATTGGATGACAGCTATGTTTTCAGTGTCTGTCTCTGCTGGGCCTCAGTAGTCCTTTTCATCTTCATTTAGTTATTTTTGTCTCAAAGCCCTGCATCCTACCCTCAAAATCTTCCCTTTCTGGTGACTTAATCTGATGCAGCAGAACGCTACTGTGACAGATTCCTAACGTGTAACAAATTCCGAATGTGCCTTTGTACCCTCTAGCTCAGGAAAGGGAAAGGAAGGATCGAAAGAAAGAAAGAAATCTTCAATGCCTTCGTAGCAGCCTTGAAAGAGAGAAAGAGAGAAAGGAAGGAATCTTCACAGCCCCTTTTGGCTGTCCTAATCTTGGAGAACAGGAGCTGAACCGAACGAGCATCTAACAAACCAACCCACCATCTGCCAACTCGCCTCCCTCCTTGCTGTCTTTTATAGTTTAAGAAAAGTTCCCAGAAGTCCAAGCGGCATGCAACCATAAGGGAAGCTGCACAGGAAGCAAAATGCATTCAAAGCAACCTGCTACGTTCTGTAGGTCTTTTTGACCCATCAAGTTTCCCCACCATCTTCAACATTTCATTATGACGCCATCATGTCTTTGATCCTTAGTAAGTCTACTTTCGAAAGATGTCCCAAGATGCTGGGGTTCCATGGCCACATCCGCTTATGATCTCTATGTCACGATGCGTCTTTCTCCAATTTTGACCCAATTACAAATGGTAAGGAACCTGCCCTTCTTAGCTTTAACTATACTCCACTGAATGTGGCTAAATATAGACGCTTCCTCTCCACCCCTGCTGAGTAACACCCATTAGCACTCTACAAAACTTTTGAGATATGCAGTTTATTTTGGAATAGTGCCTGGGCAAAAATGGCATTTTAATCCATGCTATTAAAATAGTGAAGAAACAAATAAAACTTTTATGGTGTTGATAACCCTCTTCTTTCTCCTCTTTTTCACATATCCGACCACTCACTGTTCTTTTTTTTTTTTTAATAAGAGGCTGTTATCTCTAACCACCTTCATAGAATTCTCTCTTTGGCTACCAAGTATACGTAGAAACTTCATCTGTATCTCTGAGGTACAAACTCCTCAGCTTGCCTCTTGTTTCTGACCCAGTTCGTGAATGCTACCAGCTCCCGTTGCAAACCAGCTCTCCGTAGTTGGTACTCCAACCTTCTCTGCCCAAACCCCAGCCATTTGAATTGCATTCACAGAGGTTAGAATGATCATTTTCTTTCATGTCCGATATGGCGGAGTTTCAGTTCTGGCTGTGTTTTTGGAATTTGAGTCTGAAGATTCCCCTCAGAGAAATGATGGTGAAAATAACACTTACTTTTTTGTAGGTGATGTGAGCCTAGTGGGTACTTCATGACTATAGTGCTTTTCCATTTGGGGTATCTCATTACTCCATTTCTTCTCCTATTTTTCTTTTATTCCTACAGCCTAGGCCCTGGTAATGGAATAGCTGGAATTCTTACTTTAAGGATGCTAATATCACTCCCCTGTCTAGAATAGCTATTCGTAGATATGTAATCGTGACCGAATGGATTATGTATTACAACAAAACTACCCAAATTGTACGCATATTATATGGAACATTTTCATCATGTAGTGACAGAGTTGGACTTTGTGACTTCAAATATAATGATGTTTGGATCAATCGGAGTGTTTATCATTGGGGATTTTTTTTGTTATTTTCCCACTATCTTCTGAAATCTGATAAGGCTTAGAAATTTATCTGCAAATAGGAGCATATGGGCTGGGCTATATCGCTGACTGCTTTACCAACTGCACCCTTAGGGGCCAGGACAAGGGAAAGAATATAGTTACAGTGACCAAGGGGTGACAACTGTTCTGATCTTTGTTTATCAACATGTTTATAATTTACCAAAATAAGCAATGAGGAAATGGCCCATAAGATCTTCTTCAGACAACTTGGACTGGACACAGTGAAGGATCACTTTCAAATATCTGAAGTTCAAGTTCGGTCTGGATCCCTACCAAGGCCATAGATAAAGTTTTTCAAAGCTCCAGAGATGGGAAATATAAGCTGTAAATTAAATGACCCTTCATAGTAACTTTGATATTTTCTTGCATGGGCAGAAATGAGAAACGAAGTTTAAAGTGAGGCCTTTTAGATTACCAAACTGGTCGGTACCCAAATATGGAGTTCACACAGAGATATTCGTTCAATGTGGCACTTTGCAAAGTTCAAAGCCATTTGTATGGAATAGTGTTCATTATTGGGGCTATCTAAGTTTTAGTTCATCTGCTCTTTTGTGTCGCCACTGGTGAGCAAATGTATACTGCTGAACAAGTACTCTTTCTGCAATTTATTTGACCAGTGCCTCTAATTTTTAGAAGTGATTTTAAATGCCTTCCCACCATCTTTTTCCCTCTCTGGGTTTAGAAGCAAAGCCACAATTTTCCTCAATTCTTTAGCGTTAACATGCCAGTCCTATCAAGTGGGAAATCACACTTCATTTGGTTCAGGTGCATTAAGGTTTAGTACATACAACCAGAGGTGAAATGGAGCAAGACTGAAAAATATAGTTAACCCGATTTCCTGGAAAATGTGGGTGCAGAATGTCAGGCCAATAGCTGGGATACACTTCTAGGTCCCTGTGACTTACTGTGGCAATGGAGAAATGAACTGCAGCAAGGGAAAACCAACTGACATTTCTTTTAAATTTGATAGACATTAGCTAAGATTGTAAAAACGTACAATGGAAGACTTTCTGCCATTTAAATAGCAGGACGTTTATTTGGCTGGCTTTGAATGAGAGAATGGATTATCCATTCCAAAAAGGTACTTTGTAATGTTTTCACCTGGGCTCTCTCTTGTGATGGGTTTGAAAGCATGGATCACAGCTTTGGGATTTGTTGTTGATAGTGTGAGAGTGTGGTTTCAGTAAAGTGGAACAATTCTGGGGAGAAGCCATACCCACGGCTCAGTGGTCAACATGTGGACTAGTTTATGATGGTAACTATCCCTTTAACGTGCTAGCCACAACTGTTCCTTAAAATTAGAAGATGAGCCCTCGTAAATGCTCATTAAATTTAAGAAATATCTTTATGTATGTACATATTGGCATATGTGTATGTGTTTTGCTCACATCCACATGGACACACACGTGGGGCATGTCTGTGCACATGTGTGAGCCTGAGTATGGAAACCTAATGTTCACATTGGGTGTCTCCTTCAGTTGCTTTCCATGTTATTTATTCAGACAGGCTCTTGCAGGGAATCAGGAGATTGTGGCTTCCAGTGGTTCTAGCTAGTCAGCTTGCTCAGGGGTTCCCCCATTTCAGCCTGTGATGGAATTACCAGCTGACACACCCACTTTGCCTTTTCAATGGGTTCTGACGTTTCTCATACGTGTGTGCTAAGTGCTTTCTCCACTGAGACATAGCCCCAACCTCAGGTATCTCTTGAGAAATGTAATTCAGACTCACAAAGAAAAGAACTAAAAATGCCAAGGGGAACTACCACAGTTATTGTCCTGGTACTCCTCAATCCAAATAGTTATATACATCAATAAAGCATTGGAGAACCAAAGACAAGAGAAGGATTCCGTCTGACAAAAGCAGAAACATAACACTGAAGATCTGAGTTGGCTCCTAGCTGCCATTTACAGAAACCCTTAGATATTCAGTTTTTGCTGTAAACAATGTGACAGGAGCTTCCAAGAGACTCATGGTGTACAGGGCTTTAGAAGCCAGCGAGATAGCAGGACGGCTCCCAGAAGCCAGGCTGGACACTGTTGTATTTGTACCGCCAAGGTATCTGTACATCATCATGCCGCGTTGTCTTCAAATCTACTGTCTTGAAATCTCTGTAGAAACGGGGGTCTATAAGGAGTAGGTGGGAGCCAGGGTCACAGATATAATGGGAACAGCTTTTCTCCTCTACAGATTCCTTATGTGGGGGACGAACAGGCATGTAATTCATTGCAGAAGCGTGTTAAGATTTTTCATAGGGGTGCAAAACAAACTTTCTGGAGAAGTCGGGAAGTGTTTGAAATATGCCTAGAGAAGCTGGAAAGTAAAATACTCTGGATGTTTATGTGAGGGTCAAGTGGGAAAAAGAGAGTGAAACACTTTATCAACCATAGCACTGATGCAGTATCTTTGCACATCTATGTATCTGAGTATACATGTATGTTTCTTCATATTGTGAGCACCTTATACATGGATGAAAGAATGTTTTAAGTTGTCATTGTTTAAAACAAGTAAAAACTCATCTCAAAATAATTGAACAAAAGTTATGCAGATTGAAACCCTTGGTATTATATTAATATTTATATGATAAGTATAGTTATGCTTTCCCAAAACTTCTATTTTTTTTTTAACTTGGCTTATGTGTGTGTATTGTTTTTTCTTTTTCTTATTCTCTTTGGCAAATCTTCATTGCTATTGTTTATTCATTTGCTTTGTCCCATGAGATCTGGACAAAATATCACTGAGTATGTCTAATAATCAATATATAATACAAATATAGATTAACATCCATTATTTAAACATCTCAACTGTTTTTCTTTCATCTCATTAACATATCAGGAAATCATCCCCTGTTTTTTTAAACTCCTCAATTTACACTTCTTTCAATTTCTTTGTGATAATCTGTAATTAGTAATGTGTATTAGGAGAACTTCCTATTTTATGTCATCAGAGGCAGACATTTGGGTGCCCTCTGAGTATCTCCAATTCAGGTCCTGACCCACCCTGCGCTCACAGCACCGTTTGCAGAATGGTGACAGACTCATAAACATAGGCGTTTGGTACTCTAAATCACTGTTGGGCCCTCTTGCTCTTGGAATCTGCATTTCGACATTTTCATCCCCAAGTGGATGACTCTTAATGTAAACAGGAGAGCTCCTGCAAAGACTCCCCTGAGCCTCCCCTGCTGGAAGCTTCTATCTGGCTAGTAGAGGCTTTTAGCTACTCCTTTTTCTCAGCTCTGTTCTGGTCTCTGAGACTCATCACAGCCTGGCTTCCTATTGCAAGCCTTGCACTTTGATATGGAGCGCCAGCAAATGATTGTCTTTGATGGGGTCCAGAATCCAGTGTGTTTCCAGGCAAAGCCTGCTATCCTATCTGCAGGGAACTCTCTCACAAGTTCATTAGACAAGACCATCCCCATTAAGTCTAGCAGTCAGCTTTCCAAGGTGCTCTTTTAGCTAAGTCCTACTGCAAAACGCTCAGCCTTTCCTTCCACACCTGACTTCTTCCCAGAGTCTATGAACTCTGCAACTGGTAAAGCCATACTTGGAAAATAATTTACTGTCACCATTCTCCTGGTTGTCAGTTCTAAGGCTTGGGATCCTTCTGGGATGCGTCGCTGTGTTTATTAACAGACATTGCTGTTCCTAAGACTCCTGAGTTTCAGAGGAAGAGCAGTCCTGGGGCTTAATTTGCACATTGCCACTACAGACACATGGACACATGGACATGTTACTTCAGAATTAGAGTTCTAAGGACTAAAAAGTAGATATCAAGTTCCCGAACATAGAAAATCTTCCATTAAAGATACGTAAACAAATTTCCCAACCTGTTTGCTCAAGCCTACAATTTCAGTTCTCGGAACACTGAGTGCTGTGAGTTTAAGGTCAGCCTGGGCTACATAGCATGACACAGTCTCTGCTCCAGGCCCTCCCAGTCCCCCCCCTCCGCCCCCTGCTCTGAAAAAGACAAACCAGGAAGTAATTGAGTAAAGTGAGACATTTTCTTTTGAAGGTAAGTCTCCTCACTGTTAGTTAAGCTTAAGGCTTCTGGAAATTTCCATAAAGCTCAAAAGAACCTCTTCTCTCCTCTTAGCAGACAGTCTGAAACAATAGAAGGAATGAACTGAGAACCGGACAGCTAGGTTCTCAGAAGGACAATTCTCAACAGTTAGAATTGGAGAGGGCGTGGACAACTTAGGTGATTCATTAAAGATCCTCCTGTGAAATTTGGACCCACTGACTGGTTTTTATTCGTCTTATTTTAGACATTTCTTTTCTTTTTTTTTTTTAAATCTTTTTTCCAGTAATTTTTGTGTTTACTAAAAATAAGCCTATCCTAAACTTAAACTGGATTGGCCTCTGTTTTTTTTTTTTTTTTTTCTTTCTGTTCTCTTCTCCCGTCTTAGAGCTGCCCATTCTCTGCCTCCCATTCCAAAATGTTATAGAGAAGGCGTTTTGTTTATTTGAACTAAGCCAGTGACCTTCGCCAGCATTCGAATCATGAGCTGCAAATTACATGGAGTACCTTCCCTGCACTTGGGACAAATGGGATCGAATTCCAGGGCCCTATGAGATGAAACTGCATTTGCTCCTCAACTTTTTAATGAGAGATCCCGAGGAACAGATAAAGTTAACGCAATATGACAAAGACCCCTGTTTTGTCATAATGGTGATGTGCAAACTTCAGAAGATTTAGTGTTCAAGTTTGGACACACTGCCAAGAATGTGGATTCCTTTTTAAAGTGTCCAGATGTCTTATGTCTGCGGAACTGTGCTTTCTGAGACGTTTTCTTTATTTGTTGGTTTAGATCAGAACAAGAAAGTACATTGCCTTCTTGAATCTAATTCAAGTCACTTCCCGCGTCTGAGAAGCATACCATACCTTCAAGATTGCTATTTTTATCATTTGATATATTATTTTGGACTTTTATTGACTGTGTCGAAGCTAGACTTATTTTAAAACACACATATTTCATCTTAAGCAAAGTCAAAATGTTAAAAGTCACTGTGCGGAAACCAAGTAACTCTATGGAAGAGTGGAACTTATCGGAAAGTAATTTTAAAAAAAAAAAAAATCCCTACAAACATCAAAGGGGACTCAGATGGGCCTTTGGCAACTCTATTGTGTGTCCTAGGGTGACACACGCTAGGACTCCCTTGGTCGTCTCTACAGGGCTACCAAAGATTACTGAACCACAAGTTTCTTACTTCTTGATTATGTTTTATATTCCGCCGTTTAAAGCGGACACAACACCGAAGAGGTCGATTCTCCCAGAGGACCGCGAAACCCTTTAATTACTCACCTCAGGTCTGAAGCGAGTCAACCGGCTCCCCACGAAGCACAAACTGAACTTATGGCTTCATTAGAACTTCATGTGTGTGAAAAGCAGAGATTTTGAAAGCTTTTCTCACCGTAGTATCCATGATGCTTTGCGCTGCTTGCTCCTGATGCGTTCAGAGTCAGCGACTGGGGGCTTGAGAATAATATTATTAATAGCTCCCATTTTTAATGTATCTATAAAAAAACAATCCTAATGACCTCATCATTGACTTGGTGGTTGTTGTTATTTGTTTAAAAGGAAGAGTGAGCGTCCCCATAATGTGGAGAGGATCCTCCATGGACATGGTCTCACGCCACCGAGAACAGCTCTACACTTGCTTCAAGTTGGTGGCTAGCGTGAGAACGATTCTCTGTGATGTGTTGGATGGTGACACCATGAGGTGACAGCCCTTCATATATTGGAATTTGTTCATGTGTTCATAATGAGCTCCTTTCCAAATATTTTAAGCACTTTGTGGTTTTCATAATCCTAAGTCCTGCTCTTCATTGTTGCGATCCAGCATGGAGAATAAGAATTTTGTAAATCTCAACGAATCCATGAAAATTCCCTCCCGTGCACTCCCAGAGAGCAAGGCGTCAATGTCTTCAGAATACCTTAAACATGGTCTCCTCTTCCCACACAGAACTGAGATTAAACTGCTGAGACTGAAGGCAGGAAAGGGAAGAGAGAAATCCCAGGCAGGGGTGGTGTGCATAGGTCTAACTTCAAGTAAATTTTGTTGTTGTTTTTCCATGTTTTCAAAATACTAAGGACTCCTAGGAAAATGTAATTTAGAAACTTCCAATGTTCTCCTTAGATAATTAGTAAAGGACACAAATAAAAAAGTAGGAGAGCTCTCCAGAGACCTGGCTAACCCTCTGCCTTGGGTAATATTTTTAACCAGAAGAGAAGGAAAGGTAATGTAGTAACTGTCTTGATCAGAAGCACACTAAGTAAGCAATAGACAACACTTTCCGGGAGGAGTCCAAGAGATATGTTAGGTGTGCCTATATGGCGCCCCACTTAGCTTCCCTGCATGTCTCTCCCTAAGCAACGCTGCCTAGCTAAGTTCCTTTCTCTTTGTTCTTATATAGATGAGTCAGCCACTTTTCTCATGAAGATTAAATAAGATAATGCATATGAAAGTGTTTCCTAAGCCATAATGTGTCCTGCAAATATTATACATTGTCTGGGCCCATGCATTTATTAAAAAGTAAAAAAAAAAAAAAAAAAAAAAAACCTTTTTAGTTGTTAGAGATGTGCAGATGCTGGACTAGGATCATAGGCTGCTGAGTCCCTTGCAAGGTCTGAATGACATATTCCACGGGGAAGAGGGAGGAAGGGAAAATAAAACAAAGAGGCAGTGTTATTAGTTCTTGCGATATTCTAATTCCATCTCTATGCTCATAAACGACAAACTTGCTACTGGCTTCCTGGCTTTCCAGGACTTGGATTTCAAGGTTCCAGCCCAATGAAATCAAATTCAGTAGCCGAGAAGAAAGACACGCTAGTCCCTATCCTAAAACTGTTGTCAATGGGAAAGAGAACACAAGGATACTAGAGAGAGAATTTATCTCTGGAGCTCTAAGCTGAAAGAAAACTTCACTAACTCTGTATACAATTTCTAGAAATAACCATAGCAGAGTGTACCATTTGGGTCCTCAAAAATCAAAGGATATAGCAAGGGAAAAGAGGCCTGGATGGGAGGCTGTGGTAACTCAGCCAGGAGACAAAGCCAGAAGGACAAACTCCTATGAACAAGAATGAAAGATTCCAGTTTGGGTAAATCAAGGAGATGGTTAGTAGGGGTCTGTTGGGACTTCAGAAAAAGATCCTTAGCCTTGAAGGCCCACGGATTCAAACTCATGTCTTAGTTATACAGATTAAGTCCTTAGAGAAAAATGTAACTTAACTAACTTGGAGAGTGGTAGCTTCTCAGAGAAGGGAGTTTGAGTCATACTGGGATAGACAATCCTTTCCAGTTTCCCATTGCTTAGTAGGACAATGGCTATACACATCCTTAGTTAACTGAAGAGTAGGGCAGTGTTCCCTGTGTGGAATATTAATCCTTGAATCTCTCCAAATTAATGGGCTGGCCTATTCCTATCCTAGTTGGGGGGTACTTGAACTTCTCTGTTTGGTTTAGGTTTCCTATGTGGTTTCAATGCAAGCTTAGGGATCTTTAACTCCCAAGTTTTAAGTTAAAAATATCTAAGAGGCTTACCCTGAAATCACTTTTACTATGGTGACTCTACTGTCATTTATCTCAAATGGCATCTAGAAATCCATCAATGAGCAATTACAAGCAAGAGTCAAAGCAGTGCAAACTGACACCATCCAGGTGACCCCAACCAACAAGGTAAATACTGAATCTGATCCTTCATGGCCATTTCCATATTAAGCGTAAAGAAGAAGCCAGTTAGGAGCCCAGTGCAGTCTGTTTCCTAGGTGTCGCGTGGTGAGCTCATCTTGGCATCATGCAAAGGAGCTCCAAGTAAAGGCTTCTCCTTCCATCTCCAGAACTTTCTACTCCCACACTCGTCATCATGGATAGCTACAGAACATCTGTTCTGTTCACTGATGCTTCTTATTTTGTATAAAGATTGATAAAAAGTATATGTAGGCTGGCATATAAATATAGCAGAGCCCTGCCATCCAAACTTCTGTGTGTACTGTCACAAGCGAAGACTGGGTAGCTCCAATGGGGTCAGAGCTTTAGGAGATGATAGTCAGTGCCAAGGACAACGGATGTGTACAAGGAAGCCCGGTGAAGATCCGGGTAATCTTGACTGTAGCACAGCTGCTTTTTTCGTCTGTCTTTGCGTCTTGTGTCATGGTCTCTACCCAGTTCAATAAGGTAGAAGAGAACTGGCCATAGCCTGCCTAATGGACAGAACCCAGAACATGTTGTTTGAAAACTTAAGACTTCCCAAGAAATCAAAGAGTCACTGCCTGGTAGATATCTGAGCAGCATAAGCACCATGGGACTTCAGGGCAACAAGCGTGGGAAGAGGTATAAGATGTCAGAGCTAACAGCATTGTCTGCATGCTACAGGCTGCCAAACTCGTATATTGAGTCGTAGGTGATAGGAGAATATGTCCTTTACCCAGAGATCATACTGTCGGATGCTCAGAATAGGGGCTCTTTACAGAAAAGCAAGGCGCTGAGCTGCACTTGAACACCGGGGCAGGATAAAGTATACTGAAGTGAATTAAGAGATCAAGGCTTGCACCATGCAACAAACTTGGACCAAATCTCTGGAAATGGAACCAAGTTTCTCTAGGCGCCAAGGGGACTTCATGCTTGGCTGATGGATGACTGGTCTGTAGCTCCCTGAATTCCCCAGGCCTGGGGTCAAAAGGGTTTCCAGGCATTTGGGGGCTGGACCTGAGGTTGGGGTTAAGTGGTTCCAGTTTTTGTATAGAGGCAAAAGGCCAAAGAGATCATCACTGCGTTTATTTTCTTTTTAAACTTCAATTCTAGTTTCTTCCTCTAACTAGTTGTTGGCGTGTGGATGTAACCCATCTAATATGCATGTATAACTCATCTAGTAGTAAGCCCAAAGAAAGGAGATTAAATGTACTATTTTAAGTTGAACAAAGTTAGGTGCTATTGCACTGTGTCCAAACTGACAAAGTATAAAGATTTATCTGGGAGAACACACTATGTGTATCTGATAGTCTACCAAGCTCTAGAAGATCTGATACTATGTGAAACATGTAATATTCTTTAGGCATGTATTGATGAACACGAGAAAGCCGTCACTATGGTACAGGCACATTATTGATAAAACACAATGTTCAAAAGAAGAGTTACTGTTCCCTTTCAAAATTAAATTGGGATTTGTTTTATTTAAATATTTGAGAAATATTATACTTGTTCTCTTGCGTTAGAAGAAAAATATTAGAAATTAGAAGATATCACATAGCTATGTAATAATACACACACACACACACACACACACACACAACAATAAAAAGAAGCCCTAAAGGAACTGGTTGAGTGTTGGGTTACCCTACAAATTGCTGAGCTAGCCGCTAAACATCCATCCGGACACACGCCCTTTTGTATGATCAAGTAGTGTGCATTCTTAAAACGATAAGGGAACTAAATTCGGAGAGAACAGGCCCTTAAGTTTCAATTTATTCGTTTCACAATCACAGCCTCAAACTGAAGGGAAAATCACGCAGCAGTTTGATAAATAAAGCCCTATACGTTCAAACACAAAATGCGAAATGAAAACTTTCAGAACTTCGAATAATCAAGGACCTTAGATTAATTCCATCAGGGGTTGTGAGTTTTTTTGTTGTTGCTGTTGTCGTTGTTGTTGCGAATTTGCTGGGGAATTTAGTCTGAAAGCACTCTAACTAGTGTCTGATTATATCAGTGTCTCTGTTTCCCTTTAGAACACACATCTGTTATTGTGGAGTGGGGGGCGGGAGGGAGAGTGTGGTTGTGGTTATTATGGAAATACAGCAAAACCAAATATTTTCGAGCAGATGAGAAGAAAGCCACGAACAGTTGGCTCGAGAATGGTGTAAGGTTCTCCACACACCCCTGCACAAAGCCAGCAGAGGTGTGGGCCACAGCAACGCACATGGTGGCCTCGGGTTTATCTGTTTCAAACACTGGACTGCTCTTGGTAGTTAACTGACTGGAGATTTGTTTCTTTCTCTTTATCCCTCCCTCTCTCTTTTTAATTGTTGTTACTCTGTTTTGCCTGAAAGCTGCAGTATCTCACTGTTCATTATTCCCTGTTCAGTCAAATCCTGTCCAAAATTAACTCCTTGTTTGCTGCTGTATTTTTCCACCTTGCTTGTTTACAAGATGCACAACAGAGACTCCACGGATGCACTTTCCACGTAGGTTATATGAATAACTCTTTTTAAAATTAACTCAATGCTGATTTTACTGGTCGGTTTCTCTAAATATTTAAATTTCCTAAAGATAAGTATTTCTAATTATTGATAAGTTTTTCCCCAAACCCCAAAGGTTTATGTTAAGGTTTTTTTTTATTTTTTATTTTTCATTTTCCTGTTATACATACCCTGTTCCTCAGAATCCGGGCTGACTTGCTGACTTGATTTACCTTTTTCTACCTTAATTTGAAATCGCTAAAGGACTATTCTCAGACTTCACACTAAAGCTAGGAGTGAAAAAAAAAAACAACCCAGCAGTCAATACCTCTGGGGAACAAGTCTCCTCATATCAGCCTGGAGTTCCAGAGTCTTCAACTTGAATTAAGGGAGGCCATCAGACACACCATAGAGACAGAGAAGTCGCTGTTATAAATTAATGACCATTTGCAGTGCAGTGGAGTGCCTGTTTGTCCCACATTTTATTGTGAAGTGTTATTCGTATTCACTGCAACAGTAATTGGGTCTTAAACATGATAAAGTATCTTTAAGGCTGCATTGGTAGCTCAGCTGCTTGGAGCAGGTTTTCAACTCTAGTTAAAGAAGGTTAATCAAAGCTAATGAATCTGTTTTATCCATTGCCACAAGTTTGTCAAAAAGGAAAAAAAAATGTGCCGAGAGATGACTGAACTAAAATCCTGATTGTTCAGCTGCGAAGGCAAAGACATTTTTAGCATAGTAATTTTGCAGGCGCCTTTGATGGCCTCGGATCCGGGGATAACTGCTACCTGCAAGCTCTGCGTTTTCTTATCTATCTGCAGCCCACTCTTCTGGCTTTAAAAAAATTAGGAGGCTTTTGCAAGCACAGGGAAAGGAAATGCAATCTCACACCGCAGCCTTCAGCGTGAGAATATCAAGAGACTGTTGCATTCACAAGTTCAGAATAGCTCTGCTCTTTATGAAAGAATATGAGGAGCCCCCTAATAAAGCCAATTCATTAGAACAAGTGTTTGTTACTAAATCCCCCCACGCAGGACCACAGGCAATCGGAGCCAGAACATGAAGCAATTAAACTTGCCTCCCTTCGAAAGGAAGCCTGGGCCCCAACTGTCACCCCACCAGCCCTATTTTGTTTTCTTAGTAGAAATGTGTTGGAAGAATTCAAATTCATAATTTGTCAGGCAGCAGAGGTCCGATTCCTGAATCAACCTTTTTTGAACTCATTACGAACACAATAAAAAGTATGACTTTACCAGTGTGTATCCTTTGCCAAGCAAAAGCAGCCTGACTGCCACACACCTTAAAGTCTCAAAAACCTTGCCTTGCTGCATCTAAAACAACAGAACAAATCAAAACAACAACAACAACAACAAAACCCCCAGCAGCAAGAGATCAGCCTCCAAACTCTAAATGCACAGTGGTGGAGAGCCTTTTATGCCGGGCCCAGCCTTACAGAAAACACCCACTCAGGCTCACACAGGCTGGCACACAGTCTGAGGTGACACCTTTCCCTAAAGCCTTCCAGGGAGTTGGACGGAGTTGCTTAGCATTTCTGCGCTGAGGCTGGCAAGGGGGAGACGCTGCCTCTCAGACAGAAAGGCCAGGGAGCCCCCATTGTGGTGCTCCCTCCTGCTTTTTCTTTTGCTTTTCTTTTTAGTACCCAGCTAATATTTGTAATTTTGGGGAGAAATATGTGAGAAGGGGGCACCCAGCGAGATATGAAGCAAGGCAGATCCACAAAAGCAAAGCCAGAGAAAGCACTAAAAGAAATACACCAAACAAACAAACAAACAAAATCCCCAAGGACCGGGGCTAGCTTTGGTCTGAAGAAGGCCTACATCATAGCTTTCAAAGCATCTTTTTTTTTTTTTTTAAGACTCACAGGCTCAGCCCCCTTGATGAAAACTAGTTGCTAAATTCAGGGCCCTGTTAGGCCTCAGCTAATTAGAAAAAATGGGCTTTTAAATTTTTTTTTTCTTTTCCTTTCTTTCTTTAGCACCTTTTCTCTCAAGCATTTAGTCTCAGGAGGGGGATCCCGGCTCTTGGCCGGCTGTTTTGAAAACACGCCTTTGAATGCCTCTCCCTAATTCACGCCTTTTGTTTTTCCGCTTTTGTGCTTGCCAGTTTGACCATATAACGTTATACATCTGGTGTATAGCTTGTTGGGGCTTTTTTCTCCCAGGGTTCCTATGCATTCCCTATAGGACCCCCTGAGCTTCAATTTGAGCGATCGTGTAACATAAAGGGGCGAAGGAGGGCCTCGGAGGCTGGGGGAGGCCGCGAGGTTGGAGGGGCAGAGAGAGGGGAGGAGGCGCGGGAGGAGACAGAGAGAAATGAGTGAAACATTAAAAAAAAAAAAAAAAAAAAAAAAAAAAAAAAAAAGTTGAAAAGAATTCTTTCGCTGTCTTCTTTTCTTCTCACTGTTGCGACTGGACCCTGAGTCAGCCGGCGACAAGGCCTCGGTGGGAAAATGACGGGGCGCAGAACAGATAACTCATTGGAATTCTGGCAACATATTCGTAAATAAAACAAAAGTGGGGCGGCGGGCGAGGGGTGGGGGGAGGCCGTGTGTTCCAGGGGAAGCCCAGAACTGCCCCTGGGCTAGCAGGACCTTGCAGAGCCAGCTCCCAGCCTCTTGCAGGCAAAAATCTAAGATGGTCAGTGAAGAGGGATGCTGACTGCTCCACGCATGCTTCTGAGCCAGGCTGCAGGGAGCTGTTCCTGACTGAAGAATGGGAGATGATGCTTTTGCAGCCTGAAGAAAGCTCAAATCGTCCATGCTGTTTCTCCTCTAGAGTCAGCCTAGTCTGTGCTCAAATGGATCTAGGAAAATCAGTTCCTCACTCTTATTCCTAGCTCCAAGATTTAAATGCATTTGACTTTCTCAACCATCATCGCAAATAGCACGAATATTGGAGATTATGATATTTACGTTTGTTTTCTGATTCCACAGCACCCAGCCTTTCATCTGATTTTTCCTCTTCACTGACTATTGTTGGCTCTGTTTCTGGAGATATTCTCATCTCAGTTTCCCTATCTGCAAAATGGATAGAGCCTACCTCTGAAATCACAGCTCTCAGGGTTCACAAGTCTTGAAGACAACCGTCTGCTTTATACATACAGTGTCTAGAATACATTCGTGTATATGTGCCATTATAAATGCACAGTGTCTCTCATGGTTCTGACGTTGTACGTGACCCAGCTGCCTTAGATTCTCTCTGCAAGCTTGTCACTGCCAGCGATAAAACTTAGAATAAGTAAGATGACAGCATGTTTGTAGTTGCTGTTTAAAGCTAATACCAGCAGGTTTTTTTTCTGTTTAATTTTCTTTTCTGCTGAACAATTTGAAATGCAATACTAGGCATGAAAACAAAACAAACTCATATCAGTGCAAAAGCTTACGAGATATTTCTGCTTTCCCCAGTTCAGGTTACAGAGGGCAGGGGGAGGAAGGGATATTTGTTTTAAATATAGAAATGGAGAAAATCCAAAGAACTTGTTCAGAATGCCTTGGAGGGTTCTGCAGTGCCTCTCTCTCTCTGTCTCTCTCTCTCTGTCTCTCTGTCTCTCTGTCTCTGTCTCTCTGTCTCTGTCTCTGTCTCTCTCTCTCTCTCTCTCACACACACACACACACACACACACACACACACGCACACTTTATTACAGAGATACAGATGTGGTAAAACTTGTAGACATCATTTTCAAAACAGCTTCAGACTCTACATGGTGAGGAATCCCACTGAAAACACCCCCCACTCCCAGTGTATTTGTAAATCAGGTTGCTTGCTGATTAACCCTTGATAAATCTCTCCAGGTGGGAACCCACACCCTTGCCTGTCCTCAATCAATCCAGCCACCTGGCAGATGAAACAGCTCGAAGGGTTAATACAATTAAATTAGCAAATGTTTGTGAGGAAATGGCAAAATCGGTTCTTTTTTTTCAAAAAAGACATTTAACTAAGCCGCCTTGCTGTCCCAGCCAGACACACAACTTTATAATAGGCTAATTTTGAAGATCTCCCCCCCCCACACCCCCAACGTTAATCAGAGCAGAAGAAAACACCTGCTGATCCCCATGGAGGTGCACTGTGCCTGTCCTGCAAAGGCAGCTTACCCCAGGAAAGAAGTTAACTTTTCAGCAGAAAAACACTATTTACTCTGAACTTCTTTCCTTGCAAGTTTGATGCCTGTTCTTCTTTTGTCTTGTTTAAACTCGTCACAGAACTTGGAAAATTAAGATCACACCGACAAGTGAAACAAAAAAAAAAAAAAACAAACAAACAAAATGTATGGACTCGTGTTAAAATTTGTAAATGAATTGTTTAGCTTCATAATGTAAAACTGTCTTAGCAAGAAAGTTGACAAGCATCAGCCCGGAAGGAGCCCTGTGTCCCTGAAAACATTATCTAATATCCAGACCATACACAAATGAGTGGCCATTCTCAAGTACTGTCTGTAGTATATGTTCCAGTGAGCTTAAGGAATTGATACTAGTTTCTGTTAAGACTGTTTGGTGGTGTAGACTGCCAAAGCCCTTACATCTGCTCCTAGGTCACAAGCCTAGGTTCAAAGAAAATTGTTCTCTCTACTTCTGGGAAAACTGGCGTTCTTATTGATTCTACACGAAGCAAAATCTGGAGGTAAACTTGGTGGCAGGCAGCAGTAGCAAACGAACAGAGACAAATGGCAGTTACCCACTTAAGGAAATAATGTTGTGCTGGTTGACAAACTGCCTTTAGGTCTCAGCTACTAACAGCCCTCACTGAAACAGGCGCTGCCAATAACAAACTTGATTTCTGAGGTCCCCAAGGTAATAATAATCCACTAATTTGACTGGCTCCCAGCTGGTTCTTAGCAGCAGTCTCTATTTGGCTTTCCAGCCGAGAATACTTCTTTCTGTGGAAAAAAAAAGAAAAAGAGAAAAGAAAAAAAGAATTTGGGGAGTGTGGGCAGTAAAGTTAAGAAGCAATGTGGAGGGAAAACACATGGAAATGTAATGTGAAAGTTTCTGGTTGCAACAGAGCTGTGAGACTTGGCATAAGACGGCTATCAGACCCGCTCCTTTGACAGTAGTTGAGCCTTCTGTAAGTAAGACAAGCCTAAAGGATTAGGTTGTCAACCTCGGCCTGTCATCTTTGGAGGCAGGGGGGAAAAGGTGCTTTTTTTCTTCTTTCTTTTCTTTCCTTTCATTCCTTTTTTCCTTTTTTATTCTTTTCTTTTCTTTCTTTTTTTGTTTCTGGTTGCGTCGTCTTCACCAGTTTCGAGCTTTTTCAGACGGGGTGGGGGTGGGGGTGGGGGTGGGGGCAAAAGAGACAGTTAATAGGCGACAACCTCAGCCCCACACTGATCATGAAAGTGTAGCCTTTAAAGACGAGCGAGGCAAGCAGGCTGTAAGACTAATCGCCCTGCGCGGGTATGAATTTATCTAAAGAGGATTTCATGTGGAACCCCCGGAGCCGGCCGCCAAACGGATGACTGCACAGTTTAAGAAAGTTAGAGGGACTCGTCCCAATCAACTGTCAGGCCGCATAAAAGGTTTGGGGCGCGCTGACTTAAGCAAACAATATTTAGCCATCCAAGGATACCATAAGGCCTGAGATTTTGCTTTGTTGGCGCTGTCAGGAAATATTGATATGTATCAAGTAACACTCGTGGTGCAAAAGGGGGTGCACCTCCTTTCTGACTTTCATTCCCAAACAAGGTGGGGGCAGGGAACGTGTGGAACCCAGCACTTCACAGGAAACTTTGCTTGCCTTCCCTGGGACCACAATCTTGGTGAACAGAAGAAAAAGAAAAAAAAAGTATGAACTGAGCTACAAATCACCTCACTCTAGATAAACGTTAAATGATATTTGGATTTATAAATTCCCCATAGCCCAGCTAAGACCCTGCCCATAACCCCTAAAACTATCTGCCATGGATAATTTTTTTTTACATGCTTCTCAGTGTTTAGCTTATTCTGAAGTATGTTCAAAGTATCTAGGTCTCCAGTGTAAAATACAATCAGGAATACCTAGCTCTCAAGCCTACACTGCAAAGACTCTAAAGAGGTCCCAGGAGCCAAAACTATTTTTGTTAGAAATAATCTCCACAATTGTAATGACTCATCCCTTTTTAGTGCTTTAAGTACATAGGGGGAAAAAAAAATCATAATGTCTCTAGTTGGAAAATTGCATTGGGAACACTGAGCTGTTACTATAGCATAACAGTTGAATTGGAGAGTTTGATTTAAAAGGAAAAACAACAACAACAACAAAACCCAAAACAAAACAAAACACAAAAAACAACGTGCTTTATCAGAACACTCCAAACATTCATTCGCCTTCAGTAGCATTGAGCCTGAGGTGAAATCCTTGAAGATACTGGTAAAGGCAGTGCCGATGAAATACCCTTTGACATGAGCGTCTTTCCTAGCATCCTGATTGTGCCTCTCGAAAGGAACGTGGATTCCATAACAGCACAATAAACCAGAGGAACTCAAGGGAAGAACCTGCTTGTTTTGTGAGGAAGATCGCTCCCAGTTAAACAAAGAAATTTAGAGTCGTCTGCTTTACATGGCAATCACATGCATATGGTCTTTGAAATTTGTCACTGAAGATGGTTTTGCTCTAAGGTAAAATCCACAACTTTATAGCCTTTCAGCTGCAAGTCTCTGGTTTCTCTCTCTCCCACCTCTCCCCTCTCTCTCTCTCTCTCTCTTTCTCTCTCTCTTGGCCTGCAGCCCAATATGAATGTATGATCACTAGCGTAATAGTTAAACATCTGAGTCTTTTTGAAGTGCCTTCAATGTTACAATGATGTGATGGTTGATTGCCTAGCAGTCAGTTCAGAAAAGAACTACCCTCTGCCCCCTAGTGGCAGCAATTAATAATGGCTGCTTTATCATACATAACACTCCCAGCCATAATGCCTGATGCTGCCTGGGATTTTTTTTTAACTCGTTCCTTAACAATCAGCAATGTGTATCTTTTCCTTTTTTTTCCTTTGAGAAACTCACTATGTTCTCATACTTACCTTGAACTCTTAATCTGGCAATCAACCTGTCTCAGCTTCCTGAAAGGTTGGGACTTAAGGCGTGTCCTCTTGTCTTGGCCGTGTGTGCATTTTAACCAGTGCATGTTTACATGGAGGGAACTGCTTCCTGTGTCACAGTGTCATGCCTTGTATGTCTTTGACACTCTGTACTTCTCTGTTAAACAAAATACACTACACTGTAAACATACGCTGTCCCCAATGTAACATTTTTTTCCTGGGAACATTCCGGACCGACTTAATGGGAGATACTAACCAAGCAGGGAGCAGTGCTGCCAAAATTATGGGGGAAAAAATGCACTTACACTCAAAGAAAGTGTTACATGGTCTTGGGTATTGTGGAAATTTTATGTCTCTTCTCAGATGACAGGCTATTGTTTTGTTTTGTTTTGTTTTACGTCAGGCAATAGAAACAATTTGCACTAATCCGCACTGAATGTGCCTCAGGTCACACATCTTTGAGTGAAAGTTCATCAGCTAAACCACACCCTCCGAGATAGGGAAAGGGATATGGTGTGCTCACAAGTATTTGGTGTGGCAGACATTGGTTACAAACATTATTTTTTCCCTCGCTTTCAGAAAAGAATGTGTTTCATCCCCCCCCCCCCCGCCCAACCCTGTATTGAGTTTTGATTATATATTTGTTTTTCATCTTTCACATAGGAATTAAATTGAAGCAAGCATCAAAAGGCAGGAGGGAATGAGCACCTATGATGTAGGTGCCCTCCAGTGAATATCTGTTTAGCTCTGAAATGAGTGCATGCCAGGGAGACAAGGTGTCTGTGGACAGGGGTGGGGCAGCTGGACCCTGTTGGATGTGTCCATTTGCTTCTGTGCCACTGTTGTGTTGCTGATGTTGGAACGTGGGGAACGCTTGAGGTTATTGGATTAAGGAGCCATGAAGACTCCAGCTGTCAACATGTGATCAGCTCTTCCTACAAAGAGAACTTTGCTCTGGATTTCAATTTGATTGCTAGTGACAGCTACACATTTCCCTGCACTCTTTTTGCTACCAGCTTGCATTCAGGTAGCCTTTGACTCTGTTTGTTTTTCACACTGATCCTGGAAGTTTAGTACCTGGTCCGTGAAGGTATGTTGAGTGACATTGAAATGATGGCGCCATCAGGACTAATTCTAGAAAGAACAGTAGGACTGAGTTGAAAGCAACCGGTAGTCTTTTTAAAAACAAAACGCTTGCTATAGTTTTATTTACTTAGGTTTGTGAGTGTGTGTGTGTATGTGCATACATGTATGTGTGTGTGTATGTGGTGTGTGTGATGTGTATGTGCCTACATGTATGTGTGTGTGTATGTGGTGTGTGTGATGTGTGTGTGTGAGAGAGAGATGTGTATGCATATATGTGTGTGTGTGTATGTGCGTACATGTATGTGTATGTGGTGTGTGTGTGTGTGTGTGAGGTGCATGTGCATGTGTATACATACATGTATGTGTGTATGTATGTGGCATATGTGTGTGATATGTATGTATGTGTGTGTGTATACATGTATGTGTGCCTGTGTGGAAGCAAGAGTTTGAGAACATTTCTCAGTTGGTTCTCCACCTTATTCTTTGAGACAAGGTCTCTTCACTGACCCCAGACCTCACTGTCTCAGCCAGTAAGCCCCCAGGACTTCTGTGTCTCTGCTCCTACAGCCTTAGTGGTTCCAGACTCCCCAACGCTGCCACCAGTTCTTATCTAAGTACAGAAAGCGCTTCAGCCACTCATCCCATTCTGCCATCTCTCCAACCCTAAAGGCATTTTCTTCCATTTTTGCAAATATTTTACTTGAAAAGAATAGTCCCAGAAGAAAAAAATCATGGTGTAGTAGGTGCCCTTTCTTACCAGAAGCATGTCAACCAGTGTGTAACTCTATGAATAGAAGCCTTTCTTCAAAACTACTCCAGAGGATCACGGGAGCTACGCAGTGCTGAACAGACCTCCTCAACTTCCTTTGCTATCTTGCTATCAAGGACCCTTACTCTCTGTTGCTGACATCACTGAGACTTCTAGTGAGATTCTGAAACCCTCCCTATAAAGTGGAAGGGGAGGAAGAAGATGAAGCGGGGGAGTGGAGAAGAAAAATATTCTCAGTGTAAGCCCACTCCAGAGCTGCTCAAATCTCTTGAGAGTTCAGAGGGGAAAAAACAAAACAAAACTCATGCTTGTTCATGCAGGCCAAAGTTATTCACATCTCAGAGATCCCAGATGACAATTATATTTTATCACAGCAGATATAGAACGGTTTTGGTGAGTGACAAGATTGAAGCCTTTCCTTCTACAGGCCTTCTTTATCTGGAAGCAACCTGACGTGCCACAACCTTGAATCAATAAGGTTCCTCTCAGACACTGCTTGCCTGGCCTCATGGTTTCCGTGGTCGTCCTTGTGACTGGAGATAGCAAATAGGACTTTGCAGATTTTCCTGATTTTTTTAATACATTGTTATCTACAGTTTACATAGTTTATAGTTATGTGTGTGTGTGTGCGCGCGCACGCGCATGTTTACAACACATAATTTCACTTTCAGTTAGTCAATGTACATTTATGATTTTCAAGGGGATGTTTTCTAGAAATATGTGGTTAAGAATAAGCTGGGCAATGGTGGCTCACACCTTTGATCAAAGCACTCAGGGGGCAGAGGTGGGTGGATCTCTGTGAGTTCGAGGCCAGCCTGGTCTACAGAGTGAGTTCCAGGACAGCCAGAGTTACAACAGAGAAACCTCTATCTGGAAAAGCAAAAAAAACCAAACAAACAAACAAAAAAAAAAAAAACCAAACAAAAACCAAACCAACCAACCAAACAAACAAAAAAAAAAAAAAAAAAAAAAAAAAAAACCCCACACCAAAGCAAAACAACAGCAAAGAATATACTTGTAATTGAGAGAATTTTGGCCTAGGACCCACTTAGGTCATCTCTTTTTACTTAAAAATGTCACAATTTTCTTGAAACCCTATTGCTTTCTACGAAATTCAGCTGTTGTATTAGTTACTTTTCTTATTGTTATGATCAGATATCTGACAGAGGGCCATTTGAAGGAGACTTGTTTTAGCTCACAGTTCACAGGGCAGAGTTCCTCATGGCGGGAACCGTGAATGCGGAGGCTTCGGGCTCACAACTTAGCAGATCAGGGATCAGAGCCAGGAGAGGTGGCGTGTAGTTGGCAGCTTAGGTACCCCTTGCGTTTGTCTTTCTCTCAGTGGAGGCGTCTAACAGAAGGCCTGGCAAGGGAGTATCTTCCTTTAGTTACAATTCTCTGAAGTAGCTCTCCAT
>JAMJFZ010002927.1:5982500-5987500 GCA_026225945.1 Cricetomys ansorgei
TCTTTATATATCTGTTTGTCTGCTTCCCCGGGGCCTCCCTCAGGCATGCTTCTGTAGGTCCTAGAGATGACAGACATCGTCTTGATCATGTCACTAGCTGTGGGGGGAGAGTTGAAACACCAGATGCACCTCAGACTGGGTGGGACCCTCTCCATGTACAATCTCCTGACTCCTCCCACCTTGGCTTGGATGGCCCACAGGGCTGTCAAAGAAGCAAATCTCTGACCCCTCCTTTCTAGACCATTGAAAATAAAGATGAGCAAGCAATATGACATCGTTTTAGGATTCCAGTGCTGTGGGAACACTAGAGGAGACCCAGATGTCTCTTCATTGCCAGGGCTGTGCCCGATGGAGACACGTCCAGCCACAAGAGATCTATAATTCTTAAAGACAATGTGGACAAAACAGTATCAAAGAGTCTCTTGTCAAGATGGAGCTGTCTACTGTAGCTGGCTCAAGTTGCTAGAGTATGGAACAGGGCCTCATTTTCAGTCTAGGTAGAACCCGGAGAGGGCAGACTCTCCTTTGAAAAGTCATACTCTGCTATGGATCCCCTTCCTTCCTTGTAAGCGTTCATTCCACTCGTGCCAAGAAGAATCACAGCACACTGTGGAACTCAGTGATCTTTGACTAGCTCCCATCATTCCTAAGGCCGTGATCCTTATACAGGCTCCATTGCATCCGCCGTTCCCAAGATGCACCTATACTGCCAGGCAAGTCTCAGCACTAAGGAAACCTCAAAATTCCTCTGAATGTTGCTTTCCTCAATGATTTAAGATCTGAGTACACAAGAATGAGAAGGACCTCCTTCACTGGGGCGGAGACAATAGACCCAGGGTAAGTCCTCCTTCATGTAACAAAGCACAGTGTAAGTCTCTGTGTCCAAGAGATTTAAAAAAAATAAAATGGATTTTGGAATTCTCTTTTATTCCTCCAACAGGTCGGACAACTGGTTAAGATTTTGTCATTACCAGCTTAAAAGCTGGTCAATGGTATGGAGGCAGAGTCTGCTGGACAGAAAGGAGATTGTCTTTTTTGTTTGAGAGGTTGGAGAAAAGTTAGCCATGGTTCTAAAGATATTCCATATTAAGAGTTAACTGAGCAGCACAAGAAGAGGCTCGTGCAGCGCACAGGCCGGAGGCTCTCCTCTTCCTGAAGCCTAGTGTTAGAGACTGAACCCAGGATCTTCTGAATGCTGAAATGGGCTCTGCTGCTGAACTATGCCCTCAGCCTTCCTGGTTAAAGTCAGAGGTAGATTTTTGGCTTTGCGGCCTTGGGTACAGAGTTACCCTCCCTCAGCCTTAGTTTTACCCATTGATAAAATGGGCCTCACAAATTCTACCTCTAATATTTATCGACAGAATATAAATGACAGTGCTGAGGATCTGCTTAATTACAATGATGTGGACAAGCTCTCTAGAGGTCTTCATTGTTTTACTCCATTAAGAGCTAAAACGTGGAGACAAACAAGCAAACAAAGCATAAATAAATGCTCACCGTCTCCCACGTGGAGAGATAAAGCTTTCTGGGACAGTGTAGGGAAGAATGAGGGCTGTCAAGTGATTGCTCTGTTCTTAGCTATGCACCCTGCCCACTTACAGAAGACCTTGAACTGCGGATGGCCCCTGCCACTCAGTGTGGGCTTTTCAAGGAGAGGAGGCAGTCACACTGCGTGGCTCCACGATGGAGTGAGTTTTTAAAGATGGCTGTAACCATCCATCTCACACCTCTTTTGAGAAACTATGAAGCAGCTTAGTTTTCTCTAAAAATAATTTCATTTGATTTGTTTCAAATTGTAAATACATGCTCTTTATATATATTTTTTTTAATAATGAAAACAATGCAGCCATATGAAATGAATAGTATCAGAAGACATTAAATGTTTTGGACTATGTGGTTTGGACACGAAATTACAGGTGACCATTGATACTACAGCTCTGTCTTGATATGGAAATACGCAGTGAAATGCAAAATGGTGATTGTCAAAATGCGGACCCAAATTTTGCTGGCTTATACCATCCCTGTCAAGGGTGTTTGCAATCACACATTCCGTCTTCCACCTCGGGTGTTTGAGAGGATGAGGTTTTTGGAATAGGGTGGCATGCCTTTCGTGTGTGTGTGTGTGTGTGTGTGTGTGTGTGTGTGTGTGTGTGTGTTGGGGTGGGGGGGGCATGGCTGTATAAAATGCTTAGTCAGACTTTTCCTCAAGGCGTTTTTGTTCAATGAAAATGTTTTTCTTCTTTTTTTTTGGGATACAGGATCTCATGTATTCTAAGTTTAACTAGACGAGGGTGGCCTTGAACTCCTGATCACCCTAGACTGTCTTTGTACTGAGATTAAAGGAGTGCATTATCATACCCAGGTTATATGGTGCCAGAAAGGAAACACAAGTCTCTAAGCACTGGGAGCAAGCATTCATTCTGCCAACCGAGACACACCCACACAGCTTGCTTTATTTTTTTTTAATCAATTAAATATACTTGGATCTAATTGTAAAAATAACCCTAATTGTAAGAAATATATATATATATATATATATATATATATATATATATATATATATATATATATGAAGCTAGTACACAAATTCAGTCCTGATACTTGCAGGTATAAAATGTTCTCTTTGAATTTTCTAATGAGTCAGATTAAATGGCTCCTCTACTCTGTGCTGAGCGATGCCCAATCAGTTTCCTAAGGGCAAATAGGGGTGAGCCAGCCAGGAACATGACCTCCACTTGCCTCCATAATTAGTGTGTATTGTTGGGTGAGAGGGAAGGAGATGACTCAATGGGAAACAGACTAGCTATTTAGAAGACGGTCACAAACACTTTCTGTTTTCAAAACTTCCCGCAGATACGAGCCATCAAAGGACGAGGAGGAGCTGGTTTTCGAAGTTCTGGTTGTACCTCAAAATATTAAGGGTGTTCCCAAGTCCCATTCTTGACGAAGTGCTATAGGGAAAAACCGATACATAATGAAATAATTAGAGAAGTAGATGATGGGTAAGCAAAGACTCCCCTTGGCCTCTTGACTACAGATTTGAAAAATCAAAGTTGTACGCTTAAAATGCCACAGCCAAGCACATCACAGGACATGGACAAACCAGGAAACAGCTGGGCAGGAGGTTCAGCAGAGCAGACAGTGTACCCTGGTGTGGGTGCCCAGGGTGGTTATGGGGACTGCCTAGGAAAGGAAGGTAGCTTTTCCACTGGAGCTGTGGATTGGGAGCCAACATTTCTGGGAGTTGGTACCCCAAGGCATTGAGAGCAAGCTACCATGGCATGAGCTGCAAAGAAAGAACAGAAAACAAAGACAAAAACAGACAAACAAACAAAACAAAATACCCATTGGCTACCACTACCTACTACACAAAATGAATCTTCAGTTAATTTAGATATGGCTAATTTCTGGAAAGTTCCTTCCTCCCCCAACCCCCAAAGTGTCAACCAATTTTACTTGTAGCACACTTCACTGTAAACAGGTAAATCTATTTACAAATCCTGATTTGTTGACTGCAGAGAGCTGTTTCCTACTTCGTGGAATACGGAATATGAAGACACCCCTCCACTGTATTTCACGGATGCACATCACTGTGATACGCAGAATTTTGTACCAGGCCAACATGCAACAACAGTACATGATCCAGACTAACAGTTTCCTGAAACTTTGTTCCGAAGTCTCAGAGGTAACCAGGACTGGCAGTAGGGGAATCAAGGGCTCCTTCCCTCAGAGCGAGAGGTGTGGGAAAGGGTTAGTGTTCAACTGGGACTGCTCTGTACTCAGATGTCTTCCTTTCCTTTATGTTTCCTGTTACAGCAGTAACTAGGGGGTGGTCACAAAACAGGAGGATATGTACTTCCTGGTTTTAGCTGACTAATGAGCGTGTTACTGTTACTTGTGACTTGTGTGAGCTTGCTTACACTGTGGGACTTCTCTGTAGCCTGTATCACGTGTTCCTCTGGAAGGTATGTTCCCTACTGGTCCCCAACTTAAAGAAAACACAAAATGGAATAAAACTAGACGTTTTTCAGCGCACATAACAAGTACATCATCATTTAGTAGCAAATGTTGAGTGGTGTGCCTTCTTTCCACAGTGTCTTCTGAATCCTGCCAATGAATTTTTAAAGCAGGGTAGAAAGGGAGGGGAGGGGAGGAAAATGAAAATGCCAAAAATAGGTATGATATATGAAAATTGGTAGATAAGTACAATACCAACTTCAGGGTTTCAATCTCAACAATAACGCTAAACGGCGTATCTGAAATGATCCCACCGAGCCCCCTCCCTCTCAGGACCGGACAGGATATCCCGTCTCCTGCAGAAACAAAGCATGGAAGTGAATCAGTCGATACAGGATTTTCTCCCATTGAAGATGTTGGTGATTTTGTCCCGTGTTTGGGAAGCTGAACACTGAGATGGATATTCATAATCTGTGGAGACCACAGTCTGCCCCGCCTCCTGTCGGATGCAAGTGCCTGTGTGTGTGTGTGTGTGTGTGTGTGTGTGTGTGAGAGAGAGAGAGAGAGAGAGAGAGAGAGAGAGAGAGAGAGGGAGGGAGGGAGATGAGGGGGGAGAATGGCAGGCTAAAGGTAAAAAATGTTTTAGTCTACCTGTGATAAAAAATATTACACCATAGATAGATTGCCCTAAGTATTTAATTCTTTCTAATATGGTTGGTCAATATCTTTGACATATTTCCAAACTGACTACTTTCTCTTTTTCTTAGTAAATGTCCAAATAGTAATGTAACATCAATATGTATTTTAACTCTTCTTTGAGGGTACCTGCGGAGACAATGAACTAAAGGACTGGAAACAGGGACCGTAGTCATGGTTGTTTGGGGGATACATTCTGAGGTCACTTTAAGATTCTTACCGTGACGTTTTTCCTTTCCAAAGCCTATGTTTCTCTTAAACAACAGATAATTTTTATGAACTTATAGCTGAAAATGAATAAGGAGAAAAAAAAGCATTCCTTACATTCCCGTGATTGACACGACCTA